>JAEAOA010002130.1:950000-965000 GCA_016746295.1 Potamilus streckersoni | reverse complement strand
AGAATATCCCACACATTTTGTAATTGATGATATGCAATTGTTGGTTAATTTTGTTCAAGATCTTGTTTCTATCGAGTACGTACCGTTTGTCCAGCAGTCTCATACCAGTCGTCGATGTACAATGTAGGACAGACAGACATCCGAATGGAAATGTGTGCATGAATAAAGTTACCAGAATAGCACCATCCTGGACAGACACGCATATACACAAACAGTTTAAACAATATTTTTTTAAAATCCATTTTTGAATCAAAGTTTTTAACGTGTCAATTCCACAGGTATATTTATTTTTCTGAGCGTTCACTTGCTGAAATTTGCATAGCATGCATTTATCATATATGCAGATTTGCTTTTGTACTACTCTAGAAGACTGCGTAAATCTGTCAACCAAATAAATGTATGTGCTTGAGGAAAGAAAGCAAATAATTACACTTGTATCTAAAGTGTACAAGCTTGCAAACTGTGGATGAGAATGGGATAATAGCTATAGAAGATTTACAAAGGTCAATCAAGTGCAGAAAACGATTATTTGGGGAACAATGTAACAGTTGTTTGGAATCTATATCGATTGTGAAAATCTAGTTATTTACCTGATTGACATTCTAGAATGCGCTCTTGGTCATTGTCGTTGTCGTTGTACAAATCTGTCCAAGGTGACTTATGAACTTATTGTCTAGTCTGTTGAGAATATTTTGATGGAACCTAAATTAACCTAGCTGTAAAATACAGTTTTAAAATAAAAATGTTGCACACTGTCTCTATCTCCGATGGTGTATTTAATCTTGAATTGCATATTGAGAGAGATAAAGAGCAGATAGCTATTAATGGCGGCAGTCAAGAAAGACTTTATAAAGAATGTCTGACACATAGCTCTGAAGTGTTCATCATCTCTTTGTTGTAATTGCGCAATCTAGTAGCAGCCTATAGCGCTAAGCTGTTAGGTTTCAGAGCAAGGAAAGGAATACAAAATTAGATGTTGTGGATTCTTGAGACTCATTAAGCTGTACCGATCAGCTTCACTATACTTATAACTGTCACAACCGGACTTCCATAGAGTCCCTACATGTCATGAATGTATTTCATTTTAATTGTTATATCGTATTGATTTAATAGCAAATACAAGCCTTTGGAAAGAAAAACTGTGAGTATGCTTGTTATCAAAATTGGAGATAAAGAAAGGAGAGGACTAGAATTTCATTGCATGCTACTTGCATCTGGGTTTTTTTAGACCGTAAATGAGGTTATAATTATAAGAGAAAGTGGTCATGAAGGATAATTTTATATCTGTCGAAAAATAATTTCGTTAGTGCTAAATAAGTACTATGTTCATTTTTGATAGTAACGAAAAACTTTAGCTGAATCTGTACCAGTTGCCTGCATCAGGAAATGAACTTGCAACGGTATTTAGGGGCTGACAAATAACAAAATGAATAAGAAGACATACATAAATGAAAACAGAGGGATATATGTACCATATGAGACAGTACCAGGGGAAAACAAGCATTTATAAGTCATTTTCTTTTTCCATGCTCATACGAGAGAGAGAGAGAGAGAGAGAGAGAGAGAGAGAGAGAGAGAGAGAGAGAGAGAGAGAGAGAGAGAGAGAGAGAGAGAGAGAGAGAGAAGTAAAGTTTATTATACCAAGGATGGTTAATGAACGTTTCCAAATAGTTTTTTCAATCTTGAAATACATAATTTCTGGTGGCCTGTACGCTTTTTTTTGCTGATCATAAAAATCGTGTCATTTTAATAAGGAAACTGAAATAACACTATATTCATGATTAATCGATACAATGTTTGAAACCAATTGGAAACAAAGTATGTATGTCATGTAATTTGTGAGACATTTTTCACTATCAAATGCATCATACAGAGAAGCATCTGCATGATTTGCAAATAGGATTAATACTGTTTCAAATAGAGGTTCTAAAAAGGAAATATATTAGAAAGAACATATTCTTTAATGTTATACACCAAAAACCCAATATCTCTTGATAACCTCTATTGATACATTCTTGCATTTATTTAACAAAATTATACATTTTGTAAATTTTTGAAGGAACGACGATAAAGTGGATAAATATTAGTAAAATCCGGAACATGAAATCTTGTGTAATTGTTAATGGTCTTATCTCTTGATTATTTGGTATCGAAAGGCGGTGTAGACATGGACCTTACCTCTTCCAATACTTCTATCCTTTATGCAGAGATTCTAGCCCATGTGATTAATGTACTATTTTTAGAACGACCTATGTTTTTGCTCAGTATGCTGACGTTCTATCACTTAATCTTCAAGGCTCAGAAAAATCATTAAAGACTGCTTTACATATATATTTTATATCAATATTCCAAACGTGTGTTGCTTAAAACTAACTACTGAAACAACAGATTTTTGCGATAGCAAATAGAAATGTCAGTTACAGGAAATAGTAGAAGGAATTCAATCTTTATTATAGTTGTACCGAGTTTGTTATCCAGGATATAATGTTTTCAAAATACTTGGAAACGCTTACAACTTTTAAGTTAGCATAAGGATATATTTTTTTTTACAGAACTGGCTTTTACAAGATAAAAAATTAAACTATCTTTGACATTAATCATCTTTTATTGTCATCGCCAGATCAATTCAAAATAGGATCTTGTAGAGCTCAAAATACACTCTTTAAAAGTTTTGATTGCCATAGAAAAAAGACAAAAAGAAGTTTTGTTGTGAAAGATTATAATGGGGATTAAAATACGATTGATATACCTAACATGTGAATACGTTGAAAATTGCATGAATTAGAAAAAAATTATCTGATTAATTTAAATGAAATACCTGGTACTATTTTCAAAATCAGTTATTCATAATGAATATTTAAGAGATTCTCTTAACTCTTGGAAAAAGAATCATAATCTATTTTGATTCGATGTCTCTGGAACCCGTTTAAAACCAACTAACTCATTGAAAATGGTGATAAGTGAACATTTGTTAAAAGCACAAATATATGGTTTATTCCTCGTATGACAGTAGACGGAAAAAGTGTTCATTACACAATATGGTTTCAGAAAGGCAGCAGATTTGTAAATGATTATATTAATAATGATGGTTTTTATATCCGTTATGAAAGTTATGAATTGGTTTCCTATTAAAATTAATTTCGTAGATTTTCAAGGTACAGCTAAAGTGTCACAAAAGAACAAAATCTGTATCAATTAGGATTAAAATCTGCAACATGTTAAAAATATCCTGTGTAAAAATTAACAGAAATAAAAATACGGAGACATATATGAAAAACTGTACAGTAGCAATAAAGTAAAACCTTCTAGATAGAATTGTTTTGCAATTTTTAATTTTAGAAGATGATACTTTTCCGGCCTTTTACTTGTTACCATAGAAACGTTTAAAATATGAAAAAAATGTCTTATAGATCGTGCAACTGAAACTATTTTTTTTTAAAATTTTGTCCTGCAAATACATTTATCAAAGAATCAAAATTATACCAAAGTAGCTCTGTTCCTTTGCTATGCTATTATCCCAAAGCAATCTTTTATATCATTTGACACTGTCACATAGCTAACAATTTTTAATGATAGATTAAAATTCATAAAAGCTAATGTAGTCCTACAAACAACTTTAAAGGCACAAAAATAAATTAATATTTTTCGAATTATATATATATATATATATATATATATATATATATATATATATATATATATATATATATATATATATATATATATATATATATATATATATATATATATATATATATATATACAAAGTTTACAGATACAGAGACAGGCCAGGGCCAGGTTCGTCTTAGTTCAAACTGATTTTTGGTTTTAACGTTAATACATATAAAATATAATACCTATTGGAAAATGTAGTGTGTGTATGTGTGTATATGTGTGTACATATATGACAGTATAGATGATTATGTATATATGTGAATGAACTAATGTATGTATTTTTCAATAATCATGAATGCTATCAGAATCCATATATATTAAAAATACATAAACATTACATCTTTATTGTCTTTAGTTTCGTCCTCTAGTGACTAAAGATATTCTTCTAGACCGATATATGCTTTTCATGTTCTGATATATATTAACTCTTAGATCTGTGACATCATCATTTTATTGTGTTGACCGTCATACTAGTAAAGTCACCATCTGTAGAAATTGTCATGGTTCCTTTAAGGTTAAATTGAAGAATCAATATTGCTTGCTACTTCATTGTGTACCCATGTGCTTGCTAGCAAGCCATGAACATATTGTTCCTTGAATGAAAAGGGTAAAGGAAAGTATTACAATGATCACATGAAAGCATTGAATCGGGTCTTTAAGCTGAAAGGGAAAAAAGTTCTTCAGATATAAATATTGGATCTAGTCTTCAAGCTGAAAGGGAAATAGCATTCTTCAGGTGGAAAACTGCACCATGAGTTTAAGCTATAAGGGAAATAACATTTCTCAGATAGAAACCTTGCACCAGGTGTTTAAGCTGAAAGGTAAATAACATTCCTCAAAAAATTATACTGCACCAGGTCTTTAAGCTGAAAGGAAATACATTCCTCAGATAGGAACATTGCACCAGGTCTTCAAGCTGAAAATGAAATAACAGTCATCGGATAGAAACATGGCACCAGGTATTTCACCTGAAGGAGGCAAAACGAATTCATAAGATGCAGACATTGCACAAAGTCTTTAAGAAGAAACGTAACATTTTGATAAAATTGTACCCTTGCTTGCACCAGACCTTTAGGATGGAACATTGCCTAAAACTGGAACCATAAAGACAAATGACATTTTATCCCATGGGAACATTGCACCAGGTCGTTAAGCTGAATTAATCAAAACTTACTTATTTTAGCTCGATATTTGGTTCACTGGAGTATAAAGCAGCAATGCATTTTACCTAACACCACTGATCTCGGATTAGATTGGCGGAGTGATTTACAATAACGACCGGTGTATCTTTCTAATTACAACATAATCAGATTTTGTGGATTTTTGCATCTGACTTCAATTTCGGTAAGATCTCTCGGGACATGGGGCTATTGTGATTGATTGGTTTTAAAGATTGAGAAGAAAATCATGCACGATACAGACCACACGATATATTTTTTCCATTAAAATCTAATCAACATTTTTGAAATGTTATAATTTTGTTCCTATTACTTTCATAAATACCAACCGGAACTAAAGAATGCCTGTTGGGAAATAAATATTACTGTCTATTACTAGGAATAGCCTAAAAATGTTTTAAAAATGGATGTCTAGGGTCTAATCACCCAATCATGTTCTGTTAGTGTATTGTACATTACGCCTTGTTAGGCTGCTAAATATCGTTATACCCAGACGTTGTTATTTATAATAATGGCACATAATTCGGGATAGTCATAAGAACTGGGAATCACCTGACAGATCAATAGCCAATTAAAACGCGTATTGTATTCCTGCACAAGGGATGTTACGTTCAGGTGTTCATATCAATCAATTGAACGGTACAAGTGAAATACTGAGAAATGGAACATAAAATAAGTATCAAGAGCTATATAATCTTATTCTTTATCCTGAATTTAAAATAAAATTAAATAAGATATAATGCTTCATGTAGGATTATTGGAAAACAATCTAGTTTTCTGGGGTTTGTAAGGACTTGTAAGGTTTGCCACCTTAATGTATATATTATAATATTTTACGTATACATTTTATCATTAAGTATGCAAGTAAAATCTAATTTTGTGGAAATTAAAATATTGCAGCTATTTTTTTTAAAAATCAAAATTCTAAGCCCAAGAGAGAATATTTCATAGGATATACAGTTTGTGGACATTTTATTACTATAACTGTAGGAGCCACTGGTAGTGCCCTTAAAGACGTTTGCTCTTGATTTTTGAGCATGCTCAAAACCAAACGGGTGACATAAAAGACCAACATACCAAATACGATTAAAACATTTCAGACTTGTTAATGTTCCTTACTATCGCAAACGTTCTCTACATAAACGGTTATTTCCTCATCTTTGCAGTATCGAATATTAGAAAACTGGCACCATTTTAAATTGCTTCTATTTGTCTTCAACAAATTATTTGCAATCTAAGGAGTGCTAAAATTGATGTTTGAATATTAGTAACGATAAAATAAATGGGAAAAGTTAGTTTTCCAATGTTAGAACATATATTCATTGATTTTATGTAGAAGTGTATGATTTTATGTTTACGATTTTATGTAGAAGTTCTTCATTGCAAAAAAATATATTACTAGCAAAAGTTTGTCTAACATTCGAAAATCATATCATTTTCGTAATATCGGAAAAATGATTTTCATATGATATGAATGATACTTCTAATTTTAAAGACTGAATGTCATATGTCAGAATTATGATCTTTTTTAAATATTTGAAAATCAACCGTTTGTTCCAAAATGGAAACAAAAGTAATGGTAACGCAAATTGAAACTATTTTTAACATACACTGGATTGATTACTCATTTAAATAGAAACGAATCAAATGTTATATTTCATGAATTATTTATTAGTTAGAACAAAAACCATCTTTTGAAAGGAGAGAAAAAATGAAAAGCAAACATGCTTAAGTGATTTGGGTACTAAAGTAGTTTTCTTTAATAAGACTAACACTTGGAACCGACGTTTCCATTACTGATATACTCTTTTAAAACAAAATTGTCAGCCTCTGAGGTCGTTACCTTGGCAAAATAATAACGGTTCATCATTACTGCTTGATGATATTGCATTTTGAGGAACTACTTCATTTCCAAAAATGGAAACAATATAGATGCAAAATTTATTTGTGACGGAATTGCTAACACATTTTTCACCTTGGTGATAAATACCATGTTAGAGTGACGTTAATAGGTTCATGTGAACCGAGTCGCGTGTATCAACAACAGTGGAAATGGTTGTTTCATCATTATCAATGTATTTAGCCATTAAGTAGTGTGAGATCTACATAGTTCCTAAGCATACATCTGTGTCACTTTATGTATTATAAGCGATGCTTTCAAAATTCTCTGGCACCATATATAAGGTGTTGTGCTTTGCCAAATATTGTTTATGTTTGAAGTGTAAAATGCGTTCGTAAATAGTGGTAATAATTTAAACAAAATATTTCATCAAAGAAAAAATGTAAATATACAATGCACACGTGCATTTATTTTTTCTTGTCATGCTATACAGAAATTAGCATGCAAGATACACAAAAATTTATATAAATTGCCGGCTTTCAAATTAATGAGTACTATGTTTTATAATTTATTTGTTTCGTATTGTTGTTAGAAACATTACTTCTAGCAACAATTTCGATGATTTCATAAATATTATATTTGTGCAAATTGACACGAAGAAAACCTATCTAACATGTTTATATGTATAATTAGAATTAAATATATTCTATAAATTTTCCTCATAAGATCATACTTTATTAAGAAATATTTTCTCTTTCGCTGATCATGCGGTGTGAAGACAGCATTGAATAATTTAGGTATAAAGATGTTGAGAAACAGCGAGTGTTGTTAAATCGTGGAGTCTGATATTCGACCAACCTTTATAACACTAAAGTACCGATGGTATCACACGAATCTTTGTATACGTGTTGCTGTCTTAAAAGGCCTGATATAGCTTCATTTTTGCAAACATCATCCAAGAAAAATAAAATAATTCGTTTTATCTTTAGAGCAAGACTTATTTACTTTTGAGACACAGATCATATTGGAACACACGTCAATTCTAATATGCTCAGTTTCCATTAACATAGTTATTGTAGGACTGCTTTTTTCCAGTTAAATTTCTCTCATGTTCGTTGTAAATTCCGATTAAAAATTTAATACACAAATCTTACTAACGCTAAAGGTATAATTTCATGTCAAGGACTATCTGCTAAGTATATCAAACATCTGATTGGTGTGATCGTCAACAGATACATTGTCAACATTGATACATTGTCAACATTGATACATTGTCAATAGAACAATGTATCAATGACCAAAACATCTAACTTCTAATTTAGCTACTTCATCCACGTCTATGAAGATAGTTTCTTCGTAAATCCGTATCGCCTGTGATTGAATATTTCTAAATTTCATTTTCGTAGTTTTGTATTGCTTGCAACATTCATGTGCAAGTCCTTGATGCGGCATTCAATCTTCTACTCAATGTTTCCTAAAGTATCAAACTTTATCATGAGTTTTTTTTTTAACCTTCAGGAGACCAATATGGTTTTATGTTAGGATTAAACATTTTCGACGGTAGGATCAGAAACGCTAAATTCTCCTTTTAAAAATATAATTGTATCCAATTGTTGGGTAAATTTAGGGATCAATTCACAATATGCCTTTAATAGTACATGTGCTCCTATTTGCTGCGATACCATTTTCGCATCCCTACATTAAGACCAGTTGGAAAAACAACCATGCGAAATAGGCTTACAATGTCATACATAAGGTAAAGGAAGTGTACACAACTTAATGATCAGGACCTATGCACATGTTATGATTTGTAAACGAAACGAAACATATTTGTGTTTACACATCAAAGCGGTATCAAATTCTAATAGATCATGTAAATTATTGACACATACTGTATACATAATTCTTCTGATTTTCTAAGTAATATTATGGAATGTGTTATTATACATCAACAAGAAAGCGAATATATAAAACAATAATATTGCAGTAGCCATTAGTGAACATTGTAGTACATACAGTAAGCAATTACATGTAGAATACTTAAAGCTGATTTCGATTCTCTGTAGTTTCTGTATGGAACATAAAAGGCATGCCTGTGATTATGATCATGGTCGTTGTCTTGACCATGACCATCATATTCATCTTTGTTATCGTGTTCATGATTTGTTCTATATATTTGATATTGATGATATTGTTTGGCGCAATTGGTTTCTAGTTTATTCCAAATGAAAATTCCGCGATCATGTTGTTCGATTAATTATTAACAAAGGGATACATCCGTACGTATTTTTGCTCATTACGTCCTTAAACATTTGACCTGTATCATCAGTTTTTGTAGACGTAATTTATGCACTTTTGCAGGTAACAGAGGTGCATGGTAAATTACTGGCTTTAAAATTCCATATGTAAGCAACTGTTGCTAACCATATTGTCGCTTCATGTTATCCGACTCGATGTATTTCAATTGGTCTCCAGCTTTTATATCTTGCGCTTGTTTTGTAGATGTAATAATCCTTTAAGTGAAACTGTTGGATGTTTGAGTCTCTAGATCCACCTCTAGCACGATAAAGGGTCTACTAGTGGCTTCTGGATGGGCAATGTACCTTTCTATTAGATTGTTTATTTCGAATGCTTATCAATGAATCGGTTAATGGCGTGGTATATCTATAACTTTAATAAAGTGTATTATTGGATAATCAGTTTTCTCACTATGTCTAATGTGTTTACAGTTTAATTTTTTTAAATTATGCATGATCTTAAATGGAATAAAATCGATCTGTTGGCCCACTTCCTTAAAATCATCAATATTATGAGCACAGAGCGAACATCAAGATCAAATGTTGTGATGTACGACGTACCTTACCTAAAGTGAGAAATATTATTAATTGAATTCGGAGCAGAATGACAGCTAAATATTCTGTACGATGAGTGGCATCCTTGCTGCTGGTCTCTGATCGAAGATAGTGTTCTCCGAGATTATTTGCCACAATGTTTGCTCATTGGCAGCGTCAGCAATGTGGTTTTCAACGGACTTATCAGTCAAGATCCTTTCAAATTGCAGAACTTGAATGTGTGCAAGATACAAGTCTCTCGAGATGCCAGACGTTGTGTGCCAGATCCTTAAAACCCATCTTTGCAAAAAAATCACTGAAGTAAGATCTTAATTTTGTTTGATGGAACAAACATAAAACACATTATTCCGTATGGCAATTCTACAGTAGGATATGCGTTGTCTAAATTTGATTTCATTCCAGACTAAGGCAACAATCTGGGACATTTCCAGATATAAAATCGTGCCAATGACTTGTGAAACTTCAGTTTTCCCTAGATTTGGCGCAGACAGTGAACATCATACTGTATGTATAATTTGGAACTGCTCTGGAAACAAATGGTCAGAGAGAAATGACTATTGATAAAAAATACAACTATGTAAATCGCCAATTATGATGTTTTCTATTCAGAACAAAAAGAAGGGTCACAAACCAGGAGTGAATAAAATAAAAATACATTGACAATGTTAAGACCACAGGAGTAGGAACAACATTCTATCTGCTGTTTTGCTATATAAATCACAGGCCTAGGTATGTAACATCATTAAGATTGTCACATTGTTCATCTTAGAAAAAACACGAAAGATGTTTGATGTGAAGTCTGGAAGAAAGGGTAAAAGAGCATGTTCAATATGTAGATGGATAGATTTGGATAGAATTGCATAACTTAGTGACCATTCCTTACTCTATTTATTTTTTTGGAAACAAAATGCATAAAAGCTCTTTGACAACAGGGTACAGAGACATCCTGTTTATCGATTTGAGCGTGTGGAGCTGGTTGAATGAGCAGAAGAAAACTGGTCCTAAGAAAACACAATGACAGCAATATCAGAACAAAGACGTGCAAAGCTTCTAATGTATCTAACCTATGGAGGAAAGTCTATTATGAAATCTCTAGTTCACATAGCAGTGTTTTGTGTTCGAGGCAGAACTATGTTATCTCTTGCAGGACGAAAACGCTCCTTCTAAACACCATTGGAGGTTGTTTACAACGTTTGTATTTTGTAGTCGGGTTATCAATCTATCAGCGGAAAGACACATACAGCTAAATCTTTGCATAAACGTTTGTGCACGCAGAAAAAATCCATCTTCAACCCTCTTGAGGATCTTTCTAACAATTATCAAGATTTTATTCTTGATCCCTACAGTGTCTGTACGGTTAAAAAGCACAAGATCACGGCTGTAAAACCACCCGGAAACCAAATATGCTCTGACAATACGTAACGCGAGCAAGGGAAATTACAATATTTTCTCATGTCATATTTGCTGCATAAGTTCACGTGTTACACTTCAAACACTTTGCATTTTACCTCCCAAGGCCATTGAGCTATATATATATATATATATATATATATATATATATATATATATATATATATATATATATATATATATATATATAAGAATTCTTACTTTGTTAAAGTGGTATCTGAATCAAGGGCATTATGGGAATTATCAGCACTTTTACCCTAGGGAGCTGATCTCAGAAGCATTGACGTAAGACTTAATTTCTTATTGAAATATACAACTGCAATATACAAAAAAAAACATTTTGGATATACTCTGTAGCCAATTAGCGATACAAATTAACGATATTGTCATTGGATAGTAGTTTCACCATTCAGTATTGAATTATAACTTGATCATTTGTATAAGAAGGTTAATATTTTCTGGTTTAGATTAAGCATCTTTCAATACTAAGAGAAAATATATAGATAGAAAGATAGATGGTTAAATGAAGAAAACGCTTTAAAAACTTTGTCGCGAACTGCAAGCATCCAAATGCAGTTAAAGTGCCTAAAACAAAAAGTAAAATATTTCAAAATTACCCTGGTATTAGCAATCAACATCATCAGGCTCGAACATTGATCTGTGAGATTGTGAAGCCCAATACAAGCCAAATAACCTGGGTGCATTTGCTTATCAACCATAAAGATTAGAAACTTAAGTTTAATTGCATATTACCAAAATATTAAACAACTTGAATGTTTTTGCATGTATGTCTGTATGTCTTACAAATTAAGTTAGATATCTGTGATCCATTTGATGACAGTACGTACATTTAAAAGAGTCTTTTTATCAGGCCTATACGAAAGCGTTTATCACTCCTTAAATGTTAACTTAAATCTCTTTCAAAGACTGCATTTAACTATATATCTAAATTGTTGTATTGTATTTCATGAAGGAAATTGTCTAAAACACAGAAAGGAGACAAGCATTCTTGTAGATCCGATTGGCTAAAATTATTCGCCAATAAGATGTTACAGATTTGAGATGTGCCTGTTCTGGCTCAGAGAATATTGTAATTATGGCGATGCCTATTTTAGCCTAGACTAGTGGGCTACTCAAAGAAAATATGGCGCTTCACTTTATGAAATATTGAATTTGCATCCCTTAATGTATTTCTACATCTGTCTACAACTTTCTACAAATTTCTACAACTTTCTACAAATTTCTAAAGCTTTCTACAAATTTCTACAAGCCATGGAATAGTTTCTCTTTCCTACTCGCTTACAAAATATGCTTCATAAACTGAGTATAGAAAATTAAATTTGACACAACGTCATGTGACTTAGCATGCCCAAGCGAGGGAGGGATAATTCATTGTCACATGAACAAGTGCCAAATATTTTACAATACCAATACTCAGTCCATAACATTCTTGTTATATGCTTAAATACGAATATTAGTCATTCAGTTATGTTATAGGAATAAGAAATCTGAGATAAAAAATTATATTTCAACGCTTAATTGAAACCCAAACGCTATGCTACATTATTGCTGTACGTGTGTTGATTCTTATTCAGCAGTGAATGAAATAAGCTTGTTAAAAGGGAAGGAATGTCATTTGGTACAAAAACATAGCAAAATACTGATATTACAACAACACAAATGATGACAAAACGCGTCAGTGTAAATTGATGATATCATTGCGAAACATTAAGTAGGAAAAGTTCATTCTAAGTTAACGTTGTCATTTTGGCTATGTTGTCGTCATTGTGGCCTGTAGATTTGTGCTATGACCATTGTCAGGTTGAATTTATATAACAACTTTCAGACTCACAGCAGCATCTAGCGATCAACAGTCATTCATTTGCAATATTTTATGAATCATATTAAGTGTTTAATTTTTCTCTTTGCCATTTACATCTTTTGATATAAGGGAAATATTTGGAGATTTGGATATATTGAGATCTTCTGATTTTATCTGTATATTGTTCTTTGGATGAGAATTAGATCTACTGATTCGGGAGAACTTGTGCTAGGTAGAACGGGTTGTGGTCATTGTCGCTCTCTTTTGACCATCTGATTTATGACATGGACAGCGTTCGACATGATTTATAACGTGGACAGCATTCGACATTTATGGCGCCATTTTTATTTAGCCTTTGCCAGAAATAGTCCATCAAATGCAGGCACGTTCTTTCGTATACAGATGCAGTTAATCCTTTTAATTATTACAAAGACTGAATAATTCTATTCTTGTGATACGATAAATGTTTCACTCTTCAACTGTTGTACTGCAGACGTGGGAACTGTAAGATAATATCAGAAGTAACAACATTTGTACAATCCCTCTATATTGATATTGAACTTCTTCATTAATATATTATGAAAATGAATCTATTAGTTGTTGCCACTCTTGACTATGAAATATTTTCACTATGCTCGTGAAGCAATTCAACATATTTCTATTAGTGTACTCTTTTATCGGAGATGATAAATATGTGTATTGAAGATCTGTCATTCGCACGACTTACGTATACAGATATCACTGAATAGAACAGACAAAATCATGTCGTTAAGTGACATATGCTTTGTTGATGGAAATTCGATAAGACTGTAATTCTAATTAGAAGAGAAATACTTTTGGCAAACTTTTTTACTTCTGGACAATTGATCTTATAAATCACACGTTTCAAACAGACAGGTCTGTTTGTCGTATGTAGGGCTGATAATTAATTTCACTAGTCGAGGTGTGGGATGCATTTTGTAGTCTCGAGACCTACATATGAGGACTCCAAATTCTGCCAGTGAACCCAACACGCGAAGTTTGATTCCAATATAAGTAAGACGAGCAACGCATAACAATTTCCTTTTGCGCGAAAATAATCAAAAACATCAAAGTGAAATGACAAGAGGACAGCCAAGAAAAGTGATACACGATGCCATTAAGGATTGTTTTTTTCTTCAGTTCTACCCCTATTCTTGAAAATAATTTCAAAGGAGTTAAGGTGCTCAACGTTAGATAAGTTAACTAGGTGGTATGCACACCACGTCGGCTACACACCAGCCATTCACTTTCTACACCGACAACTTTGAGAACGCAAGCATAATTTAAGGAGCACTTACGACTTTCACAGATATTACATAAAACAGACAAAATCACTGTGCTTCTTGGCATTTCGGAAAGAAATTTTGCGCCCCTGCGTTGCCTCTTGGTTTCGTTGCACATACCTACCATGTGTTTGTAGGCTACCTTCGAGACTATGGCAGAGTTTTTTCAGTGTTGATACATTCTTCGGGAACCAGCCTTCGTGCTTCTGTGTGTATCTACCTGTGCGAGGTAGTAAAAAAACACCTAAATAGAGACAAGAGTGACAACGTGTAATCATGCATCATATTATCTCACTTTTAGGTTTTGAAATATATTGTAAGCAATACACACCAGCTTCCGGAGTATGGATGTTTAGGCCGACAAGAGTGCCTCCACCCACTAGCTCTTCAAAAGCACATATGACAGCAATCGCGATCCAAACACTGGGGTCGCAGAATTCCTCGTCAGCCACGCCAGCCGCATGCACCTCCAACCCACTGGTAGGGCTACCCACACTTGTCTACACCCTGTATGTCTTCAGCTACCTCAATCGCAATGATGCTGTACTGACTTGGAGCAATTTCCTCTATACAATCGGTAAACTAATATGTACAAAGAGAATGTTGGCCATCTACATTATGCTCCAATTGCGGATGGCATTAACTAAGATACCTGCGCTTCTGTGCCGAGCAACACCAAATGAAAAATAACTACTCAAATATTTATTACATGGTTCTACGAGGGTTGTATTTACTCGGAAACGTATCTTTAATTTTTTACACCCTATATGACTTTTTGATCCCTGATAGATTAAAGGATATTCGTTTGGCACGACTGTAAAGCAAAATAGATTATAAGTACGCTTAGGACATCAATCATCAACCGCCTCATTCGATATAATATTGCCCACACGAACGTTAATTTCATAGTACTAAAGTC
>JAEAOA010002130.1:862500-945000 GCA_016746295.1 Potamilus streckersoni | reverse complement strand
AACGAGCAGTGCAAAACTAGTATCTAATCAACCTTCGATTTCTAATGAGTCTTTTTCAAAGGCATATACAAAAAGAGTTAAAACAAACAAATAAAACACAAAAACGTTGTGTTTGCAAAACTCTACATGGGTGTGTCTACATGAATTGAACCTTTAGATGTATTATGTCTCAACCAGCCTATATCAACTTGTTGCAGGTACAAAGGTTTCTCAGATTCGGCAACAAGTCGACATAGGCTGGTTGCGATCGTGTCGTTTAACGATCTCTCTAGTGAATTGTCTTTTTTTTAAATTTATTTATTCAGTCGTATAACGACTCTATACTTTGGAGAGGTTTCAAATGAGCTTTTCGTCAAGCATACATACGTTGATGACTCAAATTTCCTTCAGGCGCAATAATATCATTACTGCAAGGACTGTATGGAAGATAACTTTACATAATCATTAATTTCAGAAGATTGTATTACATAATGAAAATATTATTTTGCAATGGTCTTTATCAGTTTGTGAAACTCAGATAACTGCTATATGTCGTTATTTGCATTGTCAAAAAGGGATGTAATAATACACACCGATGGAAGTTTAAAATTTATTTGTTCTAAAATAATAACTTAGATGTATGTTGAATTCAAGTGAAAAGATCCAAAGAAATATAAAAGAAAACTGTTTATTAATACTTTATCTTTGCCCTGCTTGCAACTCACCTTTCCAAAGATTTAGTTGCTCTGTGTTGGTACAATCTGCAGTATATATATATATATATATATATATATATATATATATATATATATATATATATATATATATATATATATATATATATATATATATATATATATATATATATATATAGAGAGAGAGAGAGAGAGAGAGAGAGAGAGAGAGAGAGATTAGTTTCCCATAAGCATCTATTCGATACTTCTTTGGTGATTTCAGGAAAACAAGCAAAAATATATGCTCTATCTCGTTCGAGTCTACTGAGAATTTTCTCAAAAGAGCTGTTTTGTGCTGATGAATATCTCACGCTGAATTTGTACGCATAGTATAGTAACTGAATAATACATAAACAGACGTATACATCACATATAAACGATGTTTATTGCAAATAGTTTCCATTTTTGTATCATGATATCAAAAAGATAAAGAAGAATTTTTTATCTGAACAATTAAACTGTACTTTACTGGCTTGCAGAGGAGGCGAGGAAACAATTTTTGACATTATGTTATTTTCCAATGCATCTGTGATAAGAAATGATATAAACGGCTTCTGCATCTGGAAGTAAAGAATTTCACTTTAGTCAATAAAAGAAAAAAAAAACGTTTATGGTTTTTAATGATTTTCATAAATTGGTTGATGTTCCTGTCGAGACCGTTTTCAATAATTTTTATCGGTTGCAAGGATGCATTAAAACGGGAAAAGTTTCAATAAAATTGTGCAACTGAATTAGTAATGGACTAATAAAGGTAATTAAAGGGCAACTTCTTATCAAACATAACCCGCAAAGTTCTAACAATATTCGTGTCTACTATAACTTTGTAATCTTCTCCTTTATAGCAAACAACCACTCTTTGTAATTTCGGCATTACACTTATATAGGAAACTATGAAAGTTCCTCGCCTAGCGATGTAGAGGTTAACGGTACAACAATACTGTATTATGAAACGTGGCCAACTGACACAATTGGAAATTAAGCATAAAACGCTTACAAGGATGAAATGTTATCACAACACATTTTTAGTATATAAGCAATATAGTTCTCTGTCAAGTACTTGATTAGTTATTTTTATGATACTTTATTTGCTACTTTGCTAATAATACCGGATATCATGTGGTTATAATAGCATTTTAATTAAGCAAAACCGATTATGTAAAGGCTTAATTATGCGAGAAACCCATATGTAAAAATAGTGGAAAATCTAAGAGACTTACATTTAATGTTAGTTACATTACCTTTCTGAGAAGACTATAGTGTTGATTCGTGATTAATAAAAAATGGCAACATTCTGGAGTTTGTCCTGCTGATGACAATGCCCAGCAATATTTACATTTTTATTAATTCATCTATAAAAAGGTCAGGTTTACTTTGTAGTATTCTTATGTCCTGTAAGGTTTAGACGGAACTGAATGTCTTCTCCCGTTTTCGGCTATCTCCCTTGAAAAAAGAATAAAATAAACAGCTAAAATATGATTCACATGCCAATTCGGGTTGACATCACATGCAAGAAACAATTGTTAATACAACTCTATTACATGTGATGACGTCATGACGTACGAGCTCAAGTGTTCGTTTCCTTCCTTTTATTGATATACGAAATATTTTCTCAACCCATAAAAGAAACAATTACCTAATTTTCTCCCCAACTAAAATTAATTGAAATTGAAATTAATTACAATAGAAGTGTTGTTAGCACAGCTGAGAACTGTGCTTCATTTTAGATCCAATAAAATAATTTGAAATCAGGTGGCAAAATATTTATTAGTTATTTTTACAAAGCTAATATCTTCAGAAGTTCGCTACCACTGCAGCACTTAACCATACTAAAAATCTGGATTCGGTAAAGTGCGGATAAGTATCAAATATATCCTTATCGAATTACTGTTGAATATCCTTTTTAGTTGAAATAAAGATGATAAACGATGCACTAAACATGAACATAATGCAGTGCCGTTATATTATAATGAAGTATGCAATAGGTATATATTTAATTGATTTTTTTGTTAATACGCTGATATTATTTGTTTACCTATATGATCTACCGGAACCATGTTTTATGCTGCTTATGATTTTGAATCTGCGATGTTGTTTAGCTGTTTTGTTTTTTAGAGGTATGTTTGCTCACAACTTTTCCTGAACGGCTAAATAGAAAGTTATGAAACTTGTTGTTTATCTTGCATGTATGGTAGATATGTACAAATGTGATTGTATTATTGAGTCCCTACCTTCCTTATAAACCATTCTAGTCAAAAGTGAATTGTTCATAAATGTTAAATAAAGTGACATATAAGAAATAAATTTTGATGAATTACTAAATAATGATGCAATGCAGGAAAACACATCTTCTATATACAGTTTTCTAGATTATATCTGAGGGTTCACTGTGAATGGTTAGGTAAGAGTTAGAGGGTGGCGGAGGAAAAATAATACATTCGAAACCTGAGTGGGTAATTTAAACATGGCTTTAATTGTCTATGAGACGTCATATAAATTTAGATATTGTTTCGCTTACTCAGGCTTTATCCTTAACAAATAGCACACATGTTAGGACATATGATGTTGACATTTAACCTCATGGAATACACACGACTTTAATTTAGTGGATATGCCATAGATACTATTAGCATTAAATAGGTCGTATAAAGTTAATTACTTTCGGTTAATCCAAAGTTTTGCCATGCCAGCTCGAAATCGTGTGTCAACTGGAAACATTCGGTTTACGCAGACACTCCTTGCTATGCATGATCGGTTAAACCTGATAATGTATGATTCATTTGAATTAGAGAGTAAAAGATTTTGGTAATGAATTTAGCTTTTCTATTATGTGAAATATATATCTGAAAAACAGGCAGTAGTGGAGTTTAAAAGCATATACTGAGAAAAATAAAAAATATAAGGACAACTACTGAGTATATCTGATTGTCTAGAACCCGTCATGCCATTCATAATACAAGCTGGAATGAAAAATTAAGATACATTTCCTAGGTATGATCCAAAACGGCAGTAATTATCTATATATGGTAAATAGGTTATTACGCTAGTAATTATCTATATATGGTAAAGAGGTTATTACGGCAGTATTTATCTATATATGGTAAACAGGTTATTACGGCTGTAATTATCTATATATGGTAAAGAGGTTATTACAGCAGTATTTATCTATATATGGTAAACAGGTTATTACGGCAGTAATTATCTATATATAATAAACAGGTTATTACGACAGTAATTGCCAATATATGGTAATAAGCATTCATTAAGTCTTGGTTCAGTAATATTAAAGAAACAGACAAGGTACCGACGTAAATCTTTTTTCCTTGCCAAAAACACGAAAATATCCTTTTGATATATAAGTCTGTAGTACTAAAAATTTAGGCATGTTACGTCTATAGTAATCGTCATAATTGAATTATTTTCAAGTCAAAGTTTACATATTCAACGAAGACTTAGCAAAATGGAAGAAATATTTTCACTCGATTGAGAAAAAAACTAAATTATTCCCTCGTATATTTCTTTAGCGTAATATTATGAACAAATTATGGGTCTCGGCCTTGAACAGATGAAATATTTATCATTTTAGACTCTTTTGAGCCGATAGAATAATGAAATGAATTAAAACATGTGTACACATATGTACCTCTGGAGCTATGAAGCCTGGATTTTGGGAAAGAGTTCCGCACAGGAGAAATAGGTAGTTTAACATCATGGGTCAACCTAGTCTTGCTATATGAACGCAATGAAAATGTTGAATATGGTATAACTAATTTTACCGTATAGCTGGCCCAAAGGACATATCGCGCTTCTGTTTGCTTCCATGGATCATTTCAATAGTACCTGTATGCAGTTTCTATCTTTTTATAACATGTATGAATAATTTATCTTTAAAAGAGTTAAAAGAAATCAAACAAAGAAAAAATATATCCTACATACTTATTCAACTGGTCTTTTCAATTTTCAGAAATTCACCTTTCCATAATAGAAGAAATATTACCAAATATTCGTAAAGGTAGAGCGTAAGCTGCTTTATACTGTGAAAGTATACAGCAAGAAACGTTTGAACACCTACACCTTGTCGAATGCAGAATCCGTAAGCTGATGGTACACTTTTATATGAAAAGAATTTTCCATTTGGCGGATAATATCGAATATGAATGGTATTTAGTTGCATTTGCTTTCCTAGCAACTGATTCCTCATTGCGCAATTTATTGCTCCATAAAGTGTAAAACGCATTATGCCTCACGGAAATGGCAATTGAATGTCATTTGGTGTCAGTGACTTCACCATTTTGAGAATTCTGTTATTTTGGGCTATTATTAAAGTGCAAAAGACATATTTGCACATATCTTGGAGATGTTATAAGAACCCTTTTTGTGCAAAACTTAAACAACAAGAGTTTTGCTTTCATGTACTCTCTCCATCTCTCCCTTACTCCCATTTGTCTGTCTGTCTGTCTCTGTATACCTTTGTTCGACATCCCCATATGGCCATGATTGTAAAAGAAAGATAACTTCAATATCATGTTCAAATAGAGCATGAAGGTATCATTTTTAAATGGTTTTTGTGGTTAAATCAGAACTACAGCTAAATTGTTCATTTCGTTTGGCATATATACCGCATATTTGGTTTGCAGATCTCTTATTAGGTTAACATTTACATATCGTACAATGTAAGTAGGGGCAAGGATTTAATGATATTGTATAATAAATCGTTAATTAAAATAACATGTTATTATACTTTAAGACGAAGGTTTACATATGTAGCCATAGGAGAAAAGTGTACCATCTCTGTAAAGTACTTTGGGTTGTGACCGCAGGGTTAGTATACAGCTTGTAGTGGTATGGATTTGTGTTGGATACGGGCAGAAATATGTAATTAAAACCAGGGGTTGAGATAGGGATCCATTGATAGTGCTCAATTGTCTAGAAATCAAATTAGAAAGGGCAGGTTCCCCTCAACAGCGGGAGCAAATATATTTTATTAATAATGCTTGACAATCTTTATATTTTATAGACACTATTGTAATTCAATATTTGAAAAAGTCAAACAGGGTATCTCATATAAACTAGGCAGAAATACTGGATGCGGAATCACCTAATAAAACTGTATATAATAGAAATACATTCTACATTTAATCAATCTAACCAATGAAAAGACGTTGCTTAGACAGCTGGAATAATGAATCTTTGGGAATTATATGTTCAATTTAAACTGATCTTTTGAAATTATAACTACTTTAATAATGTACTTTTGAAGTATCTTCAAGAATAGTGTAGTAAACATTTTTCGGTAAAAGCTCTTTATTTTGTAGGTTTAAATTAGCTGCGAGAAAATGGAAAAATATATAAAATAACGTTGAATACTCGATTTGCTAGCTAAAACGCTAAACAATGTACTCTGTGCATTTTTAATTATTGCGTCATTAAAAATACTTGAATTTTCAAATATACTGTATACACTTTGAAACAAAATTAGAATTTATATAAACCTTAAGCTTTTGCAAATTTTGTCTGAAGTATATGTAGAGACAGATCGCGTAGTTAAAGTAATTTTTACGCATCCAACATTCTACTTCACCATTAATTTATTAAATATTTTTTTTTTACAAAAATTTACTTCATGATTCTAACTCTCTCGGAAAAATTTACCGTTTAGCCCTAGTGCTAAATTTGGAATTAAGCTGATCATCACAAAGGCATTGTCGATCGTCACACCAAATTCATATGATTTTCTAGGACAGATGAAGCCAACGATATCAGAGATCGTTTAGGTGTACATTAGGAAGTGTAAGGTAATGGATGTTTTGAGCATATCACAACTCGCTAAATAGCTGCATTATTCTGAACTCCGATGAATATTTTTCATCTCCGATCCAAATTATCATTGGCTAGATACTTTGACGAACTGTAATGAATACATATTCAAATTTCCTACAAGTTCAAAGTCCAAATTGATTAATATGCTGCATGTTATTAATTTTGTTCTCGTTCATTAGGAAGGTAGCTTTAATTGCAGGTCGACTGGTCCGGTGGCAGAGTGGTTAGAGTGTCCGCCTCGGATGCGAAAGGTCGTGGATTTGAACCAAGACCAAGTCATGCCAGACTTATAAAAATGTTACTAGCAGCTACCTCGCCTGGTGCTCAGCATTAAGAGATTTGTATTAGGACTGGTCGGCCTGGTGTCAGGATGATGTGACTTGGTGGGGCATCATACATGATGTCACATGTTTGCGGCATGATCCGTCACTGCTAGACATCAATATAAACTATCACGTTGCATATATCGTAGTGATATGAAAAAGGTGTGAACGCTACGTTGAAAATCACACACACACACACACACACACACACACACACACACTTAACTGCATTACAGTTAGTATTTGATTCGTTTGCAGTTATCAATACCTCTTGAGGAAGGCGTGACGAAGAGGCATCAAATAAGCTAGAGCATTAATGTCATCATATTGTTAAATCAACGTTTTAATTGGAAGGAAAATGTTAATCTTTTTGAACGCTCAATCTAGGTCAGACTACTCATGTTGTTATTCACAAATATGCTTTAGTCGGATTGACTGGTATGCGGGCTCATCAAAATATCTAACTGCTGTCAATGAAAAATCGAAGTCCTTCACGTGATCATCACACTGAAAATCGAAAATGAATAAATTGGTCCTGTCGCGTAAAGAATGTTCTATAAAGGTGTGTTAGATAATAGCTATGGATATTTTCAACGAATGTTAAACATGTGATCAAATATGTTATGTTTGTTCTGCTCTACTTCTTTCACACTATCTTCATTTAGGCCATCTTTCATGCTTAAATCAAGTGTCTTATATTTATTTAATCAATACGAATGAAAATAGAAGATGTAAAACTAAAAAAGCAACTTATTAATTTGCGACATTGCGATTACTCATGAAAGGTAAAGAACTATATTTTGTGGCGGGCACGCTGGACAACATTGCTGGACACTGCTCATTCATTTGGTCAATACACAGTTGCTTGTAGTCTATCTTTATTGCACACACACACACACACACACACACATATATATATATATATATATATATATATATATATATATATATATATATATATATATATATATATATATATATATATATATATATATATATATATTCAGAATTGTTAAAAACATCTAAATTGGCATAGAGCAACACACACGTACATGGCTTCAACATGTGACTATACCTCATTGTCTTCGTTGCTATGGAACTTAACAACCAAGCACCATATATTGTCCCCCTAAATGGCAGATAAAAATGATGTGACAGAAGATAAGATCTATACAGAGTAAAATGCTAGAATCTGTAAGATATATTTGAATACCAATTTACCATCGACATAAAAGCATTGGATACAAAGAGTGTGCGATGGATAATCTTCTTATGTCTGTACCGCGGAAAGAAAATAAATCGAATATCAAATGCAATGTAAACGTCTCTACCTTTCAGGACACCACACACCTCTTCCTCGACGTCTCAGTTTCGGAAATGACGTAGTTCACTATCTGAATTTCATCGTTGAATATCATCACCAAATAAGATCATGTGTTCATGGTCTCCCTTAGGATATTTTGCATGGGGTGGGTCAATACTTTTTGTAGTGTGTGTGTGTGTGTGTGTGTGTGTGTGTGTGTGTGTGTTAGTCAGTCACGGCAGGAAGAGTTGGTATAGCAAGCAGTCTGAAACAAAAGCTAATATTTACTAAACGTTTTGAAAAGTATCTTGTGACATATTTTCAGCTTCATTTGCATGATTAAACTTAACGGAATATATGACTTATGCTCCAGGCACGTGTTACTGGTTCTGATGAAAAGAGTCTATGCCAAAGCTTCATTTCATATACATACTAGATGTGACTTTTGAGTCTATAACAACCTACAATCCTCCAAACGCCGAGATCTTCATTTGAATATGCTTACTCACAAAAACTTGAAAACTTTATCCAAAGTAAAGAAATCACTTTTCTTCCATTTATGCACATTATATCACGATTGATTTTTCCGCTATTCCTGGCCATCCTCCGAAAAATATTTCTATTATATGGACATATATACTCTTAGGTTTCATGTTTGAAGGAGAAAAGCTCGTACTATATTAATCCCATCTGGCTAACGAAGTTATTTTTTTCTGCTACCGAATCATAAAAAATGGGAATGCAGCTTTTAATAAATGTGAAATTAATGGCTTCCTCGTGCATACAAGCTGTAAAATTCCATGATTTGGTCTTTATTTCTGTACAAACTGGAAAATGAATTAGAAACTTTCTAAAGAAGTCCGATGGCATAAAAGGATTCTCCTCTTACTTAGTGTGTCTTTTCATCAATGAGTTATAATCTGGGATTGTTTAATTTGCAGCAGGAGAGATTACTTTTAGTTCTGTTCATTTTAATTACTTTCATCAAGCTCCACGAGTTATTGTGCAGAGGAACCGGACTGGTGTCAATAAATAGTACCTTTTCCGAGGGTATTCTTGTACATTGATACATTTACTCACTTGACGTTTTCCGGCCCCTTTTGTATAACTGCCCTTAATTTTAGTTTGCTTTCGCATATAGTTGTGTTAATTTTCTACACACTTTCCAGGTTCTTGCTTCTTTTCAGCAGCTTAGCATGGAGATTATCGATCGATACATTTTTTATATTTTATTAGAATTTTCAATAAAAAATATCATTTGTTTGAACGGTATAGGTACGGAGAAATAATACTGGTCTGTTCTTGAATGATAAATGAAGAATGTAATATTTTAGAATTGGTACATGATATTCATGTAAGAATAAATTCATTAAATTTAAAATATATAGTAATTAAACTTGAATAAAATATTGACGACTGCACGACCGTATGAACTCATAACGGAACGGACTGACCAGTCAAGGTCTACATTGTTTAACTAAATATTTCAAGCAAAGAGCAGAAATCGTATGATGTCCTGGTGCATAATTCGTCAGTAGATGTTGGCCTCTTTTAGCACAAATGACGGACACCAAACTGAATGAATAGTAGTGCGAGGGTGCAGAAGAAGAGGCAGACAGAAAAAAGGTGGGGAAGACAACACTACGGTGTGGACAGGCATGGTATTTGGAGATTCCACAAGGGCGGTAGAGAATAGGGAAAAATGGAGAGAATTGGTTGTAATGTCAACTCTGGTGCCTCAACAACCTCTTGAGATAATGATGATGATGATAATGAGGATTATTGCTGGCACTACGGCTTTTACGAAAGTAAAATAAAATACAGGAACAATTGGTAACCTCTGAAATGTAGGTAAATCAAATCATTTAAATTTTACTAAAAGAAAGGTCTTTTGCGCAACCTTAGAAAATATAAGAAGTCAAAGTATCAAAACCTTTTTGTCATGAAATAAATTAACAAAAAAAAACGTTCATGAAAATTATTGATATTTCTGTCTTTAGAATTCGGAAATATAATTCTTAAAAGGCTATATCCTCATCAGCACTGCAGTGAAGTGGAAACATTTTGACCATAAATTTAATATTGAGGTAAAAACGCTCAGTTTGCTGGTCCTTTATATGTAAACGCGATTAACGGCTGTATTGCTACGTCGATGAAAAGAAATTCCGAAATTTACTAATACTTTTGTAGCAGAGACATTTTACAAATTTACGTTGTACATTTAACGCTTAAAATTGTGTACTTTGTCTAATTAATGACAGTTTTCGTACGAAAATGAAGAGACTTTTATTTTCTTCAACATATGCCTAGCACAGTATGATAAGTGAACATTGTATGGGTAGGGTTTAAGTATACACATGTTAGAAAGGTTCGTCAGATGTCAGAGTGTAAAATTATCAAGCAGTATGTTTGGTCTTATTATTTTTATTTAATTTTGCTTTCAAATATAAATGTTTGTGTGTTCACAAGCTTGCAGTCTAATTCGGTAACAGGTTCCGTGTCCAAGTTTCAAGTGTCACGCAAGTTCGGGTTACAATCAATATTCATTATTGACGGGTTTTTCATTATTTTCAGGCATAATTGTACTTGTAACGAGAGCTAAAATCACTATTTAAACATAGCTATACCTATATCGCAATATCGCAAGAAGCGTTTGTTACAAATGTGCGCCGTTTGCCGTTGTTTGTGGTTCAATTGGATACATTCAAAATCCTGATGGAGAGAGAGAGAGAGAGAGAGAGAGAGAGAGAGAGAGAGAGAGAGAGAGAGAGAGAGAGAGAGAGAGAGAGAGAGAGAGATGAATATCATACAAATGTGTAGACAAAGATATAGTTCTAAATGGAAAAAGTAGTTCCAAAACATACATACATACATACATACAAACATACATACATACATACATACATACATACATACATACATACATACATACATACATACATACATACATACATACATACATACATACATACATACATACATACATACATACATACATACATACATATATATATATATATATAAGCATTTGATATAGATATAAAAAGTAACTTAATTAAATAGGTTCAGTTTTGCATATTCATAAAATTGTGAGTCGGTAATATTCTGTCTCTATCACTCTTTCTTCTCTCTCTCTCCTCACTCACAGGCATCCCCCCACATACACTCACACAGGCATGCACACACACACACACACACAAACACACACATACACACAGAGGCATGCACACACACATACACTACCAAATTTAATTAGATATTATACTCTCAAACTGATTTGATAGCATATAACATACATTTAAGTTCACGATATTGTTCTTGCAGATATCCTATCATCATATGATATTTTGCATTTCACTTACCTACTTTCTAGACAAAAGAAGAACCTTTGCTTAAAATGTCTTAAATGTACTGTTTTGTTAGAAATATGTTAATGAAAAGCTAATTTGAAAGAGTGCAAGATTTTATTTATGCTTTTAACTTTAGAAGCTAGCGTATATACTTGCATTGTTTCATGAAACGTGGCCCTGTTTCAACGCTTTTCAAGGTCCTGTGCACATTCAACGCAAGTAGTGGGAAAACTAATAATTTTTGTATTGAATAATTAGAATAAATGAATATGCTAAAAACAACAAGTAAGCTGTTTACCGTTCTAATTTCTCCAAAATATCAGAAGGAATTTAATGTTAATTTATTTTGTCTAATTATTGCTTCGAGTTTCGAAATACATTTTTGCTTTGTATGCTAAGAATCAGTCTGTGGATAGTAATTATTCAACAATCTTAATATATTAATACTCTACTTCTTTACTGTTGTGTCAGATGTTTTGTTCATAAAGTTATTTGTTAAGATCGATACTATATGTTATACTATTGACGTCAGTTACAGTTCATTGTACTCATTTTCTTGTAAATTAATCTGTAAAGTTGTAATAGCTTTTCTGTGTTATATAATGAAAATTAGATCATCATCAAATTAAATTTTGTCGTTTGAAAACTGATGCCAAATTCTTCCAGTTCAGCCAATTATTACTGATACTTATAGGTTCTCTTTGAAAATTGGTTTTGACGGGTTGTTATGATCTAATTAATTCGAAGGAAACACATAAAATGCCGTTCCGCAAACTCATAAAATCAAAAGTTATAATTTTGCTTGACATTATAGTTCTTGAAAGAAACAAAAACAAAATAAAATAACTTAAATAAATTTAACGAAAATATGAAATGAAATAAATATCATGGGATTTTATTATAAAAGACTTTTGTTTGTAATTTCAAAGCCAAACTCACGGATTGTCTCAATCTGAAAGACGAGAAGACCACTTTCTTCCTCTGTCTGTATTCAACACATTGCATTGTACTGGCGGAAAGGATCAGATTATTCTTATATTGGACTATTAACAATCTAAGTTTTGTTTTGGATTGAACAAACATATCCTACAATTTGTTTAAAATAAATGTTTACGTTAGAGCTTTTTTATGCTTCTTGTCAAAAGCAATGAGAGGGTAGAGCAATTTAACATGGAGGTGATATGCATAATAAATTTATTATACCAACCGTTGATTAACCAAGTAACAAAAATCAAATTGAAAGACGACACCTAAAAATTCAAGTTTTATAATGGAGATTTAAGTTTGCTTTATATTTGCAATCATTATTTAAAAATTGACTTTTACTTTCATTATTTTCCATGTTAGCTCAAGCCACTGGTAATACATTGATATATGTTATTATTCAATTATATCGATAGGTATCATTCAGTTCTACAAATTTAATTGAGATTATTAAGTATTAATTAATAATTAAAACATCTCTTTACTACAAAGAAACTAGTTGGAGACTAATATAATGGTACTACTTTAGTATATATTCGTTATACATTCATCCGTACATACATTCGCATATGCCAACATGTGAAATTCTCAAGTGAATCTTAAGCATACATCGCAACATCTCCCTTCCCACACCCAAAAATGACAACCAAAACAAAACTGTAGCTAAAATTGTCTTGTCAAAAGGTTTTGAGAAAGAATGCTTTTTTTAAAACTTTAATATTTAATTTAATGAATATTCATCCACACTTTGTAATAAATGAAAAGGTACTATATTTGCAGTGGAGAAACAAAGAGAATACAAACTGACAACAAACTACCGTTATCTAGACATAAGTACTAAAATTTTAATACAATGCCTAATACATTAGTCGATATGTTGTTGCCTGCTTGCCATTGGAAAGTTTTTCCCGTCAGATTTATTTAAAAGAATGTCTGAACAACCTTGATCTCATATATATATATATATATATATATATATATATATATATATATATATATATATATATATATATATATATATACATATATATATATATATATATATGTATATATATATATATATATATGTATATATATATATATATATATACATATATATATATATATATATATATATATATATATATATATATAAGCAGAGTATAACTGATAACTACAGCAAGATAGAAACAAATTGATGGTTTGGCAGTATTCTGTGAAGACGATTAACATGGCCTTCTCTTCCGAAAGTGATACCTATATCACTGTAGCCAGATTGGTATTGTGACACGTTTTGGGTCTGAAACACTAGTAGATGCATTATTTGTTTAGTTTTAGGCCAGGGTAGGCAGGAACATTTCCCAATAAGCTAAATAATATAGAATTTACTTTCAAAATCAAATTCGATGATTGCTTACCCCCCCCCAAACGACGTAAGAGGCATAGTCTATTTTGAAGATTAGTCGCCATATTGAGAACATAGTTTTGACATGCAATAAAATAAAGTGTTTTACCATGTTAGTACTGTCTGTTAATACCGGTTAACTAATCCTTTCTTTATAAGACTTGTGATATTACTTATTAAAAGAACATATATTTGAGGAAGAATACTAATGTAGAAATTGTGTCAAATCATTGATGAATTGATTGCATCCTCTATTTTTATTTTAATCGGTACTTGCTATCATCAATTATTAGTATTTTATGGATACAGTCTATAGTCAGTGAAATAAATTAAAGAGTGGGTTCTCCGAAATAGCATTGATTTTGATATAACTTTGAATATACCACCTTTAGTATTAATGCCGTTGCTGTTATATTGATATATCTACTAATATGCAAAGTATGTTTTTGATTTTCCAGACTTAAACAAATCTTATACTGAGCTTGAATAGAAATATCTAAGCATCAAACATGCAATTGGATTTTAGAAAAAGCATGCTTGAAGGAACCTACTAATAAAGCAGCTATGAAAAAATGTAAAATATATATGAGGCATGCACGACGTAATTCATGTTACAATTATATAACTTATTTGAATTATTGCACGCTATTTTATGCATATGAATAAATATGTTTCAGCAATACGTTTATGAAGATAAAGATTAGTGACTATATCAATATATATTTCTGTTTCAGTTTTAGATGACGTAATTATTTTTTTTAACAATTTCAGTTGGAAGCCTGCGGCAACTATCCCGTTTACAACTTCCTTATCCTTTTAATAACTCTTGTAATCGATTGTTATTATGCAACCAAAGCCCATATCAATATATAAATCAAGTACAACTGAAAAAGAAGAAATGTAACAGAAGAAATAGAAAATAGTGTTTGTATAGATATTCAACAGTTCTTTTACAAACATAAATAATACTTACTGCTTAAATTTGCATTCTTTCAACAGAAAAGAGTCCGTGGCTGAAAATTAAGATCGATCCATTAGTTCCATTATATCTGGAAGCAAAGGATTGATTGACATTCTTAGGAAACCATCTAATCGCTTCAACAGAAAAATATACCACAAAACTGACAGTGACATTATATGGTTTAAATTCAGCTGCTAAATTTCGGGAACAAGTGAAACATTTTTTTTTTTAGAACGCTACGAAATAATTGATGCTTCTTTGGGTTGTACTATTTAAGTAAGACGCATCTGTGGCAAGTGAATGCGAGACAATGTTTAGAGATTTCATCGACTACGGTCACAACATAAATTATACCAGAATATGAAACAATTGCAAGGAAATTTAGGAACACATGTTGGAATCTTTGACCAATCAATTAACTCACAGGGGAACTGTCAATTATTTTAGGGTATAAAAACATGATAGTTTCTAGGAAATATAAAATCATCTTATAAGAATTAATTCTTTAAGAACGAACATTTGGGATTAAAAAAAACAACACAAACGCCGATAATTCCGTGCAACTAGTTTCGCATATAATATATGCTTCTTCAGGCACAAAATGTTTTGAAATAAACGGATGACGTCTTTACAGGCTAAAATAACATTACGTCATTACGTAACTTCATAAGAAATTACGTCATTAGGTAACGTCATAAAAACAATGCATAATCACAACAACTATATATATGACAGGATCTAAAAGATACACGAGTCTCTAATGAAACCTGAATCAGTAAAATAATAAAATATAATAGAGACAAACAGTCATACATACAATTATAGTGTTATAAAAGACACTATAATTGTATGTATGACTGTTTGTCTCTATTATATTTTATTATTTTACTGATTAAGAACGAACATACATTCACAGTATACAATATATCATGTTTTTCATGGCCATGTATTTCTCTTACAGTAGAGATATCCTTATCGCAGGTCTGGGGCTCAGGAATTCAGTTCTCTTGAACAAATTGCAAACAATGCGTCGCACAATGTTTTTGCAAAACAATCAAATCATTTTTGTAACAGATGTATTATTCGTATGTCTGAAATAGGTATGTAACTAAAATAAAAAAAACAACTGTGAAAGTGAGGCTGTTAGTTACTTTTCTTTATAAAGACCCATACAACTTGAATTTATCGAGGATTTAAAATTAATAATGCACTATCAACAACACAATTCAGATATTTATGAAACCGGGGTCAACAAAGCAATGTAGCTTCACATACATACATACATACATACATACATACATACATACATACATACATACATACATACATACATACATACATACATACATACATACATACATACATACATACATACATACATACATACATACATACAGGCATGCATGCATGCATACATACATACATACATACATACATACATACATACATACATACATACATACATACATACATACATACATACATACATACATACATACATACATACAGGCATGCATGCATGCATGCATGCATGCATGCATACATACATACATACATACATACATACATACATACATACATACATACATACATACATACATATACTAAGGAAGATAAATACATGACTCGATGAGTCATGTATGTATCTTCCTTAGTATATATATATATATATATATATATATATATATATATATATATATATATATATATATATATATATATATATATATATATATATATATATATATATATATATATATATATATAACACTTCTCCTCCCCTGGCCACACTTTCAGTGATATAATACTTATCGCTATTGCTAACATCCACAGCTGGAGTTCCGAAACAAGGAAGGAAAAGGAATCATACTGGATATGCCGCCTTAGAACATTGAAACCAAGCGGTCTAAACCAAGAAGACTAGAAAATGAAAACTATGCACTAGTAAAATTTAACATTTTCTAAATCTTATTATCCTTCAATTTTTACTATAAGAATAACCGGTATAGAATCAAATATCCGGGATATAATCTGCGTTACATATGTACAAAAAGTAAAAATAGATGTCGCTTTGGCTTGTAGACTTTTAGGGAATTATACAACGTTTTCAGTTTCTGCATCTAGTCTATACAAGCTGGTTGTATTTATAGTTTTAGCACATGTGAAGACAGCCATGTAGAGGTTTACAAACACAACGTTTTTGTGTTTATTTGTTTATCGTATATATGTTTTGTATTTGCCTTTGAAAAAGACTTATTAAGAGTCGAAAGCGCTTAGGATAGTTAGTTACTAGTTTCGTACTGTTCGTCGTCAGTTTATTGCATCTATTTTAATTAATCCCTGACACACGTGATCTCTTGGTGGATCCAGTACGCTTGAAAGGGTTGTTATTCGCCATATGATTTGTATTCTTTATATATATATATATATATATATATATATATATATATATATATATATATATATATATATATATATATATATATATATATATATATATACACATCCTCATACACCTTACTAAGAAACGCATTTACCTTGCTAGACTTCATACAACTGATTGACATTGTGTCTACGTTACATGTTAGCCATACACACATATGGAACATATACATGTACATATTGCAACATACAAGTAAATGTATATAGCAATGAAATCGCCAAACTATCCTATACTAAAGGATTATCCAGCAACGTCTGAACGAGTATGTTGAAACAATTTTAAAATAATAGTTTGAATCTGAGAAATGGGCGGTTTATGTGCATTTGTTTCTGATGTTCCAGTTGTCTAGGTACTTATGCGTTCTTGTTGTCTAGGTAATTGTGCCTTACTCTGCTAGAATTAGAGTTAGAATTGGGTATTTCCATGCTTCAGCTAGAATTACGGGATATTTCTATGTTGCCAGCGTTGTGGTATACTACGGAACCGATCCACTCCAAAACAACGCTTCGCCATACATCCAAATTGAAAATGTTATATCGTCCATAACCGCCTGATTGTGCTCCAGGAAAGTTTTGGTAGCATCCTCTTATAACATATTTGTTGAGGATCAATTAAGAAGTGCATCTTTCCTGTGTATCAACAACATACCAAAGCAAAATGGCGTTTAGCAATTGAGTAATTAGATATGTGGCTAGTTGCAGGGTGAATAGCCTGAGTAATACACTGACGCACGTTTCACTAATTCAGATCTTCATTATACATAGTATTAACTATTCGGAATACCTCTCGTTTCTATGTGATGAACTAGACAGATCTTTGTATTTATTATATGGAAGGCATGACAGATTCATCAAAGATTTTCCAATTACTACTCAAGATGTATTTTGCAGATTCTCAGAACATTAATGCGTGCATTTTAAATAAATGAATAATATTCTTTTAATTTAAAGACAAAAATGTGCAATTGCCTAAAAACCTTTTATCAAATTTGTATTTAATTTGTTGTTTTTTTAAAGAAATGTCGAATTATGGATTTGCAATTGACGTTTGACACAAATTCATGAGAAATTAACGCAAAAGCAAAATATTAAGGAACATAATGCTTCTATTTATAAATCACTAAATATTATCGTTGTTTTTGAAAAGATCGAATTATTTGCTTATGAATTTGATTTTGTTTCAACTTGGTTATAATTTCAAGGTCTTTATGGTGCAATTATTAACCTTGTTGATACCTTTAAATAGAATAATTGATGTATGTGTATCTCCCACTGTAATAGCTGAAAATAGCTAAAGCAATCAAAATCGTGAAACAAATATAGAGATTTTCCGCTTTAAAAACAAATTTTTGACCTCTTAGGACGTTTTGCCAGAATTGTTATTTATACAATTGAGCAACTACCATTTTGAGGAAAACAAATGAGATTTTCGGGCTATTTCACCATATGTTTAAAAAAAAACAAACGACAATTTGATTGGAACGTTTCTATGTTCAATGTTTTGTCAGCACAATTGAGGAAGAGATATATCAGTGCGTAATAGAATTTGTGACGTAACTAGAAATTCATGTCATTTGTTTAAGTTGTTTAAATTATATACAAGTTTTCTTTGCGGAGACTTGAATGTAAATTTGGAATTGCAAATGTCATAGCTAAAAATTGTGTCTAGGTGCTGCAAACTACAAGAGTATCTTCTGACTTCTAAACTTTAACGGCGCGATGTCTAATTTGACCTGATTGTGTAATGACCAGTTACGTATATACAAGTTATGATGCTCGACGATTTTCCTAAGTTACATCACTAACTCACGTGTGCCATGAAAGGATATTTCGAACATGGAAAGAAATGTGCACCAGGCAGTACGAAATAAGTTGTTCACTGAGGACGTTTCCGTCTATGTAATAAATTAATTGAAGCAAGCAGTACTCTGTACTGATGTCAGTACAAGAAACAGCACCCGGTTGCATGTATCAATTTAACTATCAAACAATTCATCTTAAAGACATTTCATAAAAAGCAGCAAGAGTATTTCTGAGTTCCAATAGTGGACATTTATTCCTAGTGACTATTCGAGTCTAAGTGAATTAAATGGTACGACATTGTAATACGCTTGGATAAAAATCAGCCCTTTTGCTGTGGAAATGCTGTTGATAGTCACCTTACACTCTAATGAGGTATACATTGAGCTTGCTGGACAGTTAATGCAACGTCTAAGATTAATCAACAGAATACTCACGCCATCGAGAAATCAAGAGATTTGCACGCTATACATATTTCCTTTGGTGGCTTTCATAGAAAATCATGTGCATTAAAATTAAATTTATCTCTACCTTTGTGTTGGAAGTTGATTTCTATTGTTGCTGCTCCATTTTTGTCTTTTGTGTCATAACTCTTATATTGATAAAATGTAGGTGGTTTTTACAGTATCCATGGAAGAAAGTAAATATATATGTATCTTTTCTATACTAAAAAAACAAAAACATACTTCAGCTGTTTTCTGTTAAGGTTTAGATATGTAGGACATAATAATAATTAGCGAACATTTGATATAGAGATAATGTTTTCGGTTGTATTTATGATACCAAAGATATTGTTTTCGGTAGTAATTCTTTTGTAAGTAATGTAACTTATTTACACAAACAATATTGCTTTTAACTATTTTACGGATTGTATCTGTTCACAAGTACTATCGTATCTCTGTGCAATGGGAAATTACGTATACATCATTGCAATATACCAGAAAAATACAAATATACAATTCAGAAAAATACACATGATGCTAAAATTCAGTCAATTCAGTCTATAAGGCTTCCGGTTATCTCGCAATATTCTCTGACAACATGACAGGCAACGACTTACACGTTTGGCAAAAGGGAGGATTGTGTCTTTGTATCAAATTGGTTTACTACAAGAAATGTTAATGCATAATTTAGTCCAGGTCAATTTTCAAATCATGTCAATTTGAATGAGGTGAACACATTACAGTAATTGTGGGTATTTACTCCAAGGAATATTCAATGTTTTATTCATTTGTTATCGGATCCAAATGGCCAATACGTTCAGACAAGATCCTTTATCTACAGTAACTCAAATTTAATGGTTCTATGTATGTTCATAGGTGTGTACAATTGAGCCTAGCACGCTTACAGTATAATGTGCATCTGGGGTGTTTCGATCAGGTGAATCAGTCTATACCGACGGAAATTTGTTGTTACAACTGTGTCTCCATTAGTTCCAGGAAAATTACCCCCCTCTATGTATGTATGTATGTATGTATGTATGTATGTATGTATGTATGTATGTATGTATGTATGTATGTATGTATGTATGTATGTATGTATGTATGTATGTATGTATGCATGCATGCATGCATATATATATATATATATATATATATATATATATATATATATATATATATATATATATATATATATATATATATATATATATTGAGAGATTAAACTAATTTTTAAACTGCTTTTTAAACTAATTGGCAAAATAATACTAGACTGGACAAATATCCTTCTCTCATTAGGAAATGTATGTGTGCGCCAGCTAAGACCTTAAAATGGCTGGTATATAAAAAACTTTAGTTGATGGTGGTTGACCACCTCTAAGGAAATAATGCCACATTTGCAAGTGATTTTCATTTCAAACTTTGTGACTAAAACAATGATCGATATCTTACTCTTTGCAAAAGCATTTCTCTTCAACTCTTCATAAATAATTACAGTGTAGGGCAGAAATAATGATCTTAAAAGCAAGTAGCAATGTCAGGGGCTATAATGGTTCTATGGGTAAAACATGTGCCCGTATACATTAAATAATGATATGCGTTTAGGAGACAATGATTTAAAGAAAGTCTTTTAACATCCCAATGTTGTGATTAATTACTGAAAGATAAATTTAATTTCTATCGAGTGTCATAGAAAGATATTTTGCATTTGGATATGTGATTTCGAGGTGTTTGAAATCAAACAATTAAATACTCAGTAGACTAAAAGACGTCGATACCCTTTTTCCACTTCTATCTATGCCATATATTGTAAACGTCTTCACTTTTCATTTCTATGTAATGTTATTATTTTGTAAATTATCAAGGAGCACATAGCATGTATTATGCATTCCTATCAACATTAAGTATAAGTGTAATTAATTCAACGTAAACGTGATTAAACGAGATTAGTAAGATCTAATACATATATAATGCTTACTGTAATATGTACACATGAAACAATTATATCGTTTTGGGTGTTTGCTATACCAACATATATTGTAATCGTTTGATCTTATACGTCTTCTTAATTGCAGCTTTTGTTAAAAATTGCGACATACACTGTTGTTTAGAGTAATGAACTGTATCGGAGTATAAAATATTTTAAATGACATTTCTATACCTCTATGAATAAGAAACCATACAAGCAAATATCTTGATAAACTTTTTTAACACAATATTAATTGTAAGGTGATTTATACTAGGAGTCACTGTGAGCAATAATTGTTACAGGTTTATCTAGACAGTATCAGAGATTGGCTAGTTTATTCTCGGCTATTTCCTGAAGGGAGTAAAGCAATGTCTTGAAAGAAGTGTGAACATAATGTTTAAATTATCAGACAGTAATTATTTATTGTATTTTCACAAAAGTGTTCTTTCTAAGAATGATCAAACTGTCTGTGCTGCACGATTACTGTTAGATTATAAAGCACGATTACTGTTACTTTATAAAGCACGATTACTGTTACATTATAAAACACAGAAGGAACTAAATCCAGAAAGTCTCATGGTTCAAAGTAAGATCTTATAATAGCTGTTGTTAAAAACGCACGTCCAACGTAAACAAGGGATAATTTATTCGTGTTTTTGTAAGACTAAATTATGTCATTGACTTTCAGTACCGTGTTCGAACATGTATATTACTGTTAGCTGAAATATTTTTATTTTTTGCAAATACTATCCATGTCATATCAAAGACGACACTTCAGTACGAATTAGTTTTCAAGATATGAATCTCACGTTATTTTGTTTTACACTAACACACATGATACAACTTTAATTAGCGACAACAGTACAAAATAATGTATAATTAGAGATATAGCTGGATACCAAGAACTTATGTGCCATGTTTTGAAAGAAGTGTGAACAGAATAATCAAATTATTTTTTTTTCTATTTTATTTTTGCAAATGCTCTCCATGTCATATCAAAGACACTTCAGTATGATTTATTTTTTCACGTAGCCTTTATTGTCCTGAGCTGCCATACACCGAAACATGCATGTATATCAATTTATATATATATATATATATATATATATATATATATATATATATATATATATATATATATATATATATATATATATATATATATATATATATGTGTGTGTGTGTGTGTGTGTAAGAATTGATATACATGCATATTTCGGTGTATAATAACAGCTCAGGACAAATATGGCTACGTGGTACAAAATTCTGAATACCAATAATTAAACAAAATTCTTAGGAAGATAGCTTATTCGAAATCCAGTGGAAGAGGGAGACGGGTTCGAATAATTCTTGTTTTAAGTCGCCTCATGAGAGCGTTGTGTTGCAGCAAATGCAATAAGTTTTCTTTGATATTCTGGTTTAGAAGTTCCATGGTCCGTTACCGATCTCATTATAATAGTTACCACTGGGAGTAAAGTTTATTACATCAGGGGTTCAATGAAATTTCCTCATTTGCCAGTCGGATGTATGTAACACCTCCTTTATGTTATCAAATATATAGCATTTTGTGGTTTTCAAACATATTGTATTTTGTGGATATCGGCTTTTTAGCCCCAAAATTCTCAGGACAAATAGCAATGTTGATCTCGTTTCTTCCTGGCGTATATCTTTTATCCCCACATAGTAATAAAGATATATTCGCAGGTTTGCTCTGTGAAGAGTTTTAACTTTGAATCGGACGAGAATTTGTAGTCTACAGTATGCAACGACATGCTTATTATGAAAATATCTTTCCTAAAGGTTTCAAAATAACAGTGATGATCAACGACTTGTCTTCAGGAGGACAGTCTATATGGAAGGTCGGATTCAATGGTATATATTAAATGTTTTCCCATTGTATTTCACTGTCAAAGTTAGTCAGGATTTTTCCAAAAGTTTAGTTTGTATGGGTATTCGTTTCACTAATAATGAGACAATGCTTTAGGTGGCTTGTTTAGTATATGCCTACTTCCGTACGTATCCTTCCTATTCTTTTTGTCTGGATAAGGACAAACTTTGAGTAAAGGATGATACCCAAATGGGATCACTTTAATAGATATGTGCAAGTTCGTGTGGAGTTTGTTTTGACTTGATTTTAAAACGAGACCAGAACAAATAAGAACGAATCAGAGTGCTTAGCTTTCTCTTTATATTTACCTTCAATATTTTATTACGCCTATGTATGTCAATATACTCAACGTGATAGATTTAGCTAAACATTTCAATAGTTCTATTAATTATTGGTATTAATTGTAACAACTATAAAAATAACTTAATTTTTTACGACTTCACCTAATCGATCTGTCCAATGGGAAAACGACTAATTATTGATTCTATAATATAATATATTAGAAAGATTTAGCTTGTAAGTAAATATTTGTTTGAAAGTTGAATTTCTGTAACTTCTTAAAACAAACCTTATGCATTTACATAATTTCAATTAAAGATAATCACTACAAATTAGTCATGAATAAAAATTACAAAAAATTATGTTCACTGAGTTAAAAAATGTATAGATAGATATATATGTGTGTGTGCCGATTATGTTTAGGAAGTTTCAGTTTCATTGCATGTATGTTTAGCCTCTTGTCGACTTCTGTATAAAAGCGGCAAACACAATGCATTTAGCAAAGGGTGATAAAACGTATGTAGAATTTGAATTAGAGCAAACGTATGTGCTATTGGTAAATGAAGTAAAATGTATTGCAATGTTACTTAATATCATATTTCATACTATGCCATCGAAATATGTTTTGAACTAAATTATTAATGGCAGTAAGCAAGAAATAAGTTTGCAAAGACATGTCAACGTCTCCTGTAATGAAATATATATTAAGAGCTTTCATTGCATCTTGCATTTATAATCGTGTAAGCCCTTGCTATAAGTATGATAGCACATACAACATTATCGTCAATACACTCCTGTCAACATTAACCCTTATTGAACTGCTTGATTGGACTAATACGAAATAAACTGTTCAAATTATAGCTATATTTAAGATATTGTTTTGAATAATCATAACTGAATTTCTACACAACAATACATCACGAACACGCGTTTCTCCAGTTTAAATATTTAAAGCAATTTTTAATTCCATCTCAATCGTACAACTGGAAATATAACGAGCTATCTCATTTGTTTATTGATATCTCTTACCATGAACCGGAATTATTTTATTACCAAGAGATCACTTATTCTAGACACAGTTTCAGCTTGCTAAAAATGATTAGTGATGGCTGGAACCAAAGTGTATTAACGACTACTGGCTATTACAGCTAGACTGATAAGAAATTTGTTTATGACGGGAAAGGATACTTTTATAAAGTTGGAAGGCTTCCTTATATCATTTGTAGAGATTTGCGCAAATTTAGCTGCCTGTTGGCAAGAAAAAAGCAATATATTTTTGCTGGATTTCATTTTATTGGAACGTAACAAGACACTATGCAATTAAATGACAATCTAATGGAATCGCTAGACATTGATAAAATATTCCGGACACAAGAAGGCTAAGCCAATCAAAAGGATAGGTTTCTTATCTCTCTATTTGTTCATTTTCTTAAAACTTATATTCTACAAAAGGCATCAGTATTAAACAAAGGTATACCAAAATAGATAAATTCAATTCAAAAATAAGCATTCCATTTATGTGTCGTTTCTTCCCTTACTAAAATTATATCAAATCTTTTACCTATTCCTATATATATATATATATATATATATATATATATATATATATATATATATATATATATATATATATATATATATATATATATATATATATATATATATATATATAAAGCAGTCATTTTTGAAAGAAGTTTTGATGAGAATATTAGCCTGACAAGTGCTACAGGGCTTTTATGATTCTGCTTGTCTATATGTCGGTACTGTGTCTGACAGCACCAATTACTGCAGGTATAGACCATAGAAAGTGGTTCTTTAGTGTTGAAACAAAACTCATTTGTCATTGTTGCTTAGATTTGATGAGAGATAAATATATAAAACATATAAATATACTTCAAGGATTAGATCTGCTAAGACATTGATTGAGTAAGGATCACGTCCGAATCAAGTTCGGTTCGTTGTGGCTGCTGCAACGAAACCTGATATTGCCTTGGAATATTCTCTGAAACATGTAAAAGTGTGTCTTGCAATCTGAATACCAATACAGTATTTATAAGGAGTTTAAATTTACATAAAACCTTAAAGCTTTACACATGATGCTATGTTAGAAATTACGACTAAAATTAGAACATCATTACTGGTCATACTATTTGTAATGCAATTACTGGCATTTAAAGTGACCACCTAATTGCGAATGACGTTTTTCCAAAACTTACTAAATCTGTCTACTAGATAAATTAATATATAAAAAAGAAACTTTTTCTGTACATGTTAAGCAGGCAACATAATACATCATTATCATTATATTTAGGATTCACAAGATCCTAACATTTAATTACTTAAAGTCAGTAATGGAATGATATAAATAAGTCATGTGTAATACAGTAAGTAAACATTATCTATTACAAAGACCCATGATACAAAAAGATAAAAACTATAATTACAGTGTTTGAAAATTAAAACAAACTCGTAAACTTTATGCGCAGGGCAAATATATAATACTAATTGCTCTACGATTGTTCAATTAACTTTATCTGGAGCAAATATAGTAAACGTGGACATGCTTGAATTTCGAATGCAGATAAAATTTGCATTCAAGGTATGTACATATAATGGATATTGTTCTCATTATTTTATCATCACACATTTAGGCATGGTAATCGGTAAATCGTTCTTGATTTTTGGTCTGAATCTTGTTTGTGTGCGCAAAAGTACATGTTTAAAGACCTGTTGGTTAAGTACTTTAAGTCACATTTGAAAACAATACTTTTCGGATGGGATTTTGCTCAGCAGAGAGGTTTTTTAATATATATATATATATATATATATATATATATATATATATATATATATATATATATATATATATATATATTAATTAGAAGAACCGATATACATGGGTCTAAATAAAATGCAAAATATTTTATGTTCTGCAATGTTGGCTGATGGCGCTGATGCCACGACGATCCATACACCATGATAGCCCATTCATACCTAAAATGTTTTACACTGTTTGCATTATAGCCTTTTTCAGCTACTTAATTCATGATGAAGCATTTTATTTCACAATATATTCATTGCATTAGTCTTTAAGGAGCAACTCTATGTAATTTGGATCTGTCATTCAGACTTGATTTGATTAATTTAATTTGAGACGATATATTCTATTTTGGATTGGATATAGTTAACAACTTCCTTTTTCGTCATCTTTCTTATGCCATTTGTTATTAAAATATGCGATGCAATGCTGGCTGACGTTTTAAAAAAACAAAGCACTCATGTCAAGAAATAATGTTCGATTTGTGATCATGCAATAAAATGTATCTTAATATGCACTCTTTTGCATGAAACTTTCAAACCAAAGTGGTTGTTGAAGGGGTCGTTCCAAATGTTGCATGCAATGTAAAAATAATACATAAGAACTGTAATGTTACTTTGAATAACATGTGGACTTTTTCACGATTGTTATAAACACAAGCAGAGAAATAAACAATCTCTTGCATACCAGATAAAACTCACATCGAAACGTAAATGCATCTATATATAATAGAAAAGATATTTCTGTATAACGCTAACATGCCCACCCAAATGATCTATGTTATTATTAACTCACAGACTCTAACTGTGCCATTTTCTTGTTTTAAATGTCTTTTCAAGAACGAAAAGAAGTATTATAGCGATGTATTGAGTTTTTTGTCTAATAACAGATCTTTCGAATAACGCCACGCTGAAAACTAATAACATAAAAATACCGCAATTATATATTACCTCGTAAGGAAATTATCACTATAAGGTTATCGAAAATCCAATGAGAAATGGATTTTTGCATCCATAGTCGGTGTAAAGCAAAGATAAAGCCTCAGGAACAATTATAGCTTCCCATGTGCTTTCAATTAATGAACATTTTTTGTAAATGATTTCTAGTATAAATATAGGATAATTAAATATAAATATTAAATATAGAGAAACCTGTTAAAATACCCATACAAATACGGACAAATTAGTTATTTTGCCTAGATAATAGATGTATGAGTGGGGTCTAACTTGTCCAGTAAACATATTGAAACAGTCATGTCCATACAAAAGCTAAAAGTATCTGAAAATATTTTGCATTCGGTAAAACAACCACAAAATATTAAGAAAGCATATACACATACATGTCAGCTCCAAATTAAAATAAGAAAGTAATGATGCACATAAAGTTACTAGGATAACGTCACATATAAACCATGGTCACTCTGTAAAGAATAAATTTTAAAGACAAACCAAGTTTGAGTAATGCAAAGTAGAGTATGAAGTTCAATTCCATAGTTCAAATTCTTCTAGTCAATTCATTTCTAGAAAGTCAAGCACAATTAAGATCGCGCGATATCGCCTTATTTTCGTGCATCCAGTGAACACATAGTGACAAGAACGTCTACGTATAACATGGATGTTCTACTTTCAAAGCAACAGACAACCCAGATTTCAAATAATACAACAATTTATGGGTCCAACATTAATCGGGTTGACAATTGCTATTGGAAAAGATTTACCATACAAACATTTTGGAGTCTGTACAAGCATTCTACAAAATAATTTAGGTATCATGACTGTATATAATGGTACAGTGTCTATTGCATCCATAACAAACAATGCATTTCGCGATATAGTTCTTGATAAGTCAAGGTGATGAGACTTATTTACCGAAAATAATAAAATTCGGTAATACTGGACTTTCAAACTAAATTAATTTCAGTGTATAGCAATCAGTAGAAATTTATTACCTGAGAGTGCTGTGCAAAATCGTGCAAAGAAGTGGAAATGTTGGTTTCTTGGTTGCAAGGTTTTAGTTATATGCTTGAAATATGCATGGACCTAAAATGCGTATTTTTGGGGTTATTTGGTAATTTAATCTAGGGTAGATACCATTCTGGGTTGTAATGAAAATTAGTTATTCTTGAAATAGAATATCGGATGCATTTTATTCTTATGAATGACTTCAGTCATTATACTTTATACGAATACGCAGATAAGTTCGAATTAAGAATGCATTGCTGTTTAGTTTAGCTTGATTGTTACATTAGCTTTTAATTTGCTAGCTGTAATAATGCGTTGAAGACTGAATGAATCGCTTTGACAAATGTTTTATGTCTGAATTCACACGATTGGGACTGCAGACGAAATCAGTAGAGCCACGAAACTTTCAGATTTTTCATTTCATCATGAAATTTGTATCATAATCGTTTAATGAGTATAGTTCTTGATTTTCATCCATTTGTGAAATGATTAGCTCACCTGCATGTGTATGGAGCTCAATCAATTTGATCATCAATTTCTGAACCTTTCTCGAAATTTGAAAGCGTCTGTTCATGCATGTAAGTTTATTGCGTGAAGATGGCAACAATGTATATGTTAAGTTTGAGCCAAAGAACATAGTGTATACATTACTTCAAAAGTCGTTTCTATTTACTTTTACAGTTCATTCTATGTCGACGGAAAGAATGATTTGCAAGATAGGCACGTTTGTATCTGAAGCTGACTGAAAACAAATTTCAAATCATACAATAATAATGTAATATTCAAATTATACTTGAAGCTATCAAGTATAAAAATTATATCATATAGTTAAAATCAGAAAACAAACCACTAAATGACGGGACGCTAAAGAACATCTATCTGTACCATTAATGTTAATGCTGAGTGAAAAGTTAAGGGATTGACAGTACACTTCATGTTGTTGAATTCTAAAGATATATATACAAATATATGAAATAATGTATAAAATATACATGACAAATGTACAAAATCGTATAGACATGAATAAAAATGTTTTGAATATATTGTGTAACACCTTTTAATTTTCCAAAAGTTTAATAACATTTGCACTTATGTTGAGGACAGGCTAATGCTAATACTAGTTCATGTGATCTATTGCATGCACAAAAATCCCTGACGAAGGAGGTGCAGGCCGAGTCATAATAAATATATAAAATCAGGCGATCAGCGTTAGGAGATGTTAGCATTAGGAATGGTGAAAGGATATTGTGACTTGTTGAGACATTATATTAAATATCTGGGGTATGATGCTCAGTGCTAGACATCACTATGATATTTTGTATTCCACTTACCTACTTTGTAGACAAAAGAAGAACCTTTGCTTCAAATGTCTTAAATGTACTGTTTTGTTAGGGATATGTTTATGAAAAGCTAATCTGAAAGAGTGTAAGATTTTATTTACGCTTTTAACTTTAGAAACTAGCGTATATACTTCGTAGCGATATGACTGAAACTGTTAAAGCTTCGTTAAAAATCCAAATCATACGCACATATCCAAATCACACGCACACACACTCTTCCATAAAACTAGCCTTAGTATCAAACTATCACATTAATGACACATCGTATGCTGATTATATTTACTTCCACGAAAAATAAACATTATAACATTCTATTTCTGCAAGACTTTATATAGTTAAGTTTCAAACATATATGCTTCAACCGCTTCTAAGTTTAAGATATAATTCCATTGTTTATATAAGGTGTTGCAATCATTTACATCAGAGTACAACTCATGTGTCGAACAAGAACGAACAACATTAGATCTTCTGACAGTAGTAAGTTCACAGTTACAGTCATGCAATATAAATTTCCATAGTGCATCCTTGTTTAAACAAGTTCGAATTTGATTGGATGATAATATGGTTTCATTCAGCATGACCTATGCATTCTGTAAATGTCATTATAAGAGTCAAGGATTGAAAAGCCATATTACTGGTCTCACGACGACTATCGTGAGATAGTTTGATGGTTTGCTTCCTTGGACCTAGTCAAATGGCATGTTGAGAGACTTTACTTACAAAAAAATGTAAATAAGAAACTCCAGTTTTCCTTTCGTCTGGCATTAACTAATTCTAAAAATAATGAGCGAAGCTCTACTTATACTTTGTACCATAAACACGTTATTGGGAATAAATCAAAATGAAATGGCATACGTTTGAAAGGTTTAAAATGCATATAACACAGTAATGTATTATTTAATGAAAACGTCCTTAAAGCAATAAACAATAACTTTCATTTCCAATGTGCAAATGGGTTTCCATCACATGTGACAAACTTTAGTTGTTTCGAATCTCTTGCAATGCCACTGCTACCACATATATCGTTTGGTTTTGTGGCAAAAACGCTTGTTCTTGCTTTAACAAAATTTCAAACAGATTTGCAATTAAAAAGTTAGAAGTATCTTGCCTCAAAATCAGCAGAAAAATACCTTGTAACGACTAGTAATTACACGGGATTGAGGCGTACTTCACCAGAAACAGTTTGCACATTTGGCGGCAGCGGTAAAATTCCATTCCGTTCCTTGCTTCCACCCATTTATTTAAGGGTTTTAATTTAGAATGAGAATTATAACAAGACAATATTATATTTTCCCCTGCACTCAACAAATTAACTTTGTTTTCAAAGAGCAGACATGTCTTCATTGTTCAGGAATAATTTCACTAGAAGGTTGGAAATTAGATTTCTAGTAGGGGTTGTTTGAGCTAGCAAGCACTGAGTATCTTCTAATGCAGATGACTAGTTACTTACTGGAATACATGGTGCTCTCCATCACGAAACAGGATCAAAACAATTCTTACACAAGAATTATGTAACATCTGGATAGAAAATCTTCGACGTTTTCAATAGGGAATCAACTCATGCCTTTTTTAGGAACTCTTTGATCAAGTGCAACCTTATTACATCAAAAAAGCTTTTCTGAAACCATATTGAAAAAGGGAACATGCATTTAGTTCTTCCAAAACATTTTATTATTATCCAATACAGACCATTAACAAACGTGAAGAAAATTTAACTCCTTTTTCAAGGTAGGAAGTGATGTGATTCAAAGCCCCAGTTCAAAGGGCCCTGACTTTCCTTTAACACAAAAGCAAGTGTGTTTCTGTTTACTCAGAGTGTACATAATACACAATAAACGATGGCCAAATTTCAAGTGACAAGCGAAGTTCTCTTGAACTGCTTTTAGCCACGGGGTGGGTGATAGTGTTCGGAAACTTGCCAATATAATAAATTAAAGCTTGAAGCTTGTATTTATATCTTATGAACTTAAAATGTATAATATCCATGTCTTCCGGCGATGATTATCATAAAACTTTCTGGACTAACTGCTAGTTATATGAAAAGCCCTCAGAAAGACTAGAACAGCCATATCTGCAATTGAACTAACAAAAAACTACGATATATTCTAATCGCACATCATAATAACGTTCTAACCATGACTGTCCTGATGTGTAAATAGTTTGGAATAGCTTGATGGATTAACAGTCTCGATATACCACAATGATATAATCCGAAATCAGCATGAATAAATAAAAATTCCAAAATAGCAATATAGGTGAAAAGGCCGAATGAGCACTTGCAATTCCAATAAATAATTTGTTAATAAATCCTCTCAAAACAAAAAAAACTTAAAAGACTAACTTTACTGCAAATGATAAAATATGGACAAATAATTCTGATGTAGACATCTGAAATGGTATAATTTTTCGAACAGTATCGCAATGATGCAATCCAAAATATCCTTGAAATAATTCACAATTCAAAAAAGCGATATAATCTGAAATCTAAAATGGATCAATGAAAACATTTTAATTCTAATGAATACTTTAAAGACAAGAGAACACAAAAGAATTGTGATGTAAACATCGTTAATATATAAACCAGTCAGACTAAGACGACCCAAATGAGGGTCATTTTAATGGAGAGTTCCATCAAACTGTAAAGAAGCATCACTTCTCAAATTTTTTAGGCTCAAAATGAAGGCTATATATAGAACTCAAATACAATTAAACATACTTACAAATTATATATATATATATATATATATATATATATATATATATATATATATATATCTGTGTGTGTGTGTATATATATATACAGATACATATATATATATATGTGTATATATATATATACATATATATATATATTCATATATATGAATATATAGGTATATATATATACATATACATATACATATATATATATATTCATATATATGTATATATGTATATATATATATATATATATATATGTGTGTGTGTGCGTGTGTATGTGTGAATCACCGCAAAACTTGTTTCCTGACTATATCATAGATATCAAAACAAATGCTCCCGTAGCGAGAAACCTTTGATCTAAACATTTACTACAGTTATGTACAATAACATTTAGATCTCAGTTATGTAACTAGACAAGAACGTAAACAACAGCGAGGTAAAAAAATAATTGAATCCAAAATAGTCTTTTTCAGTAATGCATCATACACTAAATTTTATAAACTGTCTTCCCTTATAGTCACGACGACTGCTTTAAAGAATAATAATCCATAACAATTTGTTAAAAAATGGACTAATCTCTTTCGACTATAATCCATGCATTAGTATAGTAAGGTTAATAGTTCAATTTATCAAACTAATACAAAAATTATTGTTTTAAAGCAAAATACATAAATTCCCCAACTGGTCTACACGCCTACGAGATGAACAATGGTTGTTTTTGTTTTTTTTTTAACGTAGTTTAGTTTCCACCCTGGTATTATCAGTAATACAAATACGTATCACGTGCGGCTTTTCAGCTTCCTCGTGTTTCAATGCGTTGTTGTATCAGATCTGTCACATTCCAAAAACTTGTCTGTTGAAGATAACAAATATTTCATAGTTGTAGACTCTAATTCCGACCAGTAATGCTAATTTAATAATGTTTTGTAATGGTTCTTAACACTTACACAAAAAATAATATCCCTTCCATTTTACGAATACTTCTTACTTCTGTGCTTACATTTCAACCATCTTCTAAATCTATCCACATAACTACTCAAAAAATATCCGTTTTCTGGGCACATGCATAAAAAAGCTTTGACCTCAAATGTAATTAAAAAAAACCAAAATAAAGCAGCTGATTTGGGAAGGGTGTTCACTGTGAAGCAAATCAAGTTCACCGTTCATAATATTCTAACATCTAGGGTTTGCGATATAATTACATAAATATGTAAAAATTTTAGCTACATATGCAATTGACAAATTTGTTGTCTTAATAGTTGCAAAGTGTAACCGATGCTGCAAAGTAAATGATGAGGAAGAAATGGAGAAACAAAATAAAAAGAACCAAATATTCAAAGATTTTAAAAAACATACGAAAATAATATTGCATTTCGGCGAATGAAACGAACAGAGTTGAGATCGAAATCAGCTGTAAATTGCATATTAATATGGAAAAGATGCCTGATCTATTTTGAGAAAATAGACCAACCCCGTACTTGATTGTTTTATTTATATAATTTACTTAAGATTTAAAAATCGATCTAGTATAGCACCTCACACCTGTCTCGCAAATCAGTTTAGCATAAAAAAATTGGCTAACTCACCTGAACAAAAGCAGCAAATTGAAATTAATGTAATACAATTTTCTACATTTTTTCACATATATTAAACATGTTTGAAAATTGCACTATAAAACTTACGTGAAGAATTGATATAGCTTTTTTAACTGAAATGCGCACTTTGGACGACAAAATCATTCCAGGTCATACCGGCATTTGAAAAAGAAAACATACACAATTTGACCAAAGTATTTTAGATATTACTTGGGTTTTTCCTGCGAATAAAGCTATTCACCGGATGTAAAATAATGCTGCCTAGTGCCGATTGATAACACTCATCCAGAAGAAATAAGCAAAGGATCGTTTTTAATAGGATTGTTTGTAGAATTGATTATGGCTTGCCTTTAAAATATGTTGCAGACCTTTAATTCTCCTACGATGATGAGCTTGGTGGATTTTATAGTTACTTTGTTCACAGTTTTGACAAAACGTCCGAAGAGAAAAAAAAACTGATAACGAGATACAAAAATACGCCTTTAGAAGGGCTCCAATCAGTTATCGGATCATTATTTTCGTTGCATTAACTGCAATAATTAATGCTATTGTTGCAATATTGTCTTTGAACAATAATTTGTATTCCATCTTTGATTTAATTTTCCGTTTGTTCTTCTCACACTATCAACTGTTTATAATTTAACCTTTTGTTTGGATAGCTTTCTTGCTGTTGTGTTCTTTGCCTTCAATCTGTTTCAGATACCTTTGAATGTTGGTATTCATTAAATCCCTTTTAGATTTGAAAACATCTACAGCAGCAACCACATATTTCTTTAATAATCGTTCTTTTACAGTGAATATTATCTTCACTGCATGTGAAATAAATTCAGGATGACGCTTTACACGGCAAACATGATTACAATCTCTTCTTCCTTCTTGACTGATAGTCTTTGCTAACAACGTTTTAGACAGCTTTCTTGTGCCTATTATTTGCATTTTGTTTTCTTAGGGTGCTTGTAATGGATGATGGGTCATTTAAATATTTAGATGATGTCTTTGATAATTCACTTTCCAAAGGATCTAAGGTTGATCAGCTCATTCCATCATAAAATGCATATGCTAGCGTAGAAGAATGAACAGTGCAATATTTTCTTAAACTTTGTCAGTTGTCAATGTTTCTAGCATTTTATATTTGTACCTATTTGCGTCGCATTCTCATGGAAGGAAATATGGTCTATTTGTCTATTTGCGTCAAGCGCATGAACTGGTACAATGTCTGCATACCTTATATGCTTATAAGTCTGAGCCAATTCTGAAACCCTAATTCTGTAAACGTCTCATACATAAACCTTGATTTTTCACAAAACATGACATTAACTTTTTGTTTGAAGTTGTAGATCTAAAATCTGTATATTCGTTTAGTCAAAAAAAAATCGCAAAGGGTTGTTCTGCGAGTTTGTCATAAAATTATTCTTAGTTATTTGTTGAGATTACTTATTTAAGTCTGCTGGATCCAGTGTTGCAGAAAACAAGTTACGATTTACATATAGGATAGAGCAATTCATCATCAAAGCAAAAGCTGCAGTTCTTGCACAGTTTTTATCAACTAAAGTTTAGATGATGCCAGTAAAATTACTGGGTTTCTTTTCATTTATTGGAGGTAATCGTCTTGCTCATTATAACTATAAGCCAGTATTCAGACTTCACAGCTTGAAAGTAACAGGTTCACACTAGGTATTCTAACGATATTTTACTCAGTGGGTTGAGAGCTGAATACTTTCTAATATCTCAACTGAAAACTGGCAGCAGTATCAATATTTTTATGGAGTATCAACAGCCTTTGACTTAGAATTTGTAGGCAGCAACTATATTTTCACTTCTACTCATGATTACGATGATGATAAACATGTCTTAAATGAACAATGATTGAAAACTCAAAACTATTTTAAATAAATGGTTTTCATCAACAGCCGCATTTCATTATGGTTGATGTTCATGCCGTTGTGATGTGTGTGCATCTTACATCGTGTTTAGGACATACATAGCGTCGATATATGTAAATGCATTATTCATAGCAAGCAGGAAAAAGATACCTCATGGAGTTCTGTATGTCAGTGAAACACATCACTGTATCACTCAGACATCTAGCGTAGACCATATAATTGTAGCTCATATTTTTTCATGTCAGGGCATGAAAGATAAAATAGACTTTAAAAATGAGTTAGTAAACATTTTGAGCAGAATGCTGACAAAGGACATAATAAAAAGCGAAATTATTCTCAAATTGAAACTACCATATTTTCAAGACATAAAATATCTGAAGTCAAATGTATCGGTTCCGACAAACAAAACTGAGCACGGTGCAATGAGTGATACATTTTGACCTTTAACTATTGGCTCATAACATTTTTTAGTTAGAATCCATGATACATAAACTTGATCAGATTTTATCTGCACCTTGTGACTTTGACCTTTGTATGTTACCTTGACCTTTTCTCTTTCCATCATCATCAACGCAATATTAGCTAATTTGCCATGTGTAGGATCATGATAATACCAAGTCCAAATTCACAACCAATTATCAATACTATGTTACAGTCTGCCAATCATTAACGTTCTACACTAAAGATTTTAAAACTGACATGATGAGTTAAACCAGGTGCCCTTAAAAGTACTATAGGTCACGTTTGTAACTATCTACCCAGACATTTCAAAATACCTTGAAAATATCGCACATTAAATACCAATCATGAAAATATTACGCATTAAATACCAATCATAAAATATTACACATTAAATACCAATCATGAAAATATTACACATTAAATACCAATCATGAAAATATTACACATTAAATACCAATCATGAAAATATTACACATTAAATATCAATCATGACGTGAAGGTTAGCGAATGCGTTCAATTTCGAAGTCGGCCGTATCATCCGTTCCTATTGATGCGGATTTTAAGATGTGTTCCAATTATCTAGATCTAAATTAAACTTTTAGTTCTGTGCTGTGGAGGGTTCATCAATTATATTTCAGTACAATTTGAGATTGTTTTAGTTTTTAATAAACTGCTGTAATCAACATGTTTAACGGTTAGTAACTTCATAAAAGTATTTAAAAGGAAATCATCGATGAGTGAAATGTAGTACTATTTGTTGTGATTTAAAACTCATTACCATGTATTTGTTCAAAAAGTGTCGAATGATAGAATCATGGTGCATTCAAAATAGCTCGATAGATGTTATTCATTAATGTGGCTTTCATATCTTGAATAGTTATAAATGAATAGTGGGATGTAGTACGGTCATCGAAAATTAAACTTAAACTGATCTCGGAATGGATCACTTTAATTTCCTGTAAAGTGATCACGGTTACTAACTTCTTCATTCTATAGTTGTTTCTCTTTATAAATTAGACATGTATGTTTCATACCAAGCAAATCAAACAATTGCGTGAGTGTCCATTGATAGTCCATGTTTTCAAGGACCTAAAAACAGTCTTTGTTAACCGAAGACTTGCTAATGTTACAATTAATTTTTTTCCTAATGACCACACAACACAAAACTCCAGCCTGTACTTGCATGGTTATTGTTCTCCAGAGGAATATTATTGAATCTATTATCTGAAACGTTGTATCTTCACCGTTTTTACACGACTACCTATCATTAATTAGCTGTATGTTTCACGAATTAATGTATTATATTTTCGTGTGTAGTACGTGTTCAGCCATTTAACATAAACGTAAGAGTCATACAGTCAACAAATGGCCCCATCGAACAAGACTGTCTGCAAAACGACCGTGTCCAGTCCGAAAGCGGTTTATTATGGTCCACAGATGACGTGGAAGTTTGAAGTCAGGAGGGCAGACAGATGGCTCAGCTACGAGGGAGTGGTTTACAACATCTGTTAAAGACCACGCAACTTTTCGTGCCGAAATAGCTGTCATATCCTCCAGGAAAGAAAATTACCAGATTGACTGTCTCGATTCCATGCGAGGTGATGTGAGGTGAATCCATGTACAGTGGAAGTTTCTCTTTGTCATAGACCTTAGCCAACACTTTTGTGATTGCTTCCTGGCGACGAGGTAATTTAAACTGACAACCATAACTTATTAATGTAAACGACTGTGTTATTTTTAATGTGAAACATTACTTTAATTTACAACGATTTTAGAAATTGTGATCAGGTGATGGTTGTTAATTAAAAAACGTTATATCAGGCAAAATGCATAAAAGCTTTTACTTGCATCATATGTTGGACAAAGCTGCAGACAAAGTATGGATCTGCGCCAGCACTAGATTTTATTTCTTTTCTTTAACAGGACTTGGCTACGTGGTAGATAATACGTTTTCATATAAAATCAACCTAGCAACGTCATCTCTACTCTCTCCATGTGTGATGGATTTTTAACGTAGCTTAACAATTCTTCAGACATATCGCTACGATGCCAGCAGTGTGATAGGTTATAGTGATATCTAGCAGTGGGGCATCATCACGCAGATGTCCCACGTTCACCTGACACCTAACACTAACCTCTTAATGCTGAGCGCTTAGAAAGGCATCTGCTAGTACCATTGTTTTAAGTCTTTGGTATAACTCGGCCGGAACTTGAACCTACGACATCCGGATCTAGGCTACTGGATCGGTCCATTTCTAACACGACATCTGGAAAAAAAATGACACGGAAGATTAAAAGCAATGTAAGTGATTTTGCTTGGGCATAGTTATTTGAGTTTAGTAACTAATCTTTGATTATCTTTCACATTTAAAACCAGACACGCACCAGTTGGAGTTTTGACAAAAATTATCTTTCTTTAAACATTCAAGCAATACAAAGATATAAGTTTGTGTTGCGTTTTTTCAAGTAGAATATCTCTCTCAATCTAGGAATAAACCCCCATTACATGATAATGATACCAACATTTTGCATTGTTACCTGATTAAAATATACAACATCTGGGGTAGATAATGCACGCAAGCATCAATCAGAATTATTTCATGTGCTTTCTGCCCACGAAATCTAAACATAAAGTCAGTACAATCATCATTTAAAATCAAGCAATTTCACATATTTAATAATGTTATTAATATCTCTTAGAGAAAATTCCAGGTAATTTAATTTTATCCAATAACCAATGCATAGGATACTATATTTGAAATTATCACAGTGGTGTACGGACATTTGAACATTGTGTAGGAAACTCAAGTGGCGAACCATGATGTGAACCAATATTGTCAGTGAAAACTGAGAAATTTAAAGAAAATTATTGCCTCAAATCTATCAATTTGAAATTTATAAATTGACAATTGGATCTATGTTTCTGAAATATTTGTTATATTTTGACTGTGCCCACATAATGTAAGGACGTATATATTGTAACGACACAACAATATCATGTTAAATGTTTGTAGCTCTTGCAAACATCGTTGCTTTAGATAATATTAGCTTAAAATAACCATAAAAGTTAAATTGTCTGAAATAATACAATAGTGTTACGACGCTATTATTTTAAACGAGTGTAACGGAAAAGACCAAAGAAAAACAAGTTTTGCCAAATTCTGCAAATAATTTTTTCCGTAGAACACAAAGTGAAAACTTGAAAAGTACGTACAGTATTGTGAACTAAAGACCAATAGTGCTTAACGTGTCTCAGGTCGAAAAGTATAGCGTACCAGTGGTGATCCGAATGAATTTGAATTTGCTGATGTACAAATAGCCTGGGATGTGGCGATGTGGTAACTTTATTGATGTATCACATTGATATAATCCAAATTAAATTTGGACGAATTTACAGTAGTTACAGAACAGTGATATAGACCACAAATTATTATTAATAAACACTATGTTATTGGAGTAAATAAGTTAAATATATCCTATTAAATAAACACTGAACACACATATGCATGCATGCATGCATACATACATACATACATACATACATACATACATACATACATACATACATACATACATACATACATACATACATACATACATACATACATACATACATACATACATACATACATACATACATACATACATCTCAGTCGACAGAAAATTAAATCAATAACTAAGATGGACTCGTGATTTCAAAATTATACTTAAAATCTTTGTTGAACCAAACCAGATATTTTGTGTGGGTCTCGTAAGTTTGTCATCAATAAACTCAACAGAAAAGTCTGCAAATAAAGTAGAAAATTTAAAATCGGGTGAAGCCAATAAAGAAAACGCTCTCAGCGGTAATAAATTTGTGACACTGCCAAAATGACTTTGGCAGTAAGTGCCAAAGGAAGGAAATTCGAAATTAATGACGGTCATACAATTTCATACATATTCTCAAAAAGACTGCGTATTTAACATTGAATCGTTTCCTATCAAATGTTTGACTTTCGAAAGCTCAACACGTAAAACTTAATATAAATTTTATTGTTGACTCCAATGAAAGTTGTATTTATGTCCTTTACAGCTTCGTTACATGTGGATTAGCTGATGTTAATCAGTCTAGTACATAGAGGATTGGTTGATCTTTATGTACGATCATTGACAACAAAGAACTTGCAGTTGCAGTGGAAACTAATCTATAAGTCGAAATTGGTCGCCCAGTCGGCAACTCCGTCATTGCATGTTAATATTACAATACATCAAAATATTTGCCCATGCCGTATTCAGCTTGGAATGCCATAGATAAAGCAATCTCATAACGTGTAATAAGTACATAAAGCCATGTCGTAACTTGTTATGCCTATGCAATAGATAAAGGCCATCAGATTAAAGTCAGAGTAAAGGCCATCAGATTAAAGTCAGATTAAAGGCCATTAGATTAAAGTCAGATTAAAGGCCATCAGGTTAAAGTAAGATTAAAGGCCATCAGATTAAAGTAAGATTAAAGTCAAAGTCAAGGCCATCAGATTAAAGACAGATTAAAGGCCATCAGATTAAAGTAAGATTAAAGGCCATCAGATTAAAGTCAGATTAAAGGCCATCAGATTAAAGTCAAATTCAAGGCCATCAGATTAAAGTCAGATTAAAGGCCATTAGATTAAAGTCAGATTAAAGGCCATCAGATTAAAGTAAGATTAAAGTCAAAGTCAAGGCCATCAGATTAAAGTCAGATTAAAGGTCATCAGATTAAAGTAAGATTAAAGTCAAAGTCAAGGCTATCAGATTAAAGTCAGATTAAAGGCCATCAGATTAAAGTCAGATTACGGACCATTAGATTAAAGTCAGATTAAAGGCTATCAGATCAAAGTAAGATTAAAGTCAGATTAAAGTCGGAGATCTTTTGTTCTATGTACGTTTGAAAATGTCATACCTTCCCGTCTACAATATAAAAAACAACAATATTTGAATTTTGTTAGACATCAAATTTAGATAAGTGCTACCATTTGATGAGATTACTAACGTGCGAAAGGAATCACTTTCATAAAATCTGACGTTGCAGATAAAAGCAGCTTTGAAGCTTTGATAAAGTATGCATTTGATGAAATTGTTTACATATCCTTTTGTGAATCTGGACAAACACAATGAATCATGTGAACGATCTACATGGGTTTTGATATTTGATATACCCAAATTTTATCAATTACAGAATTGCAAAGTGTGGGAATTATATATATATATATATATATATATATATATATATATATATATATATATATATATATATATATATATATATATATATATATATATATATATATATAGAGATATATATATTGAAAAGCAAGTATGTGTTCAGGCAGCACTCAGAAATAAAATGTGGTTTAATTTTTCATGTCATATTACAAATTAACTGTTTACTAATTCACATTACAATTGTGTAATTGATATATAGCTAAGAAAATATAATAACGTACTAAAATACTAGTGTTTGTCTATCAATTGTTATATTCTCACATTAAATAAAAATGCGTAAACACTACCTTTAAACAAAATAACAAACAGGAAAACATTTGTAAAGGGGTGTGTACTGTGAGAGGTTGACTCATACAGTACATACCACTTCCACTTGTATATGTCCAAAACTATATCCAGAATGAAATTAATTTAAGTAAAGTAATACCGTCGCTATGATTATTATCCGGAAATTACCAATTGAATATCCTATGGTTTAATTCTATTGTGATAACCATATACGTATAAACTTTGATTGAAGATATGTCCATTTGAAATGCCTGATATACGCTGTATCAATATTGTACCATGAGGTGCATAAATCTTCCATTAAATGGAAGCCGTGTATTGACTTAGCGAATGAACTCCTCACATCCCCGAGTGTGTCCGCTACAAAATGTAGTTCTCTGTCGTAGTGGCTATTTACAATCATGTCTGCATATTGATAAGTTGATTGTTTTCTTTTCTTGATAGATATATTTAGCTTTGGACATTTTCATATTTAAATATACAATCCGAGTTTATAGAACATTTTTTAGCTTAAGAAAACAAAACAAGCAAACGAAGCAAAACGTAACAAACAACATAGCATTAAATATATCACAGTATGTGTATCACGTAACCGAGGAATTTACTGACTTGCAACATTGTATCATTGATAAACACTGTTGATAAATTCCAAGGAAAGTGCAAACGTATCGTTACGACGAACCATATTATTGCAGGTTAATTGGTGTAATTTCTATTTCAAGGTTTTAATCCAGCCCAATTTAATTTTATCTCTCATTCCATATCTCTGCGCAGTTTGCCCGCATTGCTTGAGAGGGGAGGGGAGAAGAGAAAACAGAAGGGATTGTGATGAAAATGTGTACCATATTAAATTAATGTAGCAAACGGGGATTATTTATACTTTTTATCATTAATTTTCATACGTCACTAGTGACTAATTTGTGAAAATTGATCATTGATCTAGATTCCATCTGCAGACGCTCACGAGAATGTTTATATTTGCGTTTTATAGCGCCATGGGCAGATCACAATTTTATGTACCAATGATATTGGTATATCATATTGCTTTATACCAACACTTAATATGCATGTTATTTTTTAGTGTATGTGGTATATGTATATATATATATATATATATATATATATATATATATATATATATATATATATATATATATATATATATATATATATATATATACCAAGTTGTTAATTTGTACGCACTGTGCACATAAGTCAGAAGTACAACCTATAAAATCATGTTCTGTATGTTTACAATGTATAAATATTATGTATATTTCTATTAGGTTCGGTTGATTGCTACACCTATTTTCGTTTACATTTAAAACTTAGCGCGCGTCTATGTGTATACTACCGACGGATTCTTGCCTGTATCGCCACAGAAAAGACATTGTATGCATTTGTTGATCATTTGTCTTCAAAAGTATAGTGAATACACTTTGTACATTGATTATTGTCGAATGTTGATCCTGTGTTTATAGAAGATGTAGAGATGTATAGACCGTCAATATTGATGTATCTGGTATTAAAATCACATAATCCTTTGTAAATTTATCTCAGTATTAGGCTGATTGAAATATATATCATCAACAATGAAGTATGTCTATAATTTAATACGTCAGTAATGGCTTTCGTGATCTAGGATCTCTTTGTAGCTGATTATATTTATTGGATTGTGTTGTCGGTATAGAGTACATCTAAGTCTGTAAATTAAATTTTCTCGTTACTGATTACAAAGGTTTTTATTTAAAGCAACATCCTATATCTGCACTGATAATTGATGCGAAACATCTTTACTACGCCAGAGTGCAAAGGATACCAAAAATCTTACTGCTGCCGTATCCTTAGAAGAGCTTAATGAAACCTTCAATGCCAACGAAAGTTGCAATTTATAAATTTATTAATTTGTATATGTATTTAGCACTTGTTGATTTGTTTATTTATTTATTACCGCTTTCTTTGCGGTTTATCTAAAAGAATCTTCGAACATTTGTGAAAACGTCAGGCATATAGAACGAAGATAATGGAAAAATCAGACCTAAAGAGTATAAAAGTTGGGGATTGAATTGAAGATTAAATTTCCATTGTCAACCAATTAGAAACGAAGTTTCAAAACTAACGTCCTTTGTGATTGGTTGAAACAAAATCTTAGGTTCAAAACTTAGCCGAAAATGGATATATATGATTTCCGTGTCTGGTATTAAGCACATGTGTAGGCAAAATAATCTTCTCTGTATTCCTCTACTAGTGCCAATGGACATTTGTATGCCTCCACATTTGTGGAACACTGACAAACCACCCATATGCACTATTTCTCATGTGTTCATATAATCCATGGCAACACTCTGACGCATAAATTGTCAATAGTGACAGACTTCTTAAGAATCACATTATCCAAACGTTTTTAATATTCGCCATACAGCCCCGAGTTTGCTCAATGCGGTTTAACGCTGAACATTTTTATTGCATATTGTTCAAGTCCATTCGATTTGAAAGCACTCATGGGGTTCGAAGTGCGATCTTCTATTGTATGAATAACATACCAAATGTTGAATACAGAATGGTATTTACTTGGTGGATAATCAGGAGACAATGTGGAAAGTTACACGTGTGAAGTGCATTGATAGGATGAATTGAGACACTATTAATTTATAATCAAATTTGTTGTACATGTGTTGTATGTATGTATGTATGTATGTATGTATGTATGTATGTATGTATGTATGTATGTATGTATGTATGTATGTATGTATGTATGTATGTATGTATGTATGTATGTATGTATGTATGAATGTATGTATTCTCTTTGAACTATCTCCTTACAAATACGGAAAAAAGCGTATCCGATGTAGACATGACATTAATGTGGAAAAGCTAATATCTTTTATTTTCTTGCGTGACTACTCATTATTTAACATGGATGAAAATACTTTTGCGTGCTTTTCATATTCGTCAAACATTTAGAATACCACATATTTGTGATCACAATCGGATGTTGATTTCTCTATCACGGATAATTTACAGCGCACACAGTTGGTGAGCTTTTACCGTTCAAAGACTGATATTAAAAACGGATATATGTTACTACAGTAAATCAGGGCGAGCAAATTAACCCACTTAAACCCTCAATGATACAAAGTACATGAAGGCGTGAACGAAGAAGCTAGAATAAAAGTAAAATGTTTTGAGAGAAGCTGGTGCATTAGAGAACACAGCCATCCAACTTCATTTAATTGGCAGGGCAAATGATGCAAAAAAGTTCCAGGCATAATTTATCGATTTGAGTTCAAGTCACGACTCTATCACGATATGTACACAACCAGTTTTAAACATTAGCACATAAGGCTCTCTGGAACCTGTTATAAGACAAGGAATTTGGCGTGGGTTGCAAACCCCAAAGGCAACACCAAGACAAAGAAACGATAAACCAATTCCTTTTAGCTTTTAGACAGTGTCTTGTTCTTCTTTATCCTTAATAATTCAAGGCAAATTACATTATACTAACGCAAAAAATGGGACATTGTGCAAATGTAAACGTCCTAATAAACGTTTCTAACCAGCATTGATTATCATCTTATAGCTAGTGAATCTTAATGTGGCCAGTTAGTTTTATTCCCATAAGGTGTTTTCTCATTTTATATATTTGTTTTCTTACTGCTGGACAGAATGCTTATTAATGTAGAGTTTTAGTCTTAATCAGCAAGAGATGTAGCCCAAAACACTTTCTGAGTACTTTGATAATCTACAAGAAAATCAATTAAAAAATTAAACCACACAAAAAGACTTGGTACTCTACGATGGTATTTTTGAAGTTTTGAATATTAGTGCACTGTGCCACAAAGTTGATTATCAGTAATTAGTCAAATCAATTTACTCTACACGTGTACCTTTCCACATGGTCTCATTTTGTTTCTTCAGTAATTAAATGCCATTTTCTATTCAACATTGATATGTTGTGCATGCACTGGAAACCTGTACTTCCAACCTCATGTCGCCTTCAAAACTGACTGTTCTACATACTTGGAGCCTATTGAAGCTGGATTGACTAGAACCTGCCTCACACAACTTAAGGGACAGGAGATAGTCTATCCGGGTAAGGATTGTCTCTCTCTCTCCCTCCACGTCTTACCATTTCTGCTAAGCTATTATAATTAGGAAATGTAGTCTGAAAAAAAAATTAGTTTTTTGTAGTAAAACATATTGTTTTTAATAAATATAATAATTACTCAATTATGATACATATACTCCCAAGGCTCACCGGAGCTACATCCACATGGAGCTGCATGCCTTCCGCTCCGGTAGCAACTGATGATTTCCCAGGATTTGGCGCCAATCACGGTATCAATTTGATACTAGTTTATTTAACTGCGCAACCAGGAGTTAATTTGAAGTTTATTAGCTTAAACGTTTTAACCTGGTAGTATTTGTTTTGCGAGTTAGTAGTAGTTCTCCTAAGGTATAATGATCTGGTAAGTATTGTTATATCAATGTATTTTGTTGGACTGCGATAATGAAAATATAAATGAATTATATAAAACGCAATCACTGAAATGACTAATTTGTGACTACAACCGAATACACTAATGAAGGTAATTTCTGAAAAGAAAAACATTTGGTACGAAATTTCTGCCTTTTGTTAGCATGCTCCCTAAGCAGAATATTGCTGCGTTCTTCGTTCAATATTTCTACTATTGATTTAATTATTTCCTTTATCCAGTAATGATAGCATTTTTTTTTTAAAAACAAAATCAAAAATGTTGTAGCGAAAGGCAATTAGAAGCTGGAGACGCGAACCTTATAACGCCAAATAAAATTTGCAAGCAATAACTAATAACAATTATTGTGATTACATGTCAGAACAGGTGCATTTTGAGAAAATATTACATTACTAAAATATTAAAACTTTAAATGCTCATGTTGCTGTAAAAGTCACAATTATCTATGATCATTCCTCCTGAAATAGTAATGTTTTTGCTCTAAAACAATTCTATCCGCGTGGAGAACATGTGTAAGGAAGGATAGGTTAATATAGAAGAGAAGAAAGCAATTTTGATTCAATTATTTTGCTCTCGTTGTCGATTGCTTTGTGTGTCTGATGAATGATCAGTTAGATATTTAAATTTAAATCGGTATAAAAGCATTAACGATTCTTGAGTAAATCCGACAATTTGTCAAGTAACTTGTCAATCTTGAATACGCCTAGGCAACATTCGTTATACGTTCTTTAAAGTGGTAAAGATTCTAAAGGTTGATCAAACATTTGAATATTAGACATATGATCGGACATTTCGACATCAGTTGCAGAGTCGTACATTACAACATCAGGTACATATTGGGATATTCAAGAATTGTCTGCATCACGTTTAAACCAACGCTTGAGGTGTAAATTCTTTTCGTTTTTGTCGAGGAAAAAGTGGTCGTTTTAGCATGTCATTGATGACATGCTGCGTTTGATTTTTTTCATATACAACATTTTGCTGAAATTGTCGATATATTACTTCGGTTCATTTGTGGAAGTGGCATTAAGTTTTGATTAGATCAAGAACAGAAAAACCACTTGATATTGATATTGATAAGATTTATGGCATTTTGTACAATTTACCAGTTTACGAAGTCTTTTCAGAATACTTCGCCAAATACTTGCACACAGAAAACATGCATAGTCGCAACACCGCATGCAATTTCGAGGAATGTGCATGTCACAAAGATACATATGTCAAACAAGCTATATCAAGTTGTCCTATTGCACTTATTATTATCCTGTTTTGTGCTGCGTTATGAGTCGGTGAAGAATTTCCAGAGAAGTTGAAGTAATTATAATTATATTGTGAACAAAAATCACTTTAAAAAAGCTTTCAACTGAAACTTTTTGTCATAAACAAAACACGTGTATCTTTAACTTAATGCTTTAGAATTCTCCAACAACTTATGCATGGATTAGGCGTCAAACACTTTAAATCTTCAGCTTATTATCCAGAGAGTCTAGGGTTATTAGAAAGATTTCATCAGACATTTACTTGATTTGGTCATACTGCTTGTATATATGACACAATTTTGATGAGGGTGTTTCGCTGCTGTATATTGTTCTAGTTTCAGGTTTTATAATCATTAGGTTTTTTTAAAACTACGGTTTGGATCAGTGGATCATTAAAGTTAACAAAATAGAAACATCTTTCAAATGAAGATGCAAAGAATATTGTTATGTATATTAAAGTTATATTGCATGCTTAACATTAGTCCAGAGTTTTTGGTTGTACGCAAAATATTTTCTTAGCTAACGTTATTCATTATTGTTAGTATTATGTAGCAAGAGTTCAAGTAAGTCTACAGCTGTACTAGGTTACTGTGTTGGAAATGTTCAAATTCTATTACGTATTATGTAAAGTAAAAACGTGTATAAACATGGGTTTGATAAGCAGTTAATTCATTCCCATGTTCTATCATGCCTTGTGAATCATGCTGTGATCAGAATGTATAGCTGTATGCAGATATAAGTCAAGTGAAAATATTTCTTTCAATTATTTGTTCAAATTCCTGAGTGCTCATTGACTTTGGATATTCATTACGCTTGGTTTATTGCGAACTCATTCAAATACATTCAGAATTGATCATTGTGGAACATCAAAACTTTACTGACTATTGGAATTCATTCGCAGCATACCTTTGGACCTTTGGTTGCACATATAGAATCATTTAGGACATAATTCAGTATTGTGTTAGTGTTTTATTAATTTTCACACTGTATTGTAGACAAATACTTAATTGTTTGTTATACTTTAATTGCTGGTTTCACTTCTGTGACATATTGTAAGACCTAGAGTCCTACCAACATTCAGTCTATATTAAATACCACAAGAAGTGACACACCATATGCTTTAATTTCTCTGAGACCTGTTTGTAGGTCTGTCAGTCTGACATCAGTCACCAGTCTTTCAAGGCAGAGTGCTTGTAATCGTGGTTTTCCGCAACTGGCAAAGATGGCATTGTTGCTATAAAAAGTTCTGCCAATATCCAAGGCCACCAATATGCCTGCCAAGGGCTCAGTCTAATGTAACAGCAAGGATTACCACAACATCAGTGCCCACAGTAAATATACATACCTGAATTGTTCAGCAGATAAACTTTGCAACATTTGTGAACAGTATTGCAAACGATTCCTTCTTGCTCATTGGGTCACTGAAAATAATCCATCCAATTGTCTGATAGCTTGGCCTTGCAAGAGACCTTTCTGCGCACATCATTTCTCTCTTTGCCCATGTCGATGAATACAGCATTATCACTAACGTTGCAGTCGTAATTAACGTGGTTCAGGTTAGGCAGGTTGCTTAATACATTTTGTAGTTCAGACATCATGCATAGTAATGCAGATTTCTAGAATGTGGGATGATAATTTAATTCCACTTCAATTAGATATTCTACAACTATTGCAAGCAAAAAGAAAAGATAAATGTATTTGACCTCTGTGATAATGAGTTGGAAATTGGTGTCAGAATGGACCACCTTCACTAAACGCAGCTGAATTGTGCTCTCTCGTCTTTGCATGCAATACAGTTAGATGTCAAGAAGCATATTGTTTTGCAAACTTGGCAACAATCTCATCGCACTCAAACGAGAACTTAACTCATCAACGTCCATTTAACTTCTACATTTGCCATAAAAAGATGTCCAGTGATCTGTGTTGTAAAACAATTTTTTCAAGGACTGCATTGAGCATAATACCAACAGTTCAAATGGTCATGCTGGCAAATGATGCAAAGATTCTAGTCTAGCTTTATGTTGTAATGTCACAAGCTTGAGAGATAGCAAAAATATAGTAGAGTAGTGTTTCCACAGTAGCAATTATGCAAATAAGTTAGAAAATAATTTTAACCATAGCTATAGTTGATATTAATGTACTGGTGACATTGCAGTGTCCAAAATCAGACTAAGCAACCTAATCCTGTCAAGGTTCATTTTTCTTCCATATATCTATTACAAGATAGATTTGCTTATATGATTTCTCATTTCTCCTCTATTTAAATATTTCCAGCCGCATGCTGTGATCTCGTAACCTGATCTAAATAAAAATGATTTGCATTTAAAGATTTGGAAATCCATGGCATGAAGAGCTTTAAGGTATTGTTCTCGAAAACCACGATGCGAAAGTATTTACAAAGTGTAGTCCTCCTCGTATCTGAAATAGGAAGAGTGGGTACATTAATACGTCTACGCTCTATCTGTTTAATTACTGGGTCAAGTCTATCCTCTGCCATTGTAGAGTGAATGCACTTCAGTATTGGCATATTGCACACTGAAACTTGCATCAAGGCATGCACGCAGTACTTATGTACTATTGGTGGATAATGCGGTCATTGGAATATAATTATAGCAAAGAGATGATCAGCTCTCCAATAACGGGGTTTTGTCGCCGAAGGCACAATAGTTATTAGAGTCTGTGAAATAGTTGACGATTTTACATTTCGAGGACAAGACTTTGATTTTCATCTTATAAATTTAATATATCATGTCCACAAAACAAAAACAATGCCTGTAAAATCAGCTAGATAACCCCAAATGCTGAGTAATTTCAGCTAACATCAAATCTCATCAACGGCTGTATATCGATCTAGTAGATTTAATTTCGGCTCCTTCTCCCAACTTGGTAAAAGAAATACGTTGAACTAGAAAATTAAGGCCGCGAGGATGGGCATTTCTCCATGAATGTAATGTTCTTCTATCGAAATCTAACTTTTGCTAATAGTGTGGTATTTATATCATCTTAGTGTATTTGTAGAGAAGACGCTATGGATACGGTCACGTAGACTGTTTCAAATTCAGCGCCAAAGGAAGTTGGTTTTTGTTTTTACTCAGTAAGTGTTGTACATACACACAACACATGTACATTTAACACGTTCAAATTACGATTCAAAACGAGTTTTAAATGAAACATATTCATACAAACTATGCTTTCCAGCTCAGGAAAATCGTTACTGGTCCTCTTCATTTTAGATCATGTACATGAAATTCTAATTCATTTCACCAATACCAGACCAATGTTATAGTATGCCGCTTGGATGAATTTTTTAATCTATTTATGTTTGTCCACTTGACTTTTTTAAAATATTTTTGTAATATACAACCTTAATTTATAATAATTGTTTACTTATGAGACATACGTTTAATCTTTAAAATCAGTAAGCAGTTTGAATCAATCATAAACATCAGCCTGAGTTTTGCCCACCATATATATGGAAATTTAAAGGTCGATAATATCTAGTTTTAATTGTAAAATAAATAAAACACCACGCGCACTGACATACGCTAGGCAGATGACGGAACTAGTCTATATCACTGGCAGAACATCATGCAACAAGGCTTGTTTACCTCTTTCCTTCTTTGTCTACTATTAAATTAATAATAATTCTAGCAATAATGCTACAATAATAATTTCGCTCATAATACTGCTACAAAACCATATTACAAAAATACTACTACAGTACAAATATTACTAACAATGAAACATGAGTTTAAAACAACAAGTACATAAGTTGTCGTTCAAGCATGGTTTCTTTTAGTCAGTAATATATAATAATAGATAATAATACTCAAGTATTACATTATATCTTTCTGGTATATCAGAGTCGCGTATTGCATAGTATTGTTTCATCAATTCAACAATAACATTCTGCATTGATCTTTTGATGACAGGAGAAAAAAAACTTTTTCGCTGCAATAATCATTATGTTTTAGTCTGTTGCAATGCAAATCTCAAATATAGGTATTTCTTAGCCTAATTGCTTTAAGCAGCAAAATTTCGTATCAGGGTAATTGACAGATCATAGCATTAAGCACCATGCAAGACAGAAATATTTCTAACTTGGCAATCGGTATCCGGACAGTAGAGGTTATGGGCTGGTACATTTTCAGATTTTAACAGGAAATAAGGAGCACGCATCTTTACATTCTTGATGCATCTGATCGCTTCAGGTGTCTGTGTTTTGTCGCCGAGTAATTGCACGGGATATACGCCTATCTATCTATCTATCTATCTATCTATCTATCTATCTATCTATCTATCTATCTATCTATCTATCTATCTATCTATCTATCTATCTATCTATCTATCTATCTATCTATCTATCTCACTCACTCACTCACTCACTCACTCACTCTCTCTCTCTCTCTCTCTCTCTCTCTCTCTCTCTCTCTCTCTATATATATATATATATATATATATATATATATATATATATATATATATATATATATATATATATATATATATATAACCTCAACTAGGTAAAGTTTATAGTCTCTTGTTACAGTGTGTCTTATGATCGTTGTGTGGGAGCAACGTCATATATAACTGCCAGCTGCCATTCATGTTACAGATCGAAGACTGGCGGCTGCGAGGTTAACTAGAGATATTACTTTGCGAACATTCAATCTTTGATAAGCAGAGCTGTGATCAATAGCAGGAAGCACCATGCAAGACAGAAATATTTCTAACTTGGAAATCGGTATTCGGTCAGTAGAGGTAATAGGAAAAAATATATTAAAAATTGAGGCGAAGAACGCTACTCGCTCAGAGAATGACATTTGTCAGACACATTTGAACAACAGCGAATGTAAAATGATATTGAGTGAATACCAGAATGACGATCATTGGTTTGATACACAATCACAGATACTTCTTGTACTGTTTTACTGTATCGTTATGGTGTTTGGAGTTCTAAGTAATTCCATGATATGCTATATTGTGATAAAATTCAAGGCACTGAGATCTCCAAGAAATATTCTGATTTTAAATTTATCCATTTGTGACATATCTATGTGTATATTCTGCATGCCTTTCTCTTTGATTCGGTTGACATTAAAAAACTGGCATCTTGGAAATGTTCTCTGCAAGATGACGCCATCGTTTCAAACGATTGACGTGTTCGTTTCGACTTTTACAATAGTGGCTATCGCTACCGATAGGTACTGTGCAATCGTCAAAGTGTCTCGTGACTATACACACCGATATTTCGTGTACTATGTCATAGCTCTAATATGGGTCATGTCATTTCTGCTCTGTATACCGATGATATTATTTCACGAGGTACACGCAGTATCGCCAAGTATACTGGACATGACCTTGTACAACATTTGTATGGAAGTATGGCCATCTGAAACTTGGAAGAAAGTGTACACAACCGTGGTGATGGTTTTGCAGTATATGGCTCCACTAGCGGTCATCACAAGTCTACATGCAAGAATATGCAGCTTCCTGCGTATGCGCATCAATGGGAACCCAAAGACGGAAACGGAAATGGATAGAGTTCTTCGTGAAATCAGGCGTCAGAGAAAGAATCTGCTTTTACTGACAGCAATTGCAATGTCTTTTGCGTTGGCATGGCTTCCTCTTACAGTCTTAAACACGCTTGCTGACTATAATTATCAGCTTTTTATGGATAAACACTTTAACTATGTATATGCTTATTGTCTTCTCTTGGCAATGAGTTCAGCGAGTATCAACCCAATCATGTACGGGTGGTTTAATACTAATTTCCGAGAGGCCTTCATTGATGTGATGTGTTGCCGTAAGAAGAACATGCATGACAGTTTGGAAATGGCTTCAATCAAGTACTTTTCCAAAGGTAAAACGCCAAGCCAAGTTAAATTGTACAGTAGCCTAGAATCGACCTCACGCTAATGAATTGCATTTCATTGCTAAATTTGCTCAACTACTGATAATATAAGAGAGTCACGCTGTAGATAATTACGGCAATTATGCTTATGTTCGAGTAATTGTCAATTTGTTTCATTAACGGATTTTTGAATTTCGGGGAATATATATTGAAACGGTGAGTTGTATAATACTCAATTAGGATATGTGGAAAAGGAATATTAGTTTTGGTGTAGGTTATAAAAAGCATGCATTTTAATATTTATGAATTCTTTGCTATTATGTACAATTCTTATAATCTGTAATTTTTAGAGAAAAAAATATTTGATTCTTATCTTGCATTCAAATGTTTGACTGTGATCATGGCTGTACTGTTAATCTAAAACAGCAATGGATGATCCGTTTTCTTGCGTAAAAGCACTGATAAAAACGCATATTAAAGGAATTCAGTTGAGTCATATAAACTATTGAATTAGTACATGTTTTATTAGGTAATCTATTTATGTACGATATTGAAACATATTTTTTGTCAAAAACCGTTTGTTTTTTGCATGCTCTGTAATGATTGAATTAGCTTTTGTTTTCATGGACTGTTGTTTTTTATATTCAGAAAGTGTTCCTCTTTTTGCTTTTCTCAATAGAGTATTCTTCACATATCCTCTCTTGTCAAATATGAACTTACAATGTACAAAATGCTAGTGTAAAAATACAACCTATAACAAAATAGGATGCAGATGCAAATTCTGTTTTTTGGTAAACGACTTAATTGTTTACAATGACCGTTTCGAATGTTGTTCCATTACGAAACCTCTAAACTTCACAATGATTCAGTTCCTTATGAGTTTAAAATTGTACTGTTCATTCCATTTTAATATAATTGTCAATAATTTTGAAGATGCATCAGGAATGAGAGATGAAACACACACACATACACACACATTGATGTATATATGTTTGTGTGTGTGTTTGCTTGTGTGTATATCAATGTGTTTCTTTGAGTAATTCTTTTATAATCGATATATTGAGGAACAGGTGGATCTTGGGTCATGCTATAAACGTATTTGCTATTGTCATTAAATAAAGACTATTAATATTATTATTATTATTATTATTATTATTATTATTATTATTATTATTATTATTATTAATATTATTATTATTATTATTATTATTATTATTATTAATATCAATAATAATTTTATTAATATTATTATTATAAAATTAATTAATGGCCTTCAAGCAACAAGAGAATATTGTGGTGGATTATGAACAAGCAACTGATACTGATATTAATTAGCTTTTTTTGTTCTCGATAAGCGTACTTTCAACAAAAAACTCAGTGAAAATATCCACCAATATTTGTCATTCATATTAAATTTATCCAACTAGTCGCTAAGTGAGATACTTGAACAGTGTTCGATATATAAAAATGCAAATTGTAATGAAAAATATGTGAAAAAGTATATGGTAGAATCTGGGTTTCTTTCGTGTTATATGTAAACTGAAAACAACTAATCACTTGAACATTAAATATTCACAAATCTTTCTACCTTGATGAGCTTGAAAGATGTATTACCCATTTTAACTTGCACATATATTAAAGGTTGTGAATATAAAAAGTTGAGTTCATAATATGTTGATCATTAGAAGATATGCATCGAAATTAGTTAGTTGTATTCCCTATTATTTTATTTTTGGTGGAGAAATGTTATAGAGGTTTGACAATAAACTTATCTCCGTCATAAGTGCAGCGGTGGTATGCGCTATAAGTTTGGACATATTTAAATTAATTGTTTACTCATCATTTATTTTAAGAACGATATTCGAAAACTTTTATTGCTGCCGATAACACATTGCAACGTGTGCAGAGTTGGGAGGATGGTGATTGCTTAGCTGTATGCATTCTTACAATATATATGGAAACATTAGTTTTCATTGTTTTTAGTCTGAATTGTTTCTGAATTAAGTTGTGTTTAATCACTTAGTGATAAAAGTTTGGTTTCTGGGGCTTTGTAGCTAAATAAACTAATGTGTAAATTATTTCTAAATTCATCAAATTATTTTGCTCATTTATTGCACAAACATAAGCATATTAGAGTTGACTATATTCTATTGTACTCTACAACCAACTAAAGCAAAAACAGATCAATGACTCTTTGAAAAAAATCACTTATCTTTTGCATCTTTCAAAACCGACTATAAGATTTACCAAGCTTAACAGCGATCCTTTTTTCTTAAAAAACAAACCTACTGGACTAGTTACATTCATAAGATTCTGGCATACACTACATTCAGTTGCGTTAAAAATGGCCATAACGCAGACGCAAATAATCGGAGAACTGTAATTTCTCAAAAAGTCCAATCCAATCATGGTCATAAGAAGCACACGTTTCTTACCGATGAATTGAAAACTGTGCGACATGATTGTGTTAAACACACCATCACCCTACAAGCAATAAATACAAGAAATATTGCAGGATATCCGTATCTTCAAATTTTATAATTCAATTTTCAATGCTTTATATATACAATGAAATTTATGAGACAGTCTTCGTACAAAAAATATACAGGAAATTATTACAATTACAACGGCAGGAGTGACGTCACCATGCACGCATTTTGATATAATATTCATAATATGTACCAAGGTGCACGGGTATCCATCAAAAATATTGAGAATAATTAAATCTAGCAAATTCTGTCAAACATTGCACTCAGCTTCAAGACCACAAATAAAGCTGTTACGTATCGGCTCGTTCAAAGTAACATAACAGAAAGAGTGAGGACAACAAGCTTTGTAAATTGTAACAAAAATAATTTATTTTCCTAGAAAACATGAAATAGTGTAAATATGTTACAGAAGACTTATGGTTTACAGAAACGATCTAAATTGTTTGTTCAAAATAGAAACATAAGTCCTGTACAAAGTTCCACAACAGTCTGAAGTTCAATTATGGTCCAAAATGGCGGATGACCACGTCAGACGAAGGCTAACAGAAAATTCCCAAATTTGCACAATAAAGCACAGTTTGTGTTGTGCCGTTCCAATTTAGAATATTTTTCGGAAAATGTCTTTGTGCAAACTAGCAATGTTGTTCTCCAGGAAAACAATTATTCTGAAAAGTGAAGTCAAACTAGCTCCTCTAACAAGACAAGTGGTTCTACGTAGACATATGAACAGACAACGTCTTCTAGCACAACAATACTTTTTCAAGGTAATAGAAGATGTATAACTCTAAGACGTTACAATGAACTGACTTTACGATTCTACAGCTGTGTATGACTCTCGACTACGACTGACTGTCTTACAAAAACTCAACATATAAAAGAAGCTAATACGTTGTTTGAATTGCACGCGCACGAGGACGCATGCAATTTCGTAATACTTCTGGACATTAGGAAAGCCTGATCAAGTATTAGCCAATCGTTTTCACAGCTATTCCTGAATGCTTACTTGTAATGAATTTGTTATCATACACAACACGTGCTCACATGAGTCACATTTACGACTCAGATAAAGACGATGTTTTTCAACAACATATTAGACTGATATTAATATAATTATATTAATAATTACATTTAATGAAATAAAAAGATTTATACAGAATTGATTCCTTAACACACACAATTAAACTACAGGTTCGTAACAAAGCAAATACACTTAAAAAAACAAGTGTGGAAACAAGTGATTTGCTGACATGCGCACTTTGAGATGATGACCGTATAAAGTTTTATCATAAAGCTTGGAAAACGGCGACCTACTGAGTTCAACATATGTTATAATGTACAGCATTAAATTGCAAGTCAAGAGGAGCATTAAGATACAGTTTGGTGATATGCGCATCTTCAAGTAATGCTCTCAATTATTTCCAAGTGTTTTGGCAATACAAGCAGAATTAATCAAATGTCTTTACACGAGAATGTTTTGAACGTAAATATAGTGGAAATTTATTTGGTAAGTTTTCTATGTGCTTACCAGGTCACAAGTTTCAACAGCCATTACTGTTTCAGCTTATGCAAAACATCGTACAAAATTCTTCTTTACGCACAAAATGATCTTAAATGCTCTCTTTGAAAATAGACTGCTGATTTTTGGTTATCTTATCCGTTGCAATATCAGTCACTGTACTTATAGAGATAATTTTCAAACTTGTTAAACTAGATATTTTTTAAATGAAAATTACTTGATCTTACGCATAACGTCATTCCTGGAATCATCATGTTAACAACTTGTCGATCCTTTTATTGAAGTCGATAGTTAGTGGTATTAGGCCACATATAATTATTTGAATTACAACCGTTTATCATTACAGGTTTATATATTTCTTTTATATATTACATGGATTTGTTATAAATCAGACAACTGATGACTTAATTCTGCTTTCTCAGATACTATTTAAGTACAATGAAAAAGGTCAAATGTTCTTAAATGCATGTGCATTATTCCTGAATGCTTACTTGCAATGAATGTGTTATCGTACACAGCACGTACTCACATGAGTCACATTTACGAATCAGATAAACACAGTGTTTTTCAACAACATATTAGACTGATATTAATATAATTATATTAATAATTACCTTGATAATGCATTGAAAACGCAGATGGTAATTGCGATATTTGTTGATGCACTTGATATAACCAGGGATAAAGAGTTATTCTGTTTAATTTAAAATTCTTTTGACTTTGCCATTTATCTCAATTTTTAAATTTTGAACTTTAAAATGACATTTAAAAATAAAGCTGGTTCTTGAAAGAACAGATAGACCAGGAATTAGTGTCAGAATAAAGGCATGCTTCTATGCTTATTTCATTGACTGTGTTAATTAACTAAATTTTAATAACGATATCCTATAATTTAGGGAAATCTCGAATCATCTCATTGTATTCAATGGAACATAAATTATGAAAATTGAGTGCTGTAATTGTTCTTTTTGTCTGCATTATATAATACACAGTTCATGACGTGTTTATTTCTTTTCAATGGTTTTAGTGGTTCTTATGTCAGTGTAGCACAATATTATCGAAGGAATAAGGTTATGATAAGAGTCCATAGGGAAAGCAACGATTATAAAAATATAGTTAAGGGGAAAATTATATGGTTCTTTACTTCATCTCATCAATAACGATTAAACAAAATTGGTTCAAACGTAAAAGATTTAATTAAACTTGAAAAACGTTTTTTGTTTTCTAATCACATCAAATTTTGGTGCAACCATTTCTGTTGGCATATATTACGCTAAGAAATTAATATTTTCTACGTTCTCAAAACGTTCCCCAATGTTTACTAACCGAATATAGAACAGCATTATTGCACCCGTGAGTATTGTCAGTAACTCTGGATAATTAAAAAAATCTATCGATTTTATTTGCATTGTTTCCGAATCACAATTATGCCACTCAAAATAGGAACTTCTTCCGAAGGCACGATGATGATTTTCTTTCCAGGTTTATATCCTAAACATGACTAAATTTAACAAAATAGACAAATTATAATTTTATTTCGTTTTCTTAAGATTAGTCTAACTGTTCTTGCAATACTCCTCTTAACTATTTTGACAACACTATAATGCATAAAGGTGTGGTTAGGTGACAAATAATCTATGACCTTCATATGCCATGCGCTTTTTTCCATGATCCATGTACAAACATGACATACATCTTATTATTCATCACATAAGTGCAAGTAATATTACGATTAGTTTATTGTTGTGAAGCAGATCAATGCGGGTAAACGTTTAATGAGGGGATTTCTCAATAGACCGCAAGAAGCATTTTTGATAGGTCGATCAACGTGATCAAGAAAATAATTACATATATATAGATCGAAGAGATATAACCATAGACGTTTAAGTATTGGTACAATACGAACTCGTAACGGTGGATCTCATAATTGTTGTCTTTGACATAAATACTTTTTGATTTTATTTTATTGTTGCTTAGTGGTAATGCTCACATTGAGTTATTATTTTGGCTGAGCCTTAGCTTTAATGGACTTGTTTACTAGGTACAAAAAAATACCCTCGGTTTGTGATGTTATTTCTCGAAGGATAAAATTTGTTTCTAAAAATTACTAACCATAATTTGTTAGATGCAGATATAACCTGTTGATGGTATAAACAAGATCGCAAGTTTCAAACAGATGTCGATGCCTTAATTTAATATTTTTTGAGGTTATCTTTCATGCTATGCTATTCTAGTCTTCACTTATGCGTAATGACCAATAAAAACGCAGCTAACTATTCCTCTTGAAACGTGTGGTTACGAACCCACTGGCAGTGTCAAATGCTAAAATAGGTTCATTATTTATTTTGTTTTTCCATCTACATTTGGAATACTGCGCCATCGTTTTGCTTTATCGGGAATGCCACAGAATTTCATAGGGATGACATAAATTTTGCTCTAGCTCATTCGTGTAATAAACTACAGTTATGTATTTGTAAAAGCTGTCTGAAGTAGCTACATACTGTATTTATTAAATATCACTTTGAAAGAATATTATTATTTTATTATATCGTTAAAATTATAAAAATTAAATCAATGTTACCTTCAGAACTTTATATACAGTTACAAAAATCAAGCGTATTTAAGCGTGCAGTTACACTTTTAAAACAATTTTTAAACAAGTGATTACATCTATTTCCTGAAAGAATCATCAATATACAGTATGCCTAGGTAATCTGGCCAGTTAAGAAGCATATGTGCAACTAATTATGCATCACAAGGAGCGAGGTTTTAGACATATTTTTTATATTTAGACAAACACTTTGATGGAGACGTGAAGTACCTGAGCATACAGACTAATACACGATTGCCGTGAGACGTCATTACAGGCCTGCATTACCCTGACAACATCGATTAATACACTACTGTCATCAGACAAATTGTTGACAGCTGGCATCACAAGCACAATATTTCCTGATATAAGGTGCATTTTATGAGAAACATATAGGGGCATCATAATAATCTGAGAATCAAAGAAATCAAATGTTATACCCATAGGAAAATAGGATATTATGTTTATCAATCCATTTCAGCAACCACAAAAGAGTATAGCAATCATTTTGCAAAAGCAAAAGAGAGTGCCCGCTGTCAACGAATGAACTGCTGAATTTAATGTGATCCTTGTCTGCTAATGAAATGCAAGGACCATTTACGCTGCTCATTCCACATTAAATTAATCACTATGAGCATTATTTTGATGACTTCATAGGTCGGTGATTATACTTTTTGTATGAGCCACTTGTAGTATGATAAGTGCTTGATATATCTATCTTTACATCTTTGTTTGATGTGTATGGGCTTTTATTGCACTGGAAAATATTCAATACTTAAAAGGACTGAATGCGTAAATTATTAGAGTAATTTTGTTTTTACAAATAGGATGATGGAAAGTGTTTACTTTAGCTATACATTGAAAAAGATGAATACATTGCACAAGATATTTGTTTGCATATCTTCTTTTCGTTTTGCTTTTGCTTGATTACATTTACCTCATTGTTAATTAATTAATTATTAATTAATTAATTAATTAATAAATAATAATAATAATAATAAAAATAATAATAATAATAATAATAATAATATTAATAATAATAATAATAATTGTTAGACCAATAATGACAGATATTTATATATTTAATTTTAATAGCCGCCTAAATGATGCCATCTTTTAAGAATATTTCTTTGAATCATACAAATCGTCCCAATCCACCTTTGCTGTCCGTTTTGCATAGACGATTGGCAACGAGAGAATACAATACATTGTTTGTTTTAACATTTTCTACAAGTATAAAATGTTAAAACACAATAAACACAAACTGAATGGGGTAACCATACTTTAAACAAAATGCTAGGCCATTAATTCTACGATTTATTTTGCATGTCGTGCATTATAAATAAGGTCGAATTAATTTCTTACAATAATTAATGTGGTAGTGCCCAGCTGATAATCGGACATTGGTACAATGTCCACGAAATCATAACAAGAAGCACTCAATCTCAATGCCTGAGAATTAGCTAAAATTCACAAACCATACATAAAATGATCTACTGTGACTGTATAGATATAAATAATGATATGTGCTGACATACATGTGTACTGCTAAGGAAAATTACATTGTATATAGTTAAAATGTTTACGCACGAAAAGGATTTTATCAGCATATTGGATGCATGAGCTCTCAAATGGTGCAAATAGGAGAAGAAAAAAAATGTCTTTACTCGTTGTCACTTTATTAATATGGGCAACTCTATGGATGTGCTATTTATGTTTATTAGACAACTTAGCTCCCTCACCGATAACTTGATAACATTGGATAACAATATAATGCACAAGATGTTCCACTAATGAGCGAATCAAAGAACCTGTGTTGCATTATGTCCCTTGTTCCCCCTATTTTTATGGATTTCAGTACAACAGTCATTGTCAGATGAAGAATTATTGTTCCAATTACCCAATTCCAATAAGACAAGAAACTCACTAAAATTACACATGAATGGTTTTACATTTTCAGAAGCCTCTTAAAGGTATTTAACACAACTGTATATCATAAAAGTATGACAAATGCGTACCGACTTTCTCTTTCCTTTAACCATGTCAATGTTCTTCTAACTAAGAACACGGTATTCTGTCGTAGAGATACAAAAATGTAATATAGCTATCTATTCGCCTCACGATTCACTAATGTTGCAATAACAGGTCACTAACTTCGAGCAAATGGATCTATGTCCAAAGCTCCCGTATATTGCTGATTGTTATTAGATCTTGCTTACAATGTGTACCCCCATTCACTGAATACATAACTATGTAAAGGAACTAGGAAATAATATTCGTCAAACAGACGGTGTTTTGAAAAGTTGTTTAGACATTTATTGGTTTTCACAAACTGTGAACTTGAAAATCATCCACGAGGAAGGAGCATTTTTGTTTTAGGGGTTATAACTTCTTTTAAGACTACTATAAACAAAAGCGTTTCGTGTGGACAAGAAAATAACATTATTTTTAAAATAATAATAGGACCTAATTTTGTTCCAAATATGAAGGCCATCTATCACTCAAATGCCTGGTACTACTTTATAGTTACACATTCCTCTTTTCACACATCTGGCAACTGACAATACATATTTCGAACTAGAGGTTTCTGATAACTATACGATCAAGATTCTTATATATTATGAAACTTCGATTAACTACACACGAATGATCACCTTCCACATGTAAACGGAGCTTATGTAAAACCTTTTCATTGATTTTATTGTTTGTTTCACTTACGTAGAGACCAAGGAGCTTGTTAAAATCGGAATCAAATTATCTCATTTATTAAATGCGTCATAAATATACTTTTGGAAACCAATGCCAATAAGAAGAGATAGCAGAAAACACGAACAAAATTATATGTGACACTTTTTGTAATTTTCTTGCAGATAAAACGAGAATGTCAACATTAAATTAAAGTTTCAACAACGTGACTAATTTTTTGAAAGCACTGCGGATAACATTAGAACACTTACTAAGTGTGTTGTACTGTTGTGCTATCAGTAAATCAAACTGAAAATCCAGTAAAACCAAACATTACTATCTTTGTCAATATTTGTTTCTGAACAAATCTTCATATTAGTAAATAATATGCGGCTCATTTCCTTATTAAAGGTTTTCTATATTATTGCGATGAGGAGATAATATTACATCCTTTAATTATCTGATAGAACGTGGGTTTTCTTCTTGGGAAAGAATTAATTGATTTCTTCAAGTTTCATACAAAAATCAATACTTGATAAACCTGTCATATCTGGACTTGTTTGATATTAATCACCTGTCATCTTGCAAACTGTGAGCGTTAATTAGTAACAACACAGCTGATTATAACGAAAATATGTCTATCGCAATGTTGTCCTCATAGAGGGAATGCAATGCTTTAAGCGTGTGGTTTCCTTAAAATATTTCAAAGCAAAACTCCAATCGCTGATTGGTATGATTAATTAGGAAACAACATAGAACGTTTGATTTGGATTTCCCGTGCTTTTCTCATAGTTTGTTTTCAAACCAGTTTGATTTCACATAAGAGTTCATTGCCCAGGTATACAGGCGATGCCAAGTTTGTAACCATCAGAATACAAAAAGAATGTGTCGATATATTTAATTCCACAACAAGTCGAATTTAAAAATATATAACTGAACTACAAATACACAACATTGGGAGATGGAATAGCAAGTAAGACAGAGTCAGGTGAATTATTGTTTTTTAATTATTTAAAGTATTAACTTCAGAGTGAGGGTGAATTAGTGTTTTTTAATTATTTAAAGCATTAACTTCTTATGATTAGTGACATATAATAATCGACAATAAAGCAATTATATATGTTTTGTTTGTATTAAAACATTTTCATATTTTAACAAAGTTAAAGTCCTTATCTACCTATGCATGCTTTTATAATACTGTACCTTCTTCATCAGATATCAGCGGTTCCCGATTTCTCCATCTTCTTTCAATATCATGTGTCATTATTCCGCATTTGTTTCATCTTTTAACACTGCCGTAGGGAGAGCATAGATGTCTTCAGATAAAATAATAATACAGATAATAACTAGGTTCATTATTTTGACATGATAGCAATTTACAATAACATATGGGTTTCCTTTAGTTTTCTATTTAGTAGTCTATTTTACTTAGTCACATAGTGAGCATTTTTATAAATTTCAGATCTGCTGAGAATATTCTTTGGTAATAAATTAGTCTAGGGATAGCATCCATGATATTCTGATGGATATCTTTAAATTCTGGCAAACACATATTTTGGAAACAACTTTATTTATCAGCAGAGCCCTAGAGCAATATGAAGGGTAGATACCGCATTGATTGATTAGTATCATAAACGAGTTCAGGAAACTAGTGTTATAAAAGGAGATGAAATGTTGAAGGAAATTAGGATAAGAATGACACTTGCAGAAGAACGATAATGAAACATATACTGGTACAAAAACGTATTTTTTTACTTCAGGATTGCTATTTATTCAATATGATTCATTGACAAAGATTTATTCCTTTCCTTAGTAGTAGGTTTATTCGGACAATTTCTTCATTTATATACATTTAGGCGAATTAAGCAATATCCAAGTCTAATTATATTTGGTTTTATCAATGCATTCATACCAATTCCCACTTACATCAATTGCATAATTGGTGATATTGGAAATTTGTTCTTATAGAGATATTCACGAATAATATAAAAGCAAGTAAGAGATTGTCGCAAACAAGTCGATCGAACGATAAACAGCGAAATATGCCTAAGCTAAAGCCTATTTCAAATGTGTGTGATATGTTAGAATAACTAAGACGTTTAAACGGTTTTGTACTTAAACGTTAACAACCACAAAAGCAAAGGAACAATGGTCAGCAGAAGATTTTAAATTATCAACATCTATTTTACCAGTAATTAGTAAAGAAGCATACCAAAAGCGTATAAAAATTGAATTTGGCGCAAAGGTTAATGCTAGGTCTGGTCAGCATGATGTCAAAATAATATGACTGAGTGGGTCATTATGATACATGACTAAGGCGTCACAAATGTTGTACTTGAATAAAAATTAATAAACTCTGTCGCCCTAAATTTAATAGTTTTTCTATGGTAAAGCGCTGTTGGTGAACACCAACTTTTCCATACGGTTAAACAAGGCCCACTTTCAGCGTAAACTATGGAGCTATTATATATTAAAGAATGTCAAAATATACACTGCATTGCAAATAATCTATCCACAGACAATAAGGGCAAAATATGTTTTTTTATATAACTGCCTAACAAGGCCAGACATTGGCGTAAATCAATGTTTTCCTATAGTTTAGGAGAGTGTCATTTCTGCTTGAGTGTGGAAATATCAAGCGCAACGCATTCTTATACAACTCAAGTGAATATTCTAGGGAATATGTTGGACACAACTAACCAATACTCCTCATCCACACTGCTATAATGATTAGCACTCTACCGACCAATACCTATCGTCAATGAATAATGCAACTCTTCTGACCTATACTCACTTCGACTGATCAATAGCCATCATATGTGAATAATTCTAAACTTATTGACCAACATCAACAACCTATTGGACAGCACCCAGACCTAGTGACCAATACCACCTCCTGACCCATGTATCATCTTAATGACCATCTCCTGTTCCTGCTCCTCAACACCCATACACAGCGTGATTGACCAGTACTGACAATTTACAAATGCAGCACCATAAAGCAGAAGATGTATGGTTGTCAAATTGTTGTGAAACGTTTCAGTAACTAGATAAGAGCTAAATATATGAGACTAAATTTAGGTGTTTATGGATTCTTATGGAGTGCTTATAGGTAGAATGAATTTGTCCTCTGCCGTGCTACACACCTGACAGTTTGTTTAATTGCCCTAATTTCGATCAAACCTTATCATGGAATAGACCTACCATTTATATATATATATATATATATATATATATATATATATATATATATATATATATATATATATATATATATATATATATATATATATATATATATATATATATACACACACACACACATATACATATAAGATAAGTCCACAAAGCAAACATGAAACACAATACGTTGGACAAAAACATGGACCATTGCATTGTTGGGTAAATATGCAACTAAGAACTTAGAAAAACGACAAGTTAGTGAACTAAGTCACAATTTTGTTTTGTCAAATTAGTAAAGATTTAATTACATTACAGTTATTTGTGTGCTTACATACTCATTGTTACGATAGTTAAAATGTTTTAGCCTATATCCGGGCTTAAGTCGTGGGAAGAAATCCATGCATAGCGCAGAGAATTTTGCAGCGGATGACTGAACAAAATAATAATAATAATAATAATAATAATAATAATAATAATAATAATAATAATAATAATAATAATAATAATAATAATAATATTAATAGTTCTAGCAAAGAATTATGGAACTTTGATCGTGACATTGTCGCAATGATAAACTTATGGTTGTATAAGCAGATGCTTACGCGGAATTGTATTAAGACTGTATTGGGAAGAGTTCTGAATTCAGGCCACGTTCCCAATGAGTTTTGGAATTTGCATCATCAATTAAAGTTGTCTGTAGGTTCCATAACGGCTTCTCAAAGAATATTGGTATAAAATAGAACGGCTGGAAATTTTAGCCTTGATTTGGTTGCAAAGGTGGCTCATGTAATTATAGATTTTTTTTTTAGGTAATGATCGATTTGAGTAGCACAGATTTCGACTGTCAGTAGACAGATAACAATTTTGTTTGGATATCCTCACCTCTTATCGATAATACAACTAATGTCACTGGAACTATTTTATAGCAAGCGTATGTTTGCAGATTACCCAACGCTCGTCACTGCCTCTGACTGGTTTTAATTATGTGGTATTGTCCAAAGTTATCTTTACAAACAGCAGATCGTCCTTGCTTGTTTACATAATCGGTAAAGAGCATTATGAATTTCTCGTGAAATAAATTTCAGAAATAATATTGTTCCTATTACGTCATAATGTTCTTCAAATGCCTCCTAACTTACTGTGCCATAACAATTTTCGATTCATAACCTTTCAAAGTAAGTCATTTAGATTTCTATTTTTGTGTCAAATTATGTATTATCAAAATGAATTTGATGGAAAGCATTTGCGTCAACCGAACCAAATTTAACATTTGTTTCTGTTCGCATCATAATGACTAATTCTTCTTCAGAATGATTATCCATTTTAATTATCATTTTGTCAAATAAGTCGTGGTTGGATGAGAAAATGCGCCTTTGAGTTTAAATATACCATAGGGCGATTGGCCCTTTCACAAAAAGTATAATTTAGAACTATGTTTATTTTATTTGGTGACCTTACTTTCCTAAATATTTGACCATTACATTTTTAATTAAACGTAAAGGGAACACAAATATCCAGGATTGTTTCTGACGTTCTGTTGATCTCTAGACATGTTGACATAAAACCTCTCTAAATTTATTTAAACTCCAATAGATATTCAAAACTTGTACACAAACTGATTAACTTAACAGATTAATTAACGACTAAGATGCTGATGTAGTTAATGATGTTTTTGATGTTGATACCGCTGCTGGTAGGTTGTAATTTTATACGTATCCTCAAGAATAAAGAAACATCTGTATCATAAGATTTAGATCAAAACTGCCAACGAGGATATCGATTTTTTGAGAAGTTTCAAACAAAACATAATAACATCCTTGATTTTGTTCTTCACAATGAAGAGCAAGTATCATCAGTGGCATACTAAGGGAAAATGGCGTCAGGTTTAGCGACGAGGGCCCCAGTGGGTTTTGGGGCCCAAAGACCTCTGGCGTACGGGGTAACCGTTCCGTGCGCGCCCTGTTAGTACGTTACTGAATATTATTAGAGGAGCTCAGTTATTTAGAAACATAAACTTCTGAATCTGGAAAAAAATAAATAACGAATTTTATAGCTCTATAGAGTAATATTAACAAGACGAATGCAAAAGAAACGTTCTGTTTGAGCTACTAGCCATTAACACATAACAGAGAAAACATATCTTTCATTATAAATAAATCTTTTACTATATGGGTGGTAATTTTTCATTTCCATAATATGACATTTTGACAGATGAGATTAGTCTTAATATAATTTAACTGTAATTATTTGTAACTGTAATATTATTGACCTGCATTATACGTCTAGCTATTCATATAATACATTACACAGGAGGAGGTAATAATAATTTTTCTTTCAATCATCAGCAACTCTGTGAAAAGCAGCATTAATTCATTTCTTCTATTTAGTACCAAATTTACAATCCATTCCCTTGAGATATGACGTATATGTCTTAATGTGATTTCCGGGGAAAGAAAGAAAGAATAAATGCCTTGAGTGTATACAATCCAGTCTTTAATAATAATAATTACTTGACTTGTCTACCAGACTATGCGACGTGATTCATAGATTTCGGACACATGTTTGAACGTATGAACTCTGGTTTTGTTATTTTTGTTTTGACCGCGTATTTGGCAACGCTAAAATAAAATCATATTAGTTGTGTATCATTGTGATTCTTCTCGACATGAGAGTTGTACGACTAATTAAAACTCTTATCATTCTATAGGCTACATCCAATTTATACAATATTGCAGCAGCCAGGCTCATACATAGGTTTTTGAATGTATTGTCAGAAAAATTGAAGTTTATTTCAAGAGTTCGTTATTTGTATTCCAAACTAGCACTGGTTTAATGAAGTGAAGAATGCCATTTTCTTTCCCATAATAATACTGCAAATCGTTCAATGTGTGGAACAAAAACAGGCGATATTTGAGCAAACTCAACGCTATTTAAGTAAATTTACATTCAATTGCAACCGAAACATAGGTGATTTAACCCATTTGTCACACCCTTCTTCATCATTGTCAAGTTACCTTCGGCTTGAGCTATTTTAAAGAAACACCCCACATATCTGGCGCAAGAAATAGACCATTTGAGACGGTACGTGACTTTTTGGCCTGACGTTTTGTCGCATTTGATTTAGCGCGACCATCTTGACCCAGAACCATTTTGAGGCCAGATTGTTTGGCGCCGATCATTTTGGCTTGCCAAAAGTAAGTGGGACTACTTGAGTGCCTGTACTGTCAGGTATAACATCAGGTTTAGTGACCGTGTTGACCGATGAATTTGCACAGTATCCAAAATGCTATTAATTTTGTTAACTTACTCTTAATTTTTTTTAACGTACTCTTAGGATGAGACGATGAACACGCTACGTTTAAATTTTGTTTACTCATGATAAAGTTGCATTTTTGACAGTATATAATTCTGACATTTTTTTTTGCTTTTTATTTATATACAACCATCGATACTTCAAATTTAATCAGTTTTCACTGAACTTTCAGTAAAACTATTTTATTGGTATATTTAAAATAAACAACAGAAGGATTAACCGTTTTTCAATTAATTGTAGTTGTTTCCGTTCGCGTCTTCAGAGGTCGGTTGATTGTAATCATAGTTCGGTAGTATGATTGAGTGTATCAAAGTATACAGTACTCAGGCCAGATGTCAACGTAAGCGGGTTATCATGTAACAATGCACTGTAGGGCTAATAATTGAATCAAAGTTTGAATACTTTGATCAACAAAATTAATTATAAACTAAAATGCTTTAAAATAACGAAGTTTTTCTGCATTAAAATAAGAAAGGTTTTATTGTCAAATATTATATACGACTTTTATTGAGAAATGTTGCTGTTGTGTGACTTAAAGCCATTCTTCAGCACACGATATGCTATAAATGGCGGCCAGTATTAATGGTGGAGAACGAATCCGTGAAATCACCGGAAAGTTCCACCGATCCACGTGAAGCTAATGGAAAGCTTTCTCACATATCCACATTCACCGAATCCTAGACTCGAACCCACGCAGATAGAGGTAAGATAGAAGTGATCCGTAACGGACAGCGCTTTATTCCACTGGGCCACTTGGGGCCCCTATTGAGAAATGCTTTGAACATTTCTTGAATACTTTGATAAACTACATTTTTTTAGGAATACTTTAAAACTAAATATGTTTATTCTTGCAGACTATATACTATTTATATTGAGAAATACATTCATGTTAATAAGCGGCACCAACGATTTTTTGCTCCAAAATGGCGGCATTAAAGCGGTCGCGTCAAAGCGAGGCCACCATAATGTCCTGCTTCTCATTTCAAATAATACAAAAACCTTTACTAAGAAAAATATCCTCCATTGAAATGAGGGCATGAAAGACTAATTTAACAATACAGTTTGGGTAAAATTCCTTCTCACACTTCTCATTATCGCTTCGTATCCTTCTCTGGACGATCAACATTTCCAATGGAAACATAACTTTTTAAAAAGTAAAATAATATCGCCCTCATTTGCTACATTGTCATTAACGTCTTAACTATAAGTTTTATGTTATCTAAAGTCATATAAACAGATACATTGCCTTTTAAAAAAATAATGCGCATAAATTGATAGGCTCATTTTATATTGTCTGTTCCTAAAAGAGAGACTCGTAAAAGCCATTATAAATAAATAAATAATGGCCATAGTATTAAGGTCACAAACTAACTAAACAATGAATTCAATAAGATTATATATATATATATATATATATATATATATATATATATATATATATATATATATATATATATATATATATATATATATATATATATATATCATTGTCGAGTGGAATTAAAGACAAATCAAGTAAAGGTTGATTATTTGTTATTCAATGTATTGACGTATTAGAGGTTTATGTAAATAAAATAAAGTACATGAGCTGATATAAAGTCTAAATATGTACATACATTCAATGCCAAAAAACATAAAAGACGCACAAAAAGATCAGCTTATATATATATATATATATATATATATATATATATATATATATATATATATATATATATATTAAAACACGTGTGTGTGTGTGTGAAAGGAAAGTGTGTTTGCATTTATGTTTCTGTATCTTTATTTCGTCTTTGAATGAACTCTGAAGGACTCTGTTCAAATTATCCACTAAAAATGTATTAGCTTCTTACCATACTAAACTGGGCTTCCTTTGATTCACGAAAAGCAAAAACAAAATATAAAATCAAATAAGCTAGTCAAGAAACAAATGTAGATGATGCAGGCCACCAAATTACCCGTCGTATTTAGGATTTATATGGCTCCCTACACCTCCAGCGCGTATTTTCGACATTCCAGTTGGACAAATTCTTCAGAATATAATTCCAAAGTATCAGACTGGCTTCTAATATACAGGCACGTTTAAGTACTAACAGGTCTCGACCAACTGAAACAGTTGAGATATAGGTGACTGCTTTCTTTGATATAGCAGCATGTATACTATGTTATTATGTATTATGCAATAATTGATCAAGGAATGAATGAATAACATGAATGAATGAATGAATGAATGAATGAATTAATTAATTAATTAATTAATTAATTAATTAATTAATTAATTAATTAATTAATTAATTAATTAATTAATTAATTAATTAATTAATTAATTAATTAATTAATTAATTATTAACGAATTAAATGACTATCTTATATCCTTTTAATCCAGCCTCAGATACACCGTACAGATACAACCTTCACTAGATATAAATTTAATGATGATAAAATACCATTTTAGACCATTTCGTTTTCGTTTGTACGTTCTGGATCTTCATTCATAATTTTTTCTGTAAACAACTACGAATAAAATTTTATGAAACCCAGTCTATATATATATATATATATATATATATATATATATATATATATATATATATATATATATATATATATATATATATATATATATATATATATATATATATATATATATATATATATACATATATATATATATACATATATATATATACATACATATATATATATATATATATATATATTTATATATATATATATATATATATATATATATATATATATATATATATATATATATATATATATATATATATATATATATATATATAATGTTTAATACAATTTAATTATTGTTTCCCCGAAGTCTATCTTGAAGGTAACCTAGACGTGATCACTTTTCTATCCATGATAATATTATGGTCAGAGGTCAAAGGTCCAAGGCAGTGACAACGATTTTATAGTGAACTGCTCTAAAGACCATGTTTACTCAATGATATCAGACAATTATTTAGTTGCTAGACTTGGATTTTTAGAGGTCTTCGATGATTTATGAGATGGTTTCAATACAAATAACTTAGCAAGAATAGACGGGTTTGTCGTGAATGATCACGCAATCTTTTCAGTCTGTAGAATAGACGGGTTTGTCGTGTATGATCACGCAATCTTTTCAGTCTGTTGATCACCAATAAAGGACTCATCTTATAAAATACAAAACTGAAATTCTTCCTTCATTGCATATTCAGTGACAAGATAAATGTGGTCAGTTGGAATATTCGTGTTTTGAATAGCGTAATGGGTTTTATTTTGAGAACATTTTAATTTATATTTTGTTTTTTAGAGATAAATCTTTTTGAACGTATTGAAAACTTTAACCAAAATTATGGTTGCTAACATTTATTTCTTTGGCCATTGCTAGATTGTTATAACTTATAGCCTGCTATCTTATATAGTAATCATGGCAATACAATATATTCCAACCATTGATTAGTCTGCTTTAGGGTTCCAAACCAAACTTTTGCGAATGTCTTTAATACCATCTAAGGACTTTGATCACTGGTTTAAGCTTCTATTGCTAAATACAGACCTATAATTTAGCTAGTTTAACTACAATCGATGAATGTAGGATTTGAATATCATATCAGTACTATTATACGAACATATTTATATTATTACGCATTCAGCTCATTTGAAGGAATGTCAGACGATTGATGACGTAGATTAAATTACTTAATTTCAATAACCAAAATATAATGTAATCATTACAGATAAGCACTCATCGCATTTCATTCGAACTATTATGTTATTTAGACAGGTGTGCAGGAGAAACGTTGTTATTGCAGCGTACTAATTAGTAAAGGACGAATTTATTCTCTCGAAACTAAAGATGTACTTATCGTTTAGGTTGAAAACATTTGGTCTTTCCTATAGTTGGGATCGAAAGGTTTACAATTTCTTAGAACACAAACAACATCTCAGCTTTATAAGACTCCAGTGATTATGCATCCACGCAATGATATGCATTATTCCTGATAGTAGAACAATCCACGACGTCTGTATCAATTAGCAATGGCTATGAAACCTGTGTCTTTGCTATTTGTTCTTATTATGTGGAAACAATACAGCAATTAAGTCATTTGATCTGAAAGAACCGTAGTCATTCTTTTTTTTCAACTTAGATGATTTTAGTTCCTATCTTCTCTGGCTTTCATTTTTAGATGGGAGTATAGGATTGACAGTCAACGATTAATTGTATTATTATTTGCAACATTTTCCAGAGTCCTATAATGTCAGTCTGAGGGTTGTTGACAACAGTTTACTTGAGTTCATATAAGTTTGGATGTACGTGCCGAGTCTTGAGATTTGGTACACGCAAACTCTTAACTTAAAAAAAAAATATTGTTGAAATAAAATCATATTAACGGATTTCGAGATATGGCTGACTTTGGACAAATAGTGTCAATCAGCCTGTTCGGTAATACAAGCGATGTCGCTTCTACAGGCCATATTCGGTAATACAGGCCATGTCGGTTCTACAGGCCATATTCGGTAATATAAGCCATGTCGGTTCTACAGGCCATATTCGGTAATACAGGTCATGTCGGTTCTACAGGCCATATTCGGTAATGCAGGTTATGTCCTTTGATTGAGATAAGCATATGCTTTGGTAGTCAGTAGTGGCTTGCGAATGAATCTTTAAAGGTCGTCCCTTACTGATATTTGTAGTTATAGAGGCTTTGATATTGGTTTAGATAACAAAGTGATCCCGAAAATTAAATATCATATTACAAATCGATATTTACTAACGGGTTATATATGCATAATTATTAGATCATTGGTAAAAAGTTGTCTGGCGGTTTCCGTCATACAGGTCAGGCAATGGCAAATTTCAGATATCAATACTCAAAGGTGTCATGGCTTTGTAGGAGTCGCAATGTGCTCTACTTAATATTTGATCTTGCCAGTAATAATTTGTCTTATTCTTTCCTTGTGTGAAATACGCCTACGGCTGCTTTTCCGGTAACGATATTTTCGTCCTTATAATTCCGTGTGCAACGAGTACGGCTGCTATGGAAAGTGATCATCGGTTTCCGCTGCGAAATTTATTATGCATGATGCCAATAGTTTTGAAACTTCCTCATTTCCCTGGTGCATATTGTCGTTATGAAATATAAAATCGATAATCTTTATTATGTTCTAAGTTTGAACTGTAATTATGAAAAGAGACTGAAGGAGAATGTACTAAGTAGATCCATGCTTTGACTGACGTCGTTTTGGTCCGACATAAATGATTTTTTTAACGAAACTACAGTGGCTCTAGTTGGAGTGCACACATATAATCCAGAAACTTTAAAAAGAGTTATGCGATCTGATGATGGTAATTGATGGTGCTAACTTTGATGATGTTGATAAAATGTATAATGTCATAAGTGATCAATGACTAATAGCAAAATATCAACTGAAAGTATGCACTGTAATTAGATGTTTCAGCCTACACAGAACTATAAGAAAAATACTACTAAATTAGGTATATATTATTGAAGCTAATTTTGAAGTTAAAAATTTACTCTATTAAAAATACATCAAAACTCTACTTATTTTATATGACTGTGCAACGGTTTAACGCTAAATATACGTCTGCCAATATATGTCTGGCGAAGGAAGAAGCACAGACCCGAAGGAATCTTCTGGCAAGCCTTCTCACATACCCAAGATTGACTACCTGGATTCGAATCCACGCGGAATGACATGCGATGTGCGAAAGATAGGTAAAGGTTAGCGCTTTTATTCACTCGGCCGCGCGTTAATCCGAAAGGTGAAGTATAATTATTCAAATATTGGATGTCTGTACCCATTACAAACTCTCTAGAGTCATATGCTGATCGTAAATAAAATAAATTAATTAATAAACCCAATAATGAAAAAGGCGGCTACATAATATTGTATAATAAAATTCGTTTCTCAAATTAGGGAAATAAAAAGTGGTGATAATAATAAAGATGATTTGCTGTATTCAGCACACCTCATGACAAATGTGGTCTTGGTACAGTTTATATAACTTGTATATAATGCAGATTTTGCCACATTCAGTTGATATTGAAAACTATAAGAAGGTCATGTGTTGAACTTTGAAACAATGCTTCTGATTCTCGGTAATTCATATTTCAGCAGGAAAGTGATTTATCATTACTACTTTATATAATTGATGTTTCCTTCTTTGAATTTTATATGTAACCTACACCTGTCATTATTAATATTAATGTATTCCATGGTTTTATATTTTGTGTTCACCTTTTGGCAGTTTTGTGTTTTGTGATCAGATTTAATTGGTATAGTATGTAATCTTCTTCTGAAGTAAATCAGAAAAAGAAACTAAAATGATGTATTCTATTGAATACAAATTGTCAGATATGATAAGCAGTAAAGTAATTAACGGTCTAGAACTATGCCCCATTTAGTGTAAATGAAACATGCATTCGATTTGATATTATTTGTACATATGGCTACTTTAGACATTGATCTAATTGAAGGTATGGTCTATCCAGTAACAGCGGCTTTAACATCAGATATGGAATATGGAAAACGCTTTGAATTATGGTAGTTTGTCTCAAGAAATATGTTAGTATATTTTTAAACCTAGGCTATGCGTCATGTATTTATCTCTTGTAGTCCAATTGTCGGTTACAAGTTCGGCTGTTCATAAATGTCAATCTTGTAGTAGTTTAGTGGTCACCTATATCATTCCAATATATTTTAAGTACATATCACGTTTATGTGTTGTAATTAATGATCGGTATTTAATAAACACCTCCAGACTAATTTTGTCAAGCCTTGTCTAATTATTCCATCCCTATTTGGTCAATGTTTCCGTCAGTATCAACCTAGCATATCAGCTGAATAATGTTAAATCTAGGCACATAATACAGTAATTTAAACTTAATATAACATGCATCGATTCGTATCTCCGATAAACTAAAATAAATTAACATACACCTATAGCTAAAAATAACGCCCATTTCCTCTTTTGCTTGAGTACTTTTCGCTCATGAATATTATAGATGAAAATCTCACAGAGGTTAATGAAATTTTATAGGGAATCGGATATTTATTACTAGCTACCATGCAAACTTGTATATCAAGGTTGAATCACGAACAAATATTTCAAGTAAAAATAACAACTATTTTTTGCACAAAAGATTTGTGATCTCTTCTATGAAAATGTTAATACGATGAGAAATATGTGCTGAATTGAAGGACAACGTTACAATTGGAAAGACAGTAAGCCCTAAACAACCAACAAACGCGTAAAATGAATTTGGTGCTCTTCGTGGTCACAGTAGCGGCGAGTTCTAAGTCATGTGTTCGGCAATGGATAGCAAGGCTTCGTCAGCAAAAGTCATCTAATCAAGTAATTCTGAGATTCATAGTATCTTATCCACAGCTGATGAACGTTGTCCTACCCATCAAAGGAGAATTATATAAACGATTAAGTTCAAGGCATCTGGTTTATGACATTAAATACCTGATATGTTAAATCTTTTGTACTGACGTAATGGCTTAACGTAACTAAACAAAAAAAGGCTTAAATCCAGTTGCCAAAGGTCATATTTGTATCATGTATCGTTTTTTTTATCCCCGATTATGTATCTCCGATGGAAAAGCTTGTACTTATATTAATGTTCAATTATCCCGGACTACATATTGTCCATGAATTTTAAACGTCAATTGTTGGAGTCATGTATCATAATTACAAATACAAGGGTTATATTGACAAAGCATGGCAGTCAAAACGGTGATTTAAACATGAATACGGATAAACATTTAAAATCAGCAGTTGATTGTCTTTACCACAAATATTATTTGTATATTCTAAACATTAATTAATGTAGAAATTAAACGAATTGCCATCACATTTAAACAACATGACATGTAAACCTACTATCATAAATATTACAGTAAATATTCTATAATTTTTAGTTTTAATAAATGTATAAGGTGTTGTTTACATTTATATTTTAATTTAATGACGTTATTCTAAGTTTTACTTCACAGTCAGTACGGATGCAACAGATAAATTCCTAAGAAACAAAATTTCTTCTCTAAATACGAAACAAAGTTTGCTTTGTATAAATTATTCGTAAACGAGGGGAAGTGATTTATGATACCGTGTTAGAAATGTTACGAAGTGAGAAAAGGTTAAAAAAGATATTTTAGCATCAAATTTCTATATCTATATCTTATCCAAGATGCATATATGTGCTAATAATCAAACGATGATCCCTTTTATGAACAAAAGATACTAGATCTAAGATATTTCTAGGAAAAAATATCTTCCATAATATTGCAGCAACTATGCTGCGAATATCATAGATTTAAAGAACTTTACGTTATGAGATGTTACACATGCCATCAGTGATCATACGAAGAAGTATATTTAAACGGTTAATTCAGAATATCCTAATTGTCCAGTATACAATGGAAACAGCCGAGGATATTCCGATTGTTACAAAACGTTTGCTATCTTATGAAAAGGTGAAAAATTAAACAAAACTTAGGAAAATACCTCAAAATGCATAAAATATAAAATGGAAAGATTGTCAAATTATGAAAACTGTATCATAGATCCACATACAAAGGCTTTCAAAATTCATTAACTTGTGCTCTAATTCGCAGAAAATCAAAATGAACATCCTTACGACACTGAATATACAGAGTATAAACAAAAGTTTTAATTGCGTAATGCAAAACCCATAAACAAAAATGGTATGTGATTTTTAATTCATTTCCTCTAATTAGCAAATGGGTAATACATCTCCAAGCCATTCTTATAATAATCTACTACACTGCAAACTATCATGCATCATAAGACATTAGTAGTCGTAAGCTTTACAATGATTTATCTTGCATGTAAAGAAAATATAATAATATCCATAAAATGTGTATATATTAAACATTAATTTCAATACTGAAAACAAAATGAAATCGTAATATGTTACAATTCACCCACTTGACACGGAAATCTTTCTAGCCATGGAAAGAATAAGTAAACATTATCTTTGAAAGTTCGCCTACTGATTAAAGCTATATATGTAGAAAAAATATCAAACCCCTGCATATGTGTAGTATACTTGCAAAACCTTCGGATAATTCAGTAATATAATAAAATCTACATCTGTTCAAGAGATCATTTAAAATATTTTTTTTTGTCTGGCATTGGTTGTTTTATTTCTGACATGCGTTGCTGCAATCCAAACATAGAAGTTGGGATTATTTCCAAATTTATGTAACTTAAGGATACCTCTTCCATAGAAACATTTCCAAGATAATAGACTGAGATCATGTGTCAAGCATTCGTACCATATTGTTCTTTATAATGATACATTTAGCTTAGAGCCAAAACGTATATTATGAATATAATAGAAACAGACATTGTTGTTTATCAAAGAAATATCATATAATGCTACTAAATGTCAAGTCCCTTTGATGTAGATTAATATAAAGGCCAAGTCATTTTAGCTTCTTTGATGTTTTTTAATTTTCATCTGAATCTCTTTCATGCAGAATAATATATCAGTCTAAATATCACATAAATATCGATGATTCAAGTTTTAAAACATCATTTATAGGTATCCCTCTCGACACTTCAGCTATAGTACATGCTGATACTTCAACAGGTAAACAGAAATAGTGTTAGCCGCAACAGACAACGTTTTAAATTAAACACTCTTCATTACTCCTCACGGATCATAAAAAGGTCGAGTTGCACATAAGTTTATGGCCACAAATCTGTCTTTCGCCCTTGAGGATTATGCATTCGTAAACGTGTTTGCATGTGGGGAAACATTGGATTCAAACGTTTATGAGAAGGCTTCACATTTTATATTGATACTATGCATTGATTACTAAGATATAAAATGTAAACATAGCCGTTGTAAATTTTCAATAATTCAGAAGAAGCTGGAACCAATCATAATGGTCATTTTAAAGAAACGACCAGTATAGACGTTTGTTTGGGTCAAGCAAAGCCATAATGGGACCAAAATTGTTGCAGGTTTCCAAATAATGCTGCTTACATATATATCTATTTGAGAAGTTTCAGCGTAGTTTGTTTACAATACATATACAATCTTGTTTGCAAAGAATGTTGCATATCAAAACAGTAGTTATATATATTTTGTAATATATAAATGCAATAGTTGTTGAGTCAAAATTAAACCTTAGTTACGATGTTTTTACTTCACGCTATACACCCTAAGTTTATTCCAGAACAATTTGCAATGTGCAGTTCTTATAGAAATGTGTATGTGTGTTTAATTAAAAGGCTACATACATTTCATTTTGTAAATCTTATTCAGATATGTATATTTGTTTAACATAAGACTATAAAATATTAAGTGTATATCTTTTAAAATGATGCGCACATGCGTTTCTACAAAAGCCTTCGCAATATTCAGTGTAAAGCTCTTATTCAGATGTGTGTGTATTTAACAAACGTCAACATAATCTAAATGTGGCAAAAAAGTATAAATCAATCGTTGATGCGGGCAAAGGTCAAAGTTAAGGAAACATATAGCCATTTATCAAATTACACATTCACAAATGGGATATGGTATCCAAGGAAATGTAAATAGTGTGCATATTGTTGACGAAAATGAGAACACCAAATATTGCGCGAATGTTTATTATAGTCTTCATAACTTGCACTTTTTTACCGACAATATACTTATTCTTTTACTGACATGAGTTTAATTATAATATTCCAGTTTGTTTTTATTTATTTTTTTTTGCCGGAGGCAAATGAGCATGCTTCTTACAAGGGATTACAGCCAAGGAAAAACATTAAGTTAAATAATTCGCTTCTGTGGAAGCACATAAAAATGTGTGTGTAAATAGCAGGTATAGTAATGGTACATTTTGCAACAACTCTACATGACATTAAAACTTCTTCCCCAATCCAACATTGTATATCAGCATGCTTTGTCTGAACAGTCAAGTTCTTGTAATCAATTTTACAGACAAACGTAAGCATAAAATCTTGTCCAAGGATACCCTCAGGGATAATGTCGCACACAATCACAGTTTGTGCGTATGGAACACCACCAAATACAATATTCATTAGGGCTTGTCCGTAAACTTGTAGATATTGACCAGTTACTCCCTGGACTTCTTGTGGTGCACTTACAAGAGCAGGTCGTTTTTCATAAAGTATCTTTTGAAACATAGAGTGCGACAAAAGAGTAAAAGTGGAACCACTGTCAACAAGAAACTTTGCCTCAACACCTATAACACTTCCAGCTGTATAAAGTCCATTGTCCCATTTTCCTATAACTTCTCCAACCTGACCTAAACGTTTGTTATCTACTGTTTTATCCTTCGTCTCGTCGTTCAAATCATTTTCTTTAGGTCATTTTCCTTCCATCAACCCCTAACCTAATGAGCTGATGGTTTGCTGTTTCCCTGCTGTTTATACTGACTCTTCTGAGTGTTCTCTCCAATTTCCAGCCTCCATCTGACTTTGACACTTTTGGTAAATTGGGCATTTACGGAACAAGTGATCTGGAAAATTGCTGATAAAGCAAGATCTGCTTTTAAATGGTTGAGTTTGAGGCTTCGTCTCCCATCTAGCTTTATTATTCTTTCAATTTTATCTAGTTTGTAATAACTTGTTTCAGGGTATTTTCTAGAGAAGGGTCAGCTCGCCCATTTTTGTACGAACTCGTTTCTTCTGACTGATCATTTAGCTCAGCTACGCCTCTAATAATAGACTTCCTTGCGTTATTATCCCCAATTACTGCTTCATATCTTTAAATAACATCAAATACTTTCTGCAACAGTTTTGCATTCCCTATCCATGCTTTTTGTGCCATCTGACGAAGACTGTCCCCAAGTACTGCTATGGACTCGCCAGACTGACGTTTTCTTGCTTCAAATCTTGAAAGCCATCGGTTTTGCTGACGGGTGCTTCCGAACCTTTGCCCAAGTTTCCCAACCAGAGCTGAATATGACTGTTTTTCCTCAACAAAGAGACTGATGTAGAAAGTACGTGCAGCACACCTAAGGCTTGAACTAAGGGCCAGAATTTTTCACGCTCACTCTATCGGCTGAGCTCTGCGCAGTTTTCAAAGTGAGAAATATACTTATCCCAGTCGTCGCTCACGCTATATGGTGTCGGCTGCATTGATGGACGTGAATGAAAATAAAATCTCTCAACAGTATTATAGTCTTGTTTTATATTATTTATGACATGCTCATGCCCATCTCTTTCTATATCTTCACGAGGATCTTCCCTTCCGTCGACAGGGCCCTCATCATATATAACATAGCCTTCCCAACCCCAGATTCACCTATGTCAACTCTAAATACAACTTCAGGATTAGGAGAATCAGCCATTTTGTTTTTCTTCAAATTTTAAACGTATATACAGAAATTTACAAGTGTCACTGTCCACCACACTTTGGGGTTAAAATTTATGCTGGTCTCTTAGGTTCGAATACTGGATGGCAAATATATTTTTACCATCCCACCGCTGGCACCAAAAAGTTGTAACACCCCGTGTTTTAAATATCGAAAAGACCAGAGTTCAGGACTTAAAAATGATTTTTCATAAATACAAACATAAGTGAGAGAGAACGTGCTATTCAATCTCGTATAGTGACTTAGCTAACATAGTGTCAGTCACAACACTATTAATTTTAGATAATATAGAGCAGACTTGTTAGTCTAAATGCCAAAAGACAGCGTTATAATACACTATATCATGATAAAATAAATTATGTTATTATAATGGATGTAACACATTTTGGCATGGTAGCGTGAATTAAATGAAAATAAATAATAATTTTAGTACAGAGCAGTGTGGTGGGAGATAGCAGCGGCTTTATAAAGAATTATATAATAATTCTATGGCATTTAAATTCAATAGTAAATCTACTTAAAATTTCTACTAATAATACTATTAAGTTTTAGGGTTATGTAAAAAGTATATAAATTATGGTTTTAGAATATGTGGCCGAAATCCGTTTCTATTTAGATGTTCATATTTTGCCGCTCTGACAGCTATCTGCCAGTGCACTGCTGTGCAATAATATTTATAGCCGCCTATTTACGTCACATGACCTTAGCTAGCCAATCATTGTTTGTCCTTCTTAGGCCTAGCTATGGCGGTAACCAAGTCAACTGTTCAAACTGAAGGAAAAAATTC
>JAEAOA010002130.1:612500-860000 GCA_016746295.1 Potamilus streckersoni | reverse complement strand
TGGTGAAAAACGGTAAGGTTGATATTGAGTGAACTTTTACATTTGCTATTTGATTAATTCTCCTTCGTTATCCTTTACAATTCCTAACCCAAAGCTAACATCAGCTTCTTAATGCAGTATATTAAATTTAAAAATGGTTTTGTTTTAGTTTCAAAGACAGTAATGAATGTAATGCTGAACGTATGGAATAAAAAATAAACTTTTTAATACGATATTGTCTAATATGCTATTAATTTTATGGCTTCTACTAATGCGCAAAGAAACATCAAAGAGCACGTTTTTAAACAACAAATTGATCGTAACAGATATGCGCTGTGAATGATATTTCCATGCTTGTTTAATAGCTACTTCAAGGTCAAAAACAATATTAGTATGGCTTCATATAGTGCACTGGCAAACATCAAAAGGAATTTTTCTAATAACATTTATTGCAGAATTGCCCCTGGAATGATGCATTAATACATTTATAATGCTTCTTTAAGGTCACAAGAAATAAGATTGCTCTTCTTAGCTTTTTATATGTACGGACTGGAATGGAAATATATTTGTCTTTAATTTTATAAACTGTTATTTGGATGATAAATCTCTGATAAGACGTCTGTATTTGATTGAGGTAGATTTTCAACATTCTTAATATCTACTCTGACCAGTTTTTCTTCCTCTATACAAAATATGTGATAATAATAAATGTCATTTTCTACTAATTTTCGCTTTCGGAAAACATTGTTTATTTGAAAATTTACATACGAAACATTTCGTTTACTTATAATATGCCAACTTTGATTTCAAATATTGTAAAAATAATACCAGATGAACTTTCCATAAAATATAGCAAGACAGATATGTTTGGTAGTCAGATTAAATTCCTTCAACTGCAATAACAATCGTCTAACTTGTTTAAAACATAAGGTACATTTAACATATTCTTGTTTTGTCGAGATTTCACATTGAGGGGCAAGGCTAATTGGGAAGTACTTGTATAAAGAACATAAGCCTTGGAAAGTGTAATGAAACTACAACATGCTAATGAAATCTGTGATGACTTTAATTAATCTCCTATAAACAGATTACTATAGAACAAACAGAATGGGTTTAATAACAAAATCAATAAAGTTAGGCGGAAACAAACTGTTACTTGTTATGCTCTCCAAAATTTTTTGACTTAGACTTACAATGTATGTGTGAATTGAATTCTAAATCTAAGAGTTTGTGTCACTGAATTTGAGTTGCCATCTTTTCTACATGTCTGACATGGTAAAATTAATAAAATCTACATACCATGTTTGCAGAATTCGTATACCGTCTATAATCTTATTTACAAATAAGACGTCCCGAGAGCAGCGGAAGATTCTTTATATAGTAAAAAAAAACATACACGAAAACGTTTAGTTATATGTGAGTGACTCAGTCACAATGTAGAGATATAAGAATTTGAGAATTTGGCTACTAGTGCGTGCAACTAATATAATCATCTGATAATTGAATTTTTCATATTAATCTTAAACACATTTTACACCATTCACCACATATTACATGAATCGATACATAATGTTCATCACTTGATATCAAGATGAAATATACAACGTTCAACGAATGTGTTCTCGTTACTTAAACAGTTCAGTGTGAGGATATACTCCAGTCATATATTAACCGTTCAAATGTATACGAATAGAACAGCTTAAAGGCAATTTTTGAATGTACCAAAAACGTAATCTATTTCCATTATCAATAACATAATAACGTCATGCTATGGAATAGAATACACAGGGATGAATTTCTCCATAAAATCTTGCAGTTTTCATCTTTCTGTACGTCGTTTATATCGAAAAACTTTTGCTCCACTCCTTTCCATTACTTTTTAAAAACCCATAATGCTCTATGAGTTGCCCACAACCTGCTTTATTTTCCTTTATTGACTTCGTTATCCCTAAAACGAAGTTGGAATAATTTTCCATTTGGACATCCATTATTATGTTTGCCAATTTCAGATACCTGCTGTGTAATCTAACAAGATCTTAATGTGTTCTGTTAGTCATTATTTAGGCGCGAGTGATTAAGCAAAGATATTATCTAGCTATTATGTATTAGCGACGAATTATATTACCTGTTAACACGCATCGATATAATGGCTTAAAATAAATCAAAAGTGTTGACCTATCCGTACCATTTGGATAATAGACCCATCCGTCCTGCTAATGATCCACGGCAAGACGGTGGAAATAATGACATAAGCCCATTGTTTTGCTATTAACGTAGGTACCGTAAAATCTTTGTATTTGTCGCCACTTGTATTCATCGCCATCGCTCTCTTTTAATTTCTTGGATGGCTTAAAATACTGATATATATATGTGCGTGATACGAGCATACCATTGCAAATAAATAATAAGATGAGATAACACACATTCAGAACAACCAGAACATAGGGAAACAACTGAGAAAGCAAAAGGAGAATAAGCAAGAGAAGAGGCTGTAACTGTCAAAATGTAAAACACTGTTAACTCTTTCTCGGAGGAACTGTAAGACATTATTTAGGCAAACAAAAACATCAAAGCTTACGACAGATAAGGACATTCATGAAGACAACTGGAAGAGTACATTTATTACCACGATTTAAAAAATAAGAGAACTAAATCAGCTGTGTTAAAGAGATGGTTTATTTTCCGAACACTTATTCACGTTGATGTCGAAGGTATTTTACTGCAAGAATAAGGACTTTATATAAAATAGCTGACAGAGAAGGTATATTAAATTACGATTCATCTATGTCAATGTAAACCGTCTTAAAGCGTTTGCTTGTAGATTCTGCCATTGCACAGATTGTTCATATATGTATACAAAAATGAAACTCTTTTAAGGTATAGAAAAGGTACAAGACGTATATGTTACGCGTATGTTCGTGAAAAACATAACCACAGTTTTTCTCTGAATTAAACTTTAAGAGCTGGAACAAGTAATGCATCTTTATTAAATCATTATTCATGACATGCTTTTAATCTGGGGACGAATAATGCAGAGAGGAGTCGAGTGAGAAAGCTCATATTAACAGCAATACTATTTATATAGCTTAAAAGTAAGAGTGGCCCAATTACGAATCCTTGCGGTACACCATCATTTATAATCAATTCCCATGAATAAGTATCGTGCAAAATCACCGCTTGCATTTTATTACTTCAATAACTTTCAAACCATGTTATAAGATTAACTGAATCACCGTATTCCTTCAGTTTAAATAATAAGCCTCTGTGCCAGGACTGATCTAAAGCTTTTGATAGATCTTAAAATACAATACAAGAATTATGAGATTGTTGTACTACACTGAAAATACCTTGATATAGTTCAATAAGTTGATAAGCAGTGGAGTGACCCTGAAGGAATCATCATTCATATCTAAGAAAAGACTTTTGTATGATTGTAAATTGTATACATGATTAAACATGCATCTTTCAAAGACTTTTCAAACACATCTAAAATGACAGATTGGTCTATAATTAGCAATTTCGTGTGGATCACCTTATCTAGCAATGGTAAGAACATATTTATTTTTTTTACTGAATAATCAAACAATCAGCTTTTACTTTTATATACATTTGTTATACATTCTAGTGAAGAAACTCATCTTTCAATTATAATTTTATTTTGTTTTCTTCGTTTTTATACGTTACACGCATTTCCAATAAGTATAATTACACCGCAATTCTTTTCAAAACTGGATAAAAGAATGGAATACTTGGAAGCACGCGTTGTGTCGTCCTCTATTCAAATCTGGAAGACATTTCCACAAATGGGGATACAAAGAACGAACAAAATCATATTGATACGTTAAGAAACCAATTTTCGTTTTTATTCATCATTTAATTTGTTAAAAAGGGGTTGATTTGAACATTCCATAAATGCGGCTTTTAAGCATGTAACCATGTTCAGAATTAAAATAACTGGGTTACTGATGCTGCCATCCTTATTTCTTTGTGTTATTCATTCACGTAAACAACATTGTATTTGACGGGTACAGAAGACTAGTAAACATCAAAAAACTTTTTAGTCCCAAATATAGAACTATAATTGCAATGATTATCGATAATTAATAAATCAGAAGCAAGCAGTTTTTTTGTCCATTTTTATCCTTTTATATGTAGTTATGGATAATTCGCTATTTCATGTGATTTGCCACTAACAAAAGCCCAACATCTCTGTACAGCTCGTGTCCATCGAGAACCTAGCATCTAAATCAGACAATCGGCTGAATTCAATATTGTTCACACAACAATAGTACGAATTATTCCCGTTTGTTTAAATTTGTTAATTTATATATATATATATATATATATATATATATATATATATATATATATATATATATATATATATATATATATATATATATATATATATATAAATATATATATAAATATGTATATATATATATATATATATATATATATATATATATATATATATTTATATATATATATATATATATATATATATATATATATATGTGTGTGTGTGTGTGTGCATCTATGTATGTATATACGCTGTATCAATGATATATCATAAGGTGTATAAATTTTTCATTAAAAGCAAACGAAGCTTGCTCAGTTTCCTTTTAATAAAACATTTATAGAACGAGTGGTATATCATTGATACAGCGTACATACTGTACATACATTTTATTTATATCATATACAAATTCATGTATTTGACCTTGAAGAAGATTAGGTTTACCACAGACAGCCGTGTTTTTACCTAATGAATGAACGCCTCACATCCCGAGTATAACCGGTACAAAATGTAGTTCTCTGCCATAGTGGCAACTTGCAATCACCTCTGCATATGGATAAGTAGATTGGTTTGATTTCTTGCTTTCTATTTTTCCTCATTGATAAAATAAATATAATACACATTTATGATTTAAACATGCAAGATGGCTTTAATAATAAAAGTATAGCAATAGCAACATTTGAATAGCTACACCATTCTAATGAACTCAACGCTATTCACATTCAGGCGAATTGAGATTAATGTGGAATAGAAACTAAGCTAACTGTCGAACCTCTTACCAACATTCATAAGTCCAGAGGTACTGTCGGAAAATCCTCTACGTCCGCCATTTCATAGAGTTTAGCCAGGATCCTGCTACGGTTGTCAATCGATCAATCGATCGAGAGAGATTTTAGGAAGATAAAAAAAATCAAAACAACTTAACATTAAATATTTCACAGTATGTGTACCCTGTAACAGAGGAATTTACTGGTTTGCAACATTGTTTCATTGATAAACACTGTTGATAAATCACAAGGAAAGTGCGTACGTATCGTTACGATGAGACATATTCCTGTCGGTTACTTGGTGCAGTTTCTATTTCAAGGCTTTAATCAAACCCTAATTCCTTTTCTCTCTCATTCCACATTTCTGCGCAGTTGGTCCCTTATGCTTGAGAATGGGGTGGACAACAGAAAGCAGAAAGGATTTTGATTAAAATGTGTACCATATTAAATTAATTTAGAAAACGGGAATTATTAATACTTTTCATCATTATTTTCATACGCCACTTGTGACTAATTTGCAGAAATTGATCTTTGATCTAGAATAGAATCAACTGCAGACGCTCGTGAGAATGTTATATATGCATATTAATGGTCCATGGATGGATCACAATTTGATATACCAATACTATTGGTATATCAAATTGCTTTATACCAGCACTTTATATGCATGTTATTTTGTAATGGATGTGGTGTGTATCTATCTCTATCTATCTATCTATCTATCTATCTATCTATCTATCTATCTATCTATCTATCTATCTATCTATCTATCTATCTATCTATCTATCTATCTATCTATCCATCCATCCATCCATCCATCCATCCATCCATCCATCCATCCATCCATCCATCCATCCATCCATCCATTCATCCATCTATCCACCCATCCATCCATCCTTTAGATAAATGAGTCTTGACGAAAATTACGGATGCCATATGACTTTTTAAAGCGAAAAAGCAACTTATAATTCCATTTTGATGACCAGGCATTTCCATCCAAATTCTAAACAAGGCGCATGTGATTTTTTGAAATAATATTACAGTTTAAGATATTTGATGTATGATGCATTATAAACGTTACTTAACATGATTATTTTCAAATCACGAACAATTTTGTTTATTTCACAGTATTGGCCTAAACTTAATACTAATTCTACAAAATAAAGACGTAAAGACTATTATACCATGGAATCTGTAATCAGATTATATGCTCTTTAAATATGGCAACCGGGTATGGAAGAAAATAATCACCTATGTAGTTGTCTTAGTACACCTGTTAGCTTACTAATATGCACTGATTTGTATATATGAAATATTGAAAAACTGAGCCTCTTGATGTGAGCTTGGATGTATTCAAAATCCATTTGAGACCTTATCAAATCTCAAGTCTGGGTTTATATGTAGGTTTAGACTTCAAGAATAGAATTGTCTGAAATGTAAATCTGCCTTAACCAATGAAATGTTTTATGTTTAGGCTTAACACAAGCTTTCAGTTGATGATATTTAAATCAGTCCCCGTAGTGATATCACTAGCGTAAATATCGATGTCAAGATGCAAGGATGATAGTTAAAATAATGAATAAAACCATATGAAAACTGAGGTAACAGGGAACTATAAAAAATAGGCATAATAAAATCAATATATACTTATCATTCCTTAGAGCATAAATATTCTCGGTTTTATTGTACTAACGGCACAAGACACGATCTCTGATAGCAAAGTCAGATCACTGTCGATAACATCATTAATTTACTGTATCCTTTGGCAGTACCTCCAATAGATCGACAACCATCAAATCATCTGCATTTATGTTACCTGACATTCACGTTATCACTTTTCCAGAGAATTCTTAATCAGTGTAAGGCTCCTGAATAACTGTTACATTTAGATATTGATGAAGACGGAAGACGAAGATGACTACGAAGATGACAATATTTTAGATGAGAAATAAAGAATGTAAAAGAAAATGGTTCTTATTCATTAATACTCATTGCTTATCGTTTTTTGGATTCATGCCAACTCCGATTAAGATGCATGACTGGTTCCTTTATCCGTGTTGTGAGTACAGTTTCCTGTCATGCAAATTGTAAACTAGCGGATCATGATCTGAATTTAAATATAAAACAATTAATACCTTGCGCCTTTTGTCATGTTTGATTCGATGTTTCTCTTAGGTACTTTTTCCTTTTGCATTTCTTAATTTATTTTATGATATGAAACGTTGATTGCTATAATGTAGCATTTTGTCAATGCGCCACTCATTGAGTACCTGTCGATTGGATTTCAGCAATTTTAGATAGAACGATATCAGCTTATGTTCATTGACTGTACTGAAGCGAGTGTAAATGTGAAAGATTTCTATTGTAAAATAACACATTTTATTTCTCGCTCGGTATGAACTAAATCTTTAATTATACGCGCATCCGTAATACGTGCTTAATAGTGATTATAACTGATTCTAGTTCTGGCATCAATCAAGACAAGTTTGGAATGATGGTAATAACGGATTCTTGACTGAAACATCATTTAGGTACAGAGCAATTCATAATATCTTTTCCAAGATGCTGCATTAATCCAAATATTTTGACTATTTCCAAGAATTTACTCTTCAGTCATGATAAAACATAATTGATATAAGATAAGGCTCTTTCAAATATTTCTTGCTCTCTTGTTTTAATTGATGCAAGCCAGCAAATAAAATGCATACACGAATATATACTTTAACGGCCAATTAATGCAAGCATCTAGTCGGCTCACCTGATTACTTTTCTGCTCAGAATGACATTCGGGTGGCACAAGAAAAAATACACTTCTTCTTCAAGGTATATGATACTACTCGCTCCAGCTCAAGAAATATAATACCTTCTTCTCAAGGCATAATATACAATTAAGTACGACACATTAAAGAGATATTACTTAGTAGAGAATGTCATGTCAAATAATTGATCTTCAAAAGAGCGTTGATTGCAGAGTATTCCAGGCTGTAAAAATCTGATGAAAAACACTATTATTTAGGGGAAAATTTAGGAAGAGTTGCTTGCGATTGGTGTCGTTATGACTTGATTGGTCTATATACTTGTAAAGTGTCAAATTCTGAAGAAGTACGGATTTATCCAAGTTGAATAAATTGTGGATTAATTTTTGTCATAGTCAGAAAGTCTTTGAGAAAGGTTACTTTGCTATTTCCCTTATTTCATCTCTAAAACATAAAATTATCTACGTTAAGATTTAGTAGAATTGACCGTAACGCTATCAACGCTACAGAAGAGTTACCAACCATGACCGCAGTAGAGAATGTCATGTCAAATAATTGATCTTCAACGGAATGTTGATTGCAGAGTATTCTAGGCTGTCAAAATCTGATGAAAGACAAGATTATTTAGGGGAAAATTTAGGAAGAGTTGCTTGCGATTGGTCAGTTAAAATTAAGGCATACACATTGGAAGTTATGGGAGTTTAAACTGTAGTCAAAATTCGTTATTCGGACACTTGTCTTGTGAGAAGACAAAACGGTTCGACTCCGTGGAAAACCTTATAAGAATAGTGTTTTCCCTTGTTAACAAGTTGTCTTGAATGGAAAAGACATGCTATAGTTCTAAGACGCACGATTGTGTGGAATAGAAACAGCATTAAGGTACTCAGTTTTAATTTCCATGTTTTTGCTATTTTATTTGTTTGGCTTTATGCAAATGTGTTTAATATGCTTATGATCCATGCCATGTATCAATTATTCAGTTTCGTAGAAACCTGTAGATATGTTAGAGTTATTATGCAATTTATTTCCTTAATTTTACAGTCATTAGTTCATTCATATAATTGACTGATTGAATATAATCCAAGTATTCAATGTTTCATAGGGATTTATGGCCTAATCCAAATTTTAAATGTGCTGTATTTCATAGGGATTTATGAATTAATCAAAATATTAAAATGTGTAGAATTTATTATGGTTATATGAAGAAATTTCCTTTGTATGTAGGATAAAACTGGTAATCTTTAGTCAATGATAATTGTATATTTATATACATTGTAATGCTTAAATGGTCTTGTAGGTTATTAGTTATTAAGATAGAATTTAGTGATTCTTATGCAACATTAATCCAGCTTTTATCTTGTTGAGTGGAATTGACTAGAATAAGAAGACGTATATTAGCTTGAGCAGATATTTGCGGCAGTATTGCTGTATACACCGCACGTATTAATTTCTAGTCAGGCGTGGAGCAAGGGCGATGAACTGTTTAATTAAGGTCAGATTTGGACGTATATTGCAATAGTCATTTGTACTAGAGATAACTGTAGTACCTTACCTCAAATACAGTAAATTTGTAAGGACAATTAATCGTTATGGTCATCTTATGTCAGAATTTATGCAGTGTGGATAGTCATTTACGCTTCTGAATAACTAAACTAAGAGAATTTTATAAATACGGATAGTTAGTGAAACACATTGAGATTTAGTAGCAATCTTGTCATTTAAAGGAACAGCTTTCTATATCCCTCCCCCGAGAAGCCAATGAAGACAATGCAAGAGGAAAGTCCGCAAATAGAAATTCGGTATAAAAGAGTCCGACGAAGAATCAAGCATACCCGCTAGACGTGGAATAAACAAAGTCAATACAGGAACAATGGCAGATGATGCAAGTCAGGCGCGGATATGTGCTCTTTTCACCACTCGTTGTTATGATTAATGAATCCTTAAATTGAACACTGCTATTAAATTCCATTAATGAACATTTGTTAGATTGAATTGCCATTTTGGCTTATGCATTAATTAAAATATCTTTTATTTCTATTGTTTAAGAGGGCTCGTTTTTGTTTATTTCTTCTTAATAGTTTTCATCAGTTCTCTGTTAATATTCTATCTATTCACTCACACTGGGCAATAACATCGAAGGAGGTCATCCTTTAGATAACGATCGACAAATCAATTAACAGAGGGTTAACACACAAGACACGCCACTTTACAATACTATATCCGCAATGTATGTGTTTGCAAGTACAGCTTCTGCGATTTCTCTTATAATTTCCAATAACCTGAAAACTGGATACATCTGCTTGCAAATTGTTTTTTGATTTCTAATGGCGCGGGATGCATCGATAATGGTAGCTGATGCATTTTGTGTTAAATGAAAGGACTATGTGAATCAAGTAATGATGGTAACAATTAGCGTAAAAACGTGTCTCGACCAACATATTCCGTTCAGAGGTTATTATTGACAAATATAAATTGACAATGACGCAAATTATCACGACTGATTGATACATCGGATGTTATGAGATGTCTCCATTCTGGGCTAGAAAGTTTTATTCAGCAAAGTTGATCATATTCGATTCTTTACAGACGTATGTTAATTCAGCTGAAACATCTTTTCTTTGAAACGTTGCCAATCCAAGTTAGTTAACTTAACTTCAGCTGACCGCATTCCAAATTGAAAATATTGTCTGAAAACATGCAATTCTATAGCAAATGATGCAGCTAAACATTACTTAGAAAGGGGAGGAAAATTGAATGATCTGCTAACAGTTTTAATTAATTTTCATCCCGGAAGCATGAAGTCGTTTTAAGAAACCTCATTTTAAGAAACTGAAATAACTCTTCAAGTCGGCAAAGTTTAGAAATCGCTATAAACGGCCGCACTGCAGACATCGTAGCAATATAACCGAAACATTGCTAAAGCTTCTTTAGAAAAAGAATCCAATATCAACTTCAAACCATAGGATTGTCACGAGTGTCAAAGTTACAAATGACAGAGCGAGATATTTCAACTTCATTAGTGAAATAGTTCCTGAAATTACTATAAGCAGACATTGGTTTGCTTATTATACAGTTCAGAAGCAGTGGTGAAGCAAGGAATTAAGCATCCTCAGCCCACTCCCGAGGAAAACATATATTAATTTTACGGTCTCTACTAATAAAAATAGTAAATGGGAGTTTTGTTTGTGCTTTTGAAGGTAAATATTTTACAATAATTTAGGACAGTGATATTTTGCACATTACTGTTCTGTTGCTAATGGGGCGAACTGTGTATGTGGCCTAATTAATGATTTTATTTACGTTAACAATTATCTGGTTTGGATTGACATCATGGACAATGTTTGTGAGAATGAGCACCAGCATTGAAGGAGATGGATATGCCAGCCTTCAAAGCATAATGTCATTAAACAGGAAGATTTTAATTAATTTGAGTTATCGATTTGGATTTTGCTCCTTCGTTTGGTTTATTTCTTGGCTCAGACGTGACTTGTGTGACATTAGAAAGCACTAATGGCGATGGATAATAGGACATAACATGTTTTAGTGTTATGAAGATGACACCATTTGGAACCTCGATCAGAAAATGCTGATTGATGATGTGAAAAGAAATCACAACTATCCGAGAACGGATAAAATGCAGTTTAATTGCTTTACATGGCAGGAAGGAAACTAAAGAAAATGAAACATTTCTGCAGGTTGGAATTAGATGCCTGCGTAAAACATGTCTTGAGATCGAATAGATCGTAAACCTTTGAGAATTATTTCTAGCTATAATATTCTGATTCGACAATCTTTATTTTATTGATTTTACTGTTTCTTAATGGAATGTTGTGAACAATTTAGCCAATTCCACTGTGCGAAGCTTCCTTGAAGCGTCAGAGGAATTTCCAAACATAACAAACAACTTGATGTAAGATCAGTTGATAGCGCATGAGGTATACTTGACCAGAACATATTTTGCAATAACCACACTGGTAGACTAACATTATCAGATAAAGCACGTAGTGTACAGTTTTCATTTGTGCGAATGGTGTAGCTAACCATGTGTATATAGTGCACTACTTTCTTCATTAAAACCATCTTTTTGATTTTTATCCACGGGGCTTTATCCACGGTTTTGAAGATAGTGTACCACTCTTAGATTGGTGCACTATAATATATGATGGTGATATCAAATGCTTTCTGGCATAGCGCATTCCTGTATTTAAATGAACGCATTCATGTTAACAGGTTTTTATATCTGACAAAGATCTAATATGTCATGCACAGATAATTGTTACGTTTAGATTAATATAATAATCATATATAAAGTTTTAGAAAGTAAATTGTGTTGCAAGCATTATGAAGGAGAACTGAAAAGAGAGATTTAAACTCGTCACTATCATCTTCAGCATTAACATCTTGATGTAGATACATGTAGAAGCAAGTTTCGCCATTATATCACCAAACTGCACATGGCTGTGAACGGCATAAAAATATATAGTGCTATAGTCATTCAGTTCTGAGATAAATTATAAACATGTGCAGGAACAAGAGGGAAGATTTTGAATCCGAAATTAAAACCAGACTTCCGGAAAGTATATACCTTATTTTCGTGAATATAGTGGCAATTTGGTATTTGACTGAGTAAAAGATAAACCAAAGGTGAACCTTTCCCACTACAATTTTCGCCTCCTTCCGAAAAAAAACAAACAAACTAGACAGGAAAAACAAAACATAAAAAAGAATTAAATGAAAGAAAATATTCATAAGGGCCATCAATAAATGACGTCACGCGATTTTCGCCGAATTTTACCCCTTCTTACCACCTGCTCACACGTCGTCACAAAAAGTCAGACCGCCTAAAATATGATGTCACAAAGCTCTCCCCCTCAAAAAAGCTTTATTTCCTATTTAAAAATTAACATGTTTCAAATCACTTTAGTGGTATTGTTTCATGTATTTCGTGTGGCGCTGCACTCTGATAATGTAGATAAAAAATAATATTTAAAATTAAGTAGAACTTTTATTTAAAGTTGCGCATTTTTATGTGACGTCACATTTCTTAAACACAGATGCATGACGTCATTTATGGATGGGCTCATCTGTAAAAGTGTATAAAGTAAGATTGATTTATACATACATAGGTATCAGCAGAGAGTGCGAACAGACTACTTAGCTGAATCGTCATTTGCCTAACAGTAAATCTATTACGAAGGGTATACAAACCTAAACAAACAAGGTCAATAACGTTAAACTAAAATCTCTAACTCTCTAGGGTTAGCTTATCTCGTTACTTTATCTATGACCTTATGTTTTGTTTTCAGGTTTACGCGCTGGTCACTCAGTATTGGTCATTCGCCCTCTCTGCTGCTATCAATTAAACAGCTAGTATTAATATTATTAATAAATGAATATTGGAGAAACACATTCAGCTAGATTAGCTCGAGAGCGACTACAGGCAATTAGAAAATATTTACCCGTCCGCTATTTAGTTAAACGAAACCTACAATTTCGTTAGGAGTCTCAGGTGGAATTTGCAGAAGGTGCAGAACAATTATTTAAGCCGATTGTCGAACTAACAAAGAAAATTGTTACAGAAACTGAGGCAACAAAAAACTCTCTTGAAACATTGCCTGTTGATATTGCTGGTCATATTCAAGCAGCTCAACCACCACAACCACCACCGCAATTAGCACAAATAGCACCTAAAATCCAAGAACTAAGATAACAGATAAATTTACACCTGAAGGTATTGCTGGTATCAGTAACCCAACCCAATTATTTTATATTGCCGCATTTAGATATCATGAAAGACGAAAATATGTAAAACCAGAATATGTTAAATCTCTAAACTCTGTCAATTGGATCAGGGATGTATGTATATCGCATCGCTACTGGTATTGCAGAAATCAGATCTAATGTAAAAATTAGAAATTTTAACAAATTTGATGAGATGAGACTATATATAGATATATAAAAGGCTGAACGAAGTCAACGATTATCACTATCATCCCCATCACCTCAACAACCACTACCACGACTACAACGACGATTTAAATTACCATCACCACAACAATCACAACAACTACAACAAGAGCTACAACAACAAGAACGACAAGAAATAATGAAACAATAGAACAGCAAAGAAAGAAAATCAAGATCCTGGAATAGAACGCAGCGCATTCTCTGCACATCCTACTGGAGCAACTGGAAGTGGTTTAGGCAGCAATTTAGTTACTTGCCCCAATAACGTTCTTGATGATGTCAATCGAGGAAAACGAGCTGGTAATAATTATACAGAAGTCATTAATGAAGCAGCTGATATTTGTAAAAACGATTTTTTACAGGTGGAATTATGGATATCAATATGTATGTGTCCCTCATTAATGAAATCTCCGATGACTACCATTTTGATTAAGTTACTGTATTATGTAATTAAATACAATTATCATAATAATATGATCGTACATATTACTCAACTTGGACCAACCATGGTCAGGGCAATAAATTCTCGATTACTTGTATGCAAAACAACCTACGGAGATTGACTAGGTGATGTTGTTCATGGTCTGTTTATAAGGATAGCCCCAAAAGCAATACGTATAGCAAATCAACTGGGAATGAAAGCTATTGATGTTGTTCGTACAAAAGGTATTGGTGCAATTGGTGATGTTGTTAGTGAAACATTCTCAGCAATTAAAGATAGAATAGCACAATTAATACGACGAAAACCTCAATCTGTAAAAATTACCTAGCACTGAACAATTGCCTGCAGGTATTAGTAAAATAATAAATCTACTAATAAAAAACTAGCAGAGTTGGCTGATGTACCATATTCAGAAAAAGAATAAAATATATAACCTCAAGTCTGATAGCAGGAAGTCGTCCCACTTCAGGAAGTGGGCTTTGTTTTACATGATAATAATTATAATAAAGATGTTAAAACGTGTACTGATCCAACGTTTGACATGGATACACCAGTGCACAAGGATGAGTCTGTGCATAATTAACAATATTATTCTTATGTTGCACGAATTCCAAATCAGCCTGGAAGAACTGAACTGCAAGTTCAGGATACAAACAGATATTTCTACCCGCTGAGGTATTTTTTAAGTAGAGGGCAAAATTTTACAAACAGACAATACTGAATACGCCGCTAATGCTATTGTTGGTTTTGTTAACAATAGTAATATGACATTGTTTGACAGCGATACGTACATTATCGACGGAAAAATATTAGTAAATGGACGCCGGTAAGAATTTTTGCAAAGTGTATGGGTCAGAATTTTTGCAGGGGGGTGGGCAGGCAGACACGGTCGGTAGAACTAGTATAAGAAGCAGTTTGAAACTAAAGCTAATATTTATTAAGTGTTTTGAACAGAATTTTGTGACATATTTCAGTTTCATTTGCATGATTAAACTAGTCATAATTTAAATACATAGTTGTAGAATGATTTATTTGTTGGGTGGATGTCACATGATCCTCCTTGAGCCATGCTGCGGGCGCTCATGCACAAGTAAGTAGTTGTTTGTTGTTCTGGGGCGTAACACTATTTTTCAGCACACGATAGGCCATACATGGCGGCCAGTATTAATTGTGGAAGAAGAAACCGGGAAATTCGCGGAAAGAACCACAGACCCACGAGAAGTTACTGGCAAGCTTTCTCACCTATCCACATTCGCCGAATCTTAGTCTCGTACCCACGCAGACAGAGGTGAGATGGCAGTGATCCGTAACGGAGAGCGCTATAGACCATTCGGCCACTCAGATCCCATAAGTAGTAGAGAACGTGATATACTGTTCATCCTCCTAAATCCTCGACATCAACTGCATCATGAAGTAACAGACGCAGTCACAAAGTGACCAAAGAATGCACAGATAACGCACGGACAGACAAAAAGCATAAGACATAACATAAAATCTCCTCGTAAGATTCTGCATAACAACGCAAACGTTTCAAACAGACTAGAAAATCACCTTTCTCAAAAATATACAACAGTTTCTGCTGATGCAGAACTTATTAAACATTAATGTTAACTATTGTGATACTGCTAGATGAAGTATCAACAGCAAATTTCAGAATAATGGTAACTATCACAATATTGCTGCAAACATTGCTTTCAAATTCGGCTGGAAAAGACAGTGCAGAAAGAAAGTCTTTCTTTTCTTGCAAACTAAGTATTGATTTTGCGATCAGTGAATTCCGGTTATTGTAACAATATATGTCGAATTAGGTTGAGTAGGAACTGGTGTGTGTGTGTGTGTGTGTGTGTGTGTGTGTGTGTGTGTGTGTGTGTGTGTGTGTGTGTGTCCTTTGTTGGTTCCGTTTTAATTTGGCGAGGGGTCTTTTGTTTTCTTAAGGCTTTGTCCTTATTTTTTCTTAAGTAAATAAAGTGTACAATGTACACACCAAAAGAAAACAACGCGAAACATACTTAATTAAAAGCACTGGGGAATCATATATATATATATATATATATATATATATATATATATATATATATATATATATATACACACATATACATGTATATATATTTATATACATATACATGTATATATATATATATATATATATATATATATATATATATATATATATATATATATATATATAACCGCTCCGTTGGCTTAGTGATTAAAGCGTCAACGTCGTATGCGGGAGATGATGGGTTCAAACCCCTGTCGAGTCATGCCAAAGACTTACAAAAATGGTACTAACAGCTGCCTCGTTTGACGCTCGGCATTAAGAGGTTAGTGTTTGGACTGGTCAGCCTAGTGTCAAGATAATGTGACTGGGTGGGACATCATGCTACATGTCTGCGGCATGATGCCCCAGTGCTAGACATCACTATAAACTGCCACACTGTAGACATCATAGCGATATGACTAAAACATTGTTAAAGGCACGTTAAAATTATAAACATCATATATATATATATATATATATATATATATATATATATATATATATATATATATATATATATATATATATATATATATGACATGAATCGGAGGAACATGTGATTTGTTTAATACAAACTTACATAGATAATCGCATATTCACCAATGTACATGTTAAAATCTGCAAATTAAATCAGCCGTAAGACTGTATTGATGTTATGTTTTGGTTAACGGCGACCACTGATATTTCCTGATTAGCACAAGTCCAATTCGTAATGTGTAGTCATGTAGATGTGTAAAGTTGTCAGCGTACCCTGCTGGTATAGACAGGTCGGAACTGTCTCCATAAATTTCTGAAAAAAAGGATTTAAATTATAAATTAATGAAAGAAAAGGGAGAAAGAATAGTTTCGTTTTCATGTCACTGTATGCAGTCAGAAAAAAAGGTTAGTGTTTTCAAGATCGTCATAGTTAAATATCAAGTAATTATTGAAATATAGCTCATGCGAGAAAAATTATCAATGTTAAACATTCTGATTCAAATTGAATATTTGTATTAACCACTGATTAGTGTGACCGATAGCAACTTTTTAAATGTAGAAAATTTCAATCTAAAACGAAATATTTTATTTAGTCGTTTAAAAACGAAGTAATACTCATTTTAAAAGTTACATTTTCTGTATATTATATATGTTTTTAAAAAATTAAATTAAAATTAAAATTTTCAATTTTAAATACATAATTTGTTAAGAAGCTATATGTCTCACTGCATAAGAACTCTGTGGTGGGTGTTCGAGTCGTTGGGTGCCGGCGATGTTGGTTTGCATAGCCCAGCCGAATGCATTCAGTTCGCCTTGATTATACAGGAGGAAGACCGGAAAGAACTCATTACATGGCATATTCGCTCGTAAGTTGTACCAGTAGTGGATACCTAACCGGAATCAGAAAACAGCCTTTTCTGAACTTTAAACATATATGGTGATTGGTGTCACGCATATGCCTATTTATGTCTGATGGAAAAAATATTTTAAAACCTTGTGTGATTCTCGGACCATTAACAACGACAATTGACGGTTAACGATAAGGTCACCGCAGACGATATCCTTTCCATTTTACCTGGATGACGTGCAGGCAATCTGACAGTTTCTCCTATATGAGATCACCAAAAGTTGCCAATAAACAAGGCACACTGTAGCAAAATAAAGATATAAATTACAAAATATAGAAAGCCTGGTTTGCGTCCTGTTTATGCATGTATGCTTTTTTAACAATGTCTTGAGATTTAGTGACTTTATTTCAAATTTCAAACACCATTTAAATTCAACGGCAAATCTGATAGCATACAACAAATATGGCTGGCGATGGTCGTTCAGGATCTATCTCATGTTAGGGATTTACTGCACTTTGTTCCCGATACAGTCATTTTCTTTTGCTGCATAATTAAAATAGCCTAAAATATATGAAAAATAATCTCTACTGTCATCATTTTCACTGCTGTTGCCGACGTGAGCCATGATGAAGGGCAACTGTACTAGGAATAAAACGAGTGTCGATATAGTGTCAATATACATGATATCGGGAGTAGAACTAGTATAAGTATACATCAAAATAAAGTTTAGCAGCTGTCTGTAATAGACTTGAATGACTACTGGAAATTAGGGTTAATCATATATAGCAAACACAATATAGCTACACCTATATCTATTTTTTGTTGCATTATTTGGCAAATTAAATCATCTCCCTAATTTAATCTTGATCTGAGCCATCAACAATTGCTCCCAGTAAATAATTATCTCTTTAAATCAAACAATATTAACGAAGCCTAAATTTAGCGGGATTTCCATGAAATCTGAAAGGCTATAAAACGGACATTAATTTTATTTATAAGCATGATACATATATTTTCATTACTATTATATAATTGTATATGGTTTCAAAAACAATAATGTGATGGCATTATGTCAATAGCAATTCAGAACGTTAATAGTATAGATGAACGAAAAATACCTTTTCAATAGGGTATGGACATCTGTATCAACTACATGTGTGATATATTCACTACAAAATATCTAGTGCATATATTTTGTAGAACAAGTAAACTGCCACAAATGTGTTTGAAATATATTCATTAATCGTATGTTCTCCAAACATAACACTACGTGTTGCCTGGAGCGTGATCATAAGCAATTCAGGCAAAAATAGCGATCCTCTTTCATTTACCTCTCCAGTCATGAAAATCGTTTTGTTTCTATTAGAATCTTCGTCTGCATTCATATTTAAAAACCATCAATATTATTTCGCCAAGCTTTCATTTTTTATGCCACCAATGAGAAATTTCTCCAATATTTGGGATGAATGTCTTGTAACCAGAGCGTCTCAGTTTTGTCTCTGGAGAACATTTTGGAGAGCGGGTTTTTCAGATCTATTACTCGCATTTTCGTTTAGTGAAATTCATTGCAAAACTGTAGACCGCTGTAAGAAGAAATCCAGTCATATCTATAAATGCAGCTTCCATAACAGACGAATAAGCAGAGAATACCTTAATAACTTATATACCAACATTCGGATTGCAGCTTATCAATGTCAAGGAGTTTTTGTAAGCAGTCGATCCAAGTTGTGCATGAAATCTTCAAGTAACAACATTGATGTGCAAACGTAGAGTGACTAAAGGCTCATAAAATACGTATTTGGCGCTCATTCTAAAGTAAAACACCTTGAAAGTAAATAAGCAGTGTTTTCCCATTTCTACCTGAACACGTCTTGAAAGTAATTAGGCAATGATTCCGCACCTATCACGACATGTTTTCTTGCCTGAAATCTTTTGATTTGCCACATTACAATCAAATGCATCACAATTTAAGTTAACACTTGTATAATTGCTGCTGCACTGGAAGAAAAGACGGACGAAAACATACACGTCCAGAAATGTAATTCAAATGTTGCAAATGGTACACAAATATAAAAAAGAACTTAGTCATTTTAGCTATCAGAATCCAATAAGTACTTAAAACTAGCTTTGCAAACAACGGAAAGCCTATTTTAAAGATGTTCTTTCTACGATATGTTACCTTGACAAAATGTATCTAATTTTCTGTAACACAGGTAATGGAATAAAATCAACTGTGGTTAAGTAAGTAAAGGTAATATAATTGTTTTCGTACCTGTTGATTCTTGTCTCTTAATGCTGATAATAATTTGCAATTAGCTCATAGCCAATGGATTGTAAATAATATTTCCACCGTTACCGCTGCATGATATACATAAACATCAGACCTACTTAGTTTTTTCAACGAAGAATCCATTGCAACCTGTTCACACCGTAAACGTTAAATAAACGTCGGTTTTCGAGAGGGTTAGATGGCATAGAGAAGGCCAGGAGGCATAATAATGAGGGGTAGAAAGCACGGATATATTTTGAAGACATGGAGATGAGAAGTCAATGTTTACTGTTATTACACTTTCAGAGCGAAAACAATCCCTTAAAGGGTTTAGGCTCAGCAATAATAAAAAAAGAGTCATGAATATTTTAAAATGATCTTAAGCAAGCGTCATGAAAGAAATGAGTAGCGGAATACAATGAAATCCGATGATGCTAATGAATGTCTAGTCCCACTATAATCGTGTTGCCTTATAAAGGTCTAGACCTTATTAATGTACTAAAGACTTTCGTGCTAAAATCTTGCCACTTTTTCTAAATAACCATGTTCTAGTTTCCGTCACAGGAGATCGAGAGAGAGAGAGAGAGAGAGAGAGAGAGAGAGAGAGAGAGAGAGAGAGAGAGAGAGAGAGAGAGAGAGAGAGAGAGAGAGAGAGAGAGAGAGAGAGAGAGAGAGGTCTCAATTCGAGATTTATTCCTAATTCAATGTCCATGTATGACAACAATCGTTTTGAAGATTTTGACCTGAGAGAAAGATAAAAATGCAATATTTGGCTTTTACTATCATTGAACAATATGTATTTTGTAAACAAATTCACTTTTGTGTGAACCGTCGACAAACGACCCTTCAAATACAATCTTGCATAAGGACACATTCAATGTAACACTTCATCATCCACTCGATACCTTTGTGATGCCGAATACAATGTATTTAATGTTTTACGAATATGTAATTAAATTGCTTGTGTGATAGTTTTAATCTGTTTAGTTTATTTATTTTACAAGTTATCGCAATCTACTGGATTTCTTTTTTATGTTCACTTATATTATATATGATTACATAGAAGACTGATTTATTCTATTTTTAGCTGACCTTATTTTAGAAACTTTGTAAGCTCAAAGTAAAAGTGATCAATATTTATAGACAACGTTTTTTAATATTGGTTCTTAATTGGGGCTACACTGACGTACGTGATAAATGGTTTGTAGTAAGTGACCACATGACCTATTGCGTGATCTAAAATTCTGTTTAAGACTAACGTTTTTACTGATTGTAGGCAGTCGTAAAATAATAAATTTAGAGTTCAGAGGTATTTTGTTGTTGTTGGATGAGTTTGATTTTGAGTTTTCTATTCTTCTTTGACAATTTTTTCAGTCATCTCGCTACGATGTCTGCCGTGTCACAGTTTATAGTTGTCTAGCACTGGGGTGTCATGCCGTAGACATGTGGCATGATGTCCCATACAGTCACATTATCTGACACCATGCCAACCAGTCCTAACACTAACCTCTTAATGCTGAGCGTCAAGCAAAGCAGATAATAGTACCATTTTTGTAAGTCTTTGGTATGACTCGACCGGGGTTCGAACCCGCGACCTGCCTCATCCATCTTAGGAATTAATGATTAATTTCTGGGAAACATACATAAGTGTTATTCTTCATCAAAGTCTTGGACAAGGAAATTCAGTGGAAATTATCCGGCATATAAAGCCGGAATATTATTCTTGATTCATAAATTTCAACGAGAAACTGTTGTCATTAGTACCACCTGTTCTGACATCATCGCCTTCCATATTGGAACGACATCGAGATTCAAACCCAGATTCAATTACGACTTTTTCAACTCAGGTATTGATTTTTGGATTAGTTTTACAAACTGTAATTCCTATTTTCTATTTTTACATTGTCTTTTTAGGGAAATAAATTAGTTGTATTAAAATTTATAAAACTTGTTGACTTCACTCTTTTCTTTGTTACTTTGATCGAGCCGAGATTTGTAACAAATGCATCAGTTGTTCAGGCTTCTGTGCTTGACCCATTACATCACGATTTACATACAACAGTCACTACTCTGAATATACAAATTTCTCATGTAAAAGTTTGTATGTGTGTGTATTTTATAGTTTTAACACATGTGGAGACAGCCTTGTAGAGGTTTACAAACACAACGTTTTTGTGTTTATTTGTTTGTCGTATATATGTTTTGTATTTGCCTTTGAAAAAGACTCATTAAGAGTCGAAAGCGCTTAGGCTAGTTAGTTACTAGTTTCGTACTGTTCGTCGTCAGTTTATTTCATCTATATATATATATATATATATATATATATATATATATATATATATATATATATATATATATATATATATATATATATATAATCAGATCAGCATTATTGATCTATCTATTCGTCACCATTTTCAAATTAGAACCACTTTTATTCAATAAACTCTTCTTGTTTTGAATAAAATGCCCGTCTTTCTAGAAACTAGGAACACGCAGGCATCCTCAAATAAAAAAGATTCACATTTTTCTTTGTAAACGAATGAACCTTCTCCCCTGTCCACGTTTTTAAAAATCAACCCAAAATACCATAATGACTACGACAAAGCATTTAAAACTTAATACGATAGAATAGATGTAATGATTCGTCCTTTCTAACCCATTGATGGGAAGCATTTTCCCTTCGTCCACCTGGTAGCTGCCACTCCACTCTCATGCGTAGGCACCGTGATGACATGAGTCGGATTAGTACCATTCTGGATGTATAGATGCTCTCCAGTACCGTGCGTGTTGAAGTCTGACTGTGATCGGCCACTGGTACATATAGTGGCTGAGAAATTAAAAAATATTACTTTCATCTTCCATAATTTAGTCATACTTCATAATATATAAATTTACAATTAATATACTACTGCAGCGTTTCATAGATTTTCGTAAAAAGCAACGAAATCTTTTTTAGGTCCGTGTTTTGTTGACACTTGACTACCTTATAAGCAATGTCGTGATTATCCGATGGAATGAAGTTTAGTTTACCAAAGACACAACCAAGCAGCCGATCCGGATATGAGCATAGTAGTATAAAACCCGCGACAGTTGATTACAAGTCCAATTTTTATGTATCAGTGTTCTTGGTATCAAATCTTGTATTAGTATCATACAAATGCTAACAGTAAACAACAAGGCAAGTGAAAACAGTTTCCGTTAACGCGACTGAATAAATATTTGTTGTCATAATCACAACTCCATTTGTTCGTAATGCAAAATTATTTCCGGTTAATATCTCCAGAACCGTTGGAAACATCTCCATGAAATTAAAATCTTATCATCAATATGGTTTGTTAATCGCCTGGTTTCCTTTTGAAATGTTCATTATGCTAGTGTTTCAGATTAAGAGCTATTACAAATAAAACATGCAGACAGGATTGGACCAAGATGAACTATATTTGATTGTATACGGTAGAAATATTATGTCATATGATTAAAGATAATTTCTACATGTTATTGTAGTAGCTCAATCTTTACTCTGTTTTTATACAGCTGCATCATTGTAAAATAAAACCTTTATTTCCAAGTATATGTGTTTATCTTCTTTGATCGTACTACCATCAGATGAATCATATATTGACAAGGAAGAAGGTGTTCAGTTTGAAGTCTTATCAATATAGTATACTCTTTTATCAGAAAAATATTTTACCTCAGTCATTCTCATATTAGAAAAAAACAGATTGTGGACATTAATTGGTTAATTGATACAATAACTAACTGACAAGGTATAGTAATGTTAATTTACCAGGATTTGTAAAATACGCTGTGATGAGGTATAGGTCACCGTCGTCCACGAATGGCGAGTTGATTTGCTTTTGGAATGGAAACTTCTCACCACTCCCGGTTTTTAGATCTTTTGCAATCTAAAGTAGCAAACACGAAAAATGTATTTATATTCTGAATGAGATACAGTTTATTCCAAACACTCCCTCACAATTCATCAACCTAATTTTCAAAGGGCCAAAATGAAAGCAGTTACTACAACAAATACTTACATTTAGAGAAAGGTTAATTACTATCAAAAAACACATTCATATAAACTCATTTAAAAATTATATATATATATATATATATATATATATGTATGTATGTATGTATGTATGTATGTATGTATGTATGTATGTATGTATGTATGTATGTATGTATGTATGTATGTATGTATGTATGTATGTATGTATGTATGTATGTATGTATGCATGCATGCATGCATGCATGCATGCATGCATGCATGCACGCACGCACGCACGCACGCACGCACGCACGCACGCACGCACGCACGCACACACACACACACACACACACACACACACACACACACATACATACATACATACATACATACATACATACATACATACATACATACATACATACATACATACATACATACATACATACATACATACATACATACATACATGCATACGTACGTACATACATATATACATATACACATATACATATTTAAACACACGCGCGCACACCACACACACACATACATATATATATATATATATATATATATATATATATATATATATATATATATATATATATATATATATATATATATATATATATATATATATATATATATATATATATATATATGAAAAGTACTGTCCCGCATATATTACTAATAGGAAGGCACTATTTACTATCAAACACTGATACTCTTTCATGCAAGATCATGTAAAATGGAATGCAAGATATTTAACTGACATAGTCACTAACACAAACCACTGCAGACAATAACGTATTTTTTGTACACTATTTACATTGTGGAATATTTTTTCAGTCTTCGCTAAACGTCATATTAGTTCAAAAATGTTGGTATTATTTTAAATCTCTTTTTACCTTTTAATATTTGGATATCATAACTCTAGAAAGTTTTATTTATTCTAATATACCAAATTTTCTGGTATCATATACATTCCTTGACAGCTTCGGAATTTCAGTTTGAGGCGTGATATTTTCATTTTCATTTGTTCTTCAATCTCGGCTACAGTTTTCATTTTTATTATTCACGTCCATGTTACTGTTATCATGAGTTGATTATCTTGATTATATCAATTTATTACATCAGCATAATATATTCAAATTTACCGATACAGTCAAAAGAACCAAAATTATAAGTAATACTGTATGTATACATGTATTAGCATTAATTTCAAAATGGTAAGTGTTAGCTGGGTTCCAAGGGTTGTTATCGCTGGGGGCGGTTGTGGGAGATAAGCACCCACTTCCCATAGAAGTCCCCCAATGGCCTGCGTCTGTGATAGCCTCTGGCAACCAAATCCAACTCCATGCCTTCACGGGTGGCTTAACTGCTAAGCCCGGCGAAACCTGTTTAAACTAATTGGAGAAGGGATGGCAGGCGAGTTTCTGGCGCCTCAAAACCAGATGCTTCGGGCAGATGGGGCCCGTTAACCTTGGGTGGTAGCCCGTCTAGGAGAAGGTAAACTCTGATTTCAAACCTTCGTTGCCTTGCGACTATACCCTTCCATGGGAAAGGCTAAGGGAGTAAACCCCAACAGAAACTCCGGAGACGGAGTCCCTAAGGAGACTTGTCACTGCATTTAGTGACATCTCTGCAACTCCTGCGACGCCGTTGGTACCATGACGTATCGGCTTGTCCTTTCCCTTGGATCCATCATCTGCGTGGAGAGGGGGAGTCAGTTGCATGGGCAACAGCTGATTCTCCATATAACCTTGCCCAGGCTTGTGCCCTGGAGAGGACACTCCAGCTTCGCTTCACAGCGTTGGCACAACACGGGAAGCAATAGTTACCGGTAATAAGTCACCACTCGATTGGCGTAGAGTTAGACGTCAGGGGTTGCTTCCGACGGTGGGAGAGACCAACAGATCTCATTGGACATCTATCGCCCGTCTCAAGCTGGGCAGCCCCCAGCCAATAAGGTGCCGTCCCGTCACAGCTCGCCTGTCTTGCTGGGTGCGCAGGTCTTAAGATACGTGAGTACCTGGCAAGCCGGCTGCAACTACAGCACCAACAAAAACCAAACGAAAAACAAGGAAATCAACAATCCTCAAGCTAGGTACCTGGAACGTCCGGACTATGCTGACCGGGCTTTCAGATGATCTCCAGGCAATCAGTGATGTTCGAAAGACTAAAGTCATCAACGACGAACTCGCAAGACTCCATGTTGATATCGCCTCACTTCAAGAGACACGGCTACCTGATTCTGGGTCCCACAGAGAAAAGAACTACACGTTCTTCTGGCAAGGAAAGAGCTCAGACGAAGTTAGGGAGTATGGTGTTGGTTTTGCTGTCAGAAACTCTCTGCAGGCTATGATAGAACCCTGCCAACAAGGAAACGAAAGACTGCTATCTCTTCGACTCCACACCAAAACCGGGCTAGTTAATCTCATCAGTGTTTACGCTCCCAGACTCAGTGCCACCACAGATACCAAGGATGCGTTTTACAACGAGCTCGACTTGCTCATCGACAATATTCCGAAGGAAGAGAACTTGATATTACTGGGCGACTTCAACGCTAGGGTGGGTGCCGATCACGACTCCTGGCCATTGTGTCTCGGCAAGTTTGGCATTGGGAAGATAAATGAAAACAGGCAACGTCTACTAGAAATGTGCTCGTTCCACAACGTCAGCATCACCAATTCATTTTTTTCAGACAAAACCACAGCACAAAGTGTCTTGGAGGCATCCCCGATCCAAACACTGGCATCAGCTGGACTTGATTATCACTAGACGTTCAGCCCTGAAGGGTGTGCAGATTACTCGTACATTCCAAAGCTCTGACAGCGACACCGATCACTCTCTAGTCTGCTGTAAATTTAAGCTTCAACCAAAGAAGATCCACCACTCTATGCAAGTGGGTAAACCACACATCGATGTGAGCAAGACGTCATATCCAGACAAGGCTGAAGAATTCACTTACGCCCTCTCCAAGGCGTTCAGTTCAGAACCTCCCTACGGCAGTGCCAAAGAGATATGGGACAACATCAGAGATACTGTGTACAGTGCAGCCACAAGAATCTTTGATAAGAAGCAGACAAGGAACAATGACTGGTTTGACGCCAATTCCCTCACACTCATGCCAGCAATAGAAGAGCGTCGCAGTGCCCACCTGGAATTCAAGCGTTCTCCCTGCGTGAGGACACTACATGCATATAGGTCTACCAGAAGCAAAGTGCAGAGGTTAGCACGGCAATGCGCTAATGAATACTGGCTTCTACTCTGTCAGAGCACCCAGTCAGCAGTAGACAACGGAAACATCAGAGGCATGTATAATGGCATAATGAAAGCAATGTGTCGAACGAAGAAAGTGATAGCTCCACTGAAGTCTTCTGCAAGAGATATCATTCATGACAAGGGCAAACAGATGGAGCGCTGGGTGGAGTATTACTCCGAACTGTATTCCAGAGAGAATAACGTGACTAACAATGACCTCAACGCCATTGAAAGCCTCCCTTGTTTGACCAAACTGGATGAGAAACCTACTGAGACAGAACTAAAGCTGGCATTCGATAAACTGACCACAGGTAAAGCCCCATGAAAGGATGGCATCCCAGCAGAAGTCATCAAGTGTGGCGGCAGTGTGCTGTTCACACACCTTTATGATCTTATCTGCCAGTGCTGGGATGAAGGTGCAGTGCCTCAGGACATGAGAGACGCCAACATCATAACCCTGTATAAGAACAAGGGCGACAGATGAGACTGCAACAACTACAGGGGCATATCACTTCTCAGCATCGTGGGTAAAGCCTTCGCTAGAGTCATCCTGAACAGACTGCAGACGCTTGCCGACAGAGTGCAGCCAGAGTCTTAGTGTGGGTTCCGCGCAGAGAGGTCCACAATCGACATGATCTTCTCCATCAGGTAACTGCAGGAGAAATGCAGGGAACAACACTTCCTGGCTTTTATAGACCTCACCAAAGCATTCGATCTGGTCAGCAGAGACGGACTCTTCAAACTCCTGACGAGGATTGGATGCCCTCCAAAACTGTTAAGCATGGTCCAGTCCTTCCATGAAGACATGAAAGGCACAGAGCAGTATGATGGCTCATCGTCCGAACCATTCAATATCCACAGCGGAGTGAAACAAGGCTGTGTCCTTGCCCCCACGCTCTTTGGCATCTTCTTCGCTGTCCTGCTTAAGTACGCCTTTGGGACGTCCACAGAAGGGATCTACATGCACACGCGTTCAGACGGCAGACTGTTCAACCTGGCACGACTGAAGGCAATGAGCAAAGTAAGGAAAGCAACCATTAGGGACATGCTCTTTGCAGATGATGCTGCTATAGTCACTCACACAAAAGCTGAACTACAACGCCTGATGGACCGCTTTGCTAAAGCATGTGATGAATTCGGGCTGACCATCAGCCTAAAGAAAACCAACATGATGGATCAGGACGCAGACCCTCCCAGCGTAACCATTAACAACTACAAAATAGAAGTAGTCAATGAGTTCACTTACCTTGGCTCTACCATCACCAACAACCTCTCACTCGATGCCTAGCTCAACAAGCGGATTGGAAAGGCGTCAACAACTCTCTCTAGATTGTCGAAGAGAGTGTGGAACAACAACAAGCTGACATTAAACACTAAGATCACCGTGTACCGTGCCTGCGTGCTTAGCACTCTTCTGTATGCCAGCGAAACTTGGACCCTGTACGCCTCTCAGGAGAAACGACTAAGCGCCTTTCACATACGTTGTCTCCGTCGCATACCTGGGGTCACCTGGAGCGATCGTGTGACAAACAAAGAGGTGCTTCAACAGGTCAAAATTCTCAGCATGGTCACACTCCTCCGCCAACGTCGCATCAGATGGCTGGGCCATGTGCATCAAATGGATGATGGACGGATCCCCGAAGACCTTCTCTACTCTAAGCTTGCCTCAGGCAGAAGATCAATAATACGGCCACATCTTCACTTCAAGGATGTCTGCAAGCAGGATATGAAAGCTCTTGGAATAGAGGTCAACACCTGGGAAGAGCTTGCCCTCGACAAGTCCAGCTGGCGACATGCTCTGTACACAGGTCTGAAAGCCAGCGAGGAAAAGTTACGACAGCTCGCTGATGAGAAAAGATCTCAGAGGAAGAGGATGCAGTTCCAACCAAGACCTGATTCATACTTCAAGTGTAGCAACTGCAGCAAGGATTGCCACTCCCGTGTGGGGCTTTATAGTCACAGAAGACGCTGCACGGCTACAAACTAGGACACCTTTCATGGGCGCATTTCCATCGTCTCTCGAGACTAACGGAAGCCAACCAAGTGTTAGCTGTTTATAATGATTTATTATCTGCCTAAAAATAGGGGTTATCCTCGTTACTGTGTCCCGTTATGTTTGCATTTTATCTTTAAATCTATTGCTATGTATGGTACTGGTGAGGGAAAATGTATATTGGTCAGTAAGTATGGGCGCTGGTCGGTACCATTATTTATTGGTATGTATAAGTTCTAGTTGGCAAATATAGATGCTGAGCATCACTTTTTGTTGGTCATTTGACACGATGATGATCAGTAAATATCGGGTGTTGGTAATTCAGATGGTTTATTTCTTCAACATTACATTTCACTTTGTTGCGAGACAGATCCATAATTTGAAATATATGGCTTTTTCATATTAGTCTTTCTTTGTCTCTATATAGTTTAATTTCAACATTAACGCAGTAATATTAATGTCCATTGTCGATATACAACTACAACTATAGTGGCGGTTTCCCATATTGCTACTTCCCTATATATCATCGGGTACATCATTTAGTTTTCTATGTATTTTTCTTTCGTCGTATTAAACAATTTCCAGTTATGATTATTGCTGATTTTTTTTCTGAAAAAACAGATGAAGGTAAATTGTCACATATTTTATACAAGTACAACAATACCTATATCTTCAAACTTAAAGAAAAAATACTAAAATGTTCTCTAACCTTTTAAAACAAAGAGACAACGATTTCAGGTTAATTTACAAAAGGTATGAGATAAAAAAAAAACGAATCTGCATCATCAAAGATCAATAGCTACCCCAATCTGTATCCCAGCAATAAATCCATTAACATCGTAGAGCAACATTACAGAAGGGTCGTGGTCTTTCCAATATCTCTTGCCAACAAAATGACTTCTAGCTGAAAATGTGAAGTATGTAACAATTAGAGTATATACCAAAACATATAGCTGAAAATGTGAAGTATGTAACAATTAGAGTATATACCAACCCATACAGCTAAAAATGGGAAGTATGTAGCAATTAGAGTACATACCAACCCATATATTGCATAGATAAATTTTGAACAATGGTGCAAGCATATTCAAATTAAATTACATAACATGAAAAAGAAAGGGCTTAGAAGTTATCCCTGCTTTACTTAGAAGGAACCTTCATTAAGGTCTGCGACTGCAAGCCTCCAACTCAGAGCATACAATCTGCTATCACGAGAGGATGAAATTATAACGATCAAATAAATCTAATCGTCATCTTCACTGAGATCAAAATATTTAAATGGAATTAAAAAAACATTCTTTGTATCATGAAAGGAATCTGAAAAGAGACAATTAGCAATGCTTGAAGTCTCATTTTCCAGGTTTTCACTTACCATTGCAACCAGACTTCATCACAAACCCTGCCGATTTGGCGTCATGCTCTGTTCGTGGCATTGAGGCATAGTTGTACGGGTTCAACGGATTCATTCCCCACGTTGCTAAAATAAATACATGCATTAAAAAATTGCTTCTGCAAATCAAAAAAATTTTTTAGAATAATAATTTTCTCAAATGTTGCTATATGGAAATATTATAACCTTCATAGGCTACGATGCAACCCTTTTTTTTTCAGATGATCAAAACCTTTACGCAAGTTCTATGTGGCTCATGTCATGAATATACTAGATTGCTAAACAATTTTGATTTTCAGCATAAAACTGTAATGATTCACAACTTAAATACATCTGTGTAGAATTAGAAAGATTATCTCGACATGTGGTGATAAATTCGAGGCTGTTTTAAACTGTCTCCACAAGAATAAGACAAGTGCTTAGAGTGTCGAAATAAAATATAATGATGACTATAGAACATAATGTTTTCGGATCTCGTGAATATTTCCATAGTAACGTTAATAAACAGTTTAACATTATTACCGTCTCTACATAATGGTTTTAAGAAGGCCCAGGATTCAAAATTGCTAGACGATGTGTAAATCAAATATTTATATGAGTTAAAACAGCGTATATCTTATTACATTACGTGTTGTATCCTGTGATGGTGTGATCTGTTTTGTCTGATAATATATGTAATATTCATAATGTCATATCTCCAGCTATGTAAGAAGTTGACAGCTGTGGACTAGTGTGTGCAGTGATTCTAGTGACACAGCACCTGTCATACCGCACGGCACGTGTAAATTTTTTCTTGATCACCCATCTAATGGGTGTGGTGAAGCCACGTTGTGATCTGTTTGAATATATATTTACGACACATCAGCAAGTTCAGGTTATATCATTGCGATGCAATAGGAGTAAAGTGTCTTATTCAGACTATCAAATGTGTACGTTTAGATCACTCCGCCGTACAAGAATTATTCAAAGGTTTATAAACTATTATTTATGTCACCTTCTAAAAGGACTTATTATTTAAAAAAAAAAATCAATTGTACCACTAATAAGAAAATCATTGACTTTAGATAGGTTAATGAAATAGCTTTGTCAATATGATATTCAGCCTATTGCTGAATTTGATAATTTCACATTCGAATACCTGTCAATATTGTTCTTACCCCTGAGATTGTCCCATTTTGTCTCTGAAAGATAATATAAAAGAAAAAACGAGGTAAATTTTTAAGAATACACTAGAAATGAAAAATATTGAAGCCATCAATAAATGTGATAATATTTTGTCAGTATTAATACACAATATTTTTGTGTTTTTTTTGGAATTGTTTTTCAGTAAATTTCTAAGGGTCGTATCTGTGCTACTTTTTGGAAAATATGTTTTGTACGTATTGTCTGTAGTAATTAGTCTCTAACTGTCCAGTTATACAAATTATGAATACGTTTTGCTTTTCTAACACTCCGTTTAATTGCTCTCCTAACACTCCGTTTAAAGAAAAAGTCATAAACATTTTCCATACCTAGTCGTTTGGTACAGATGGCATTCGTTTCAATTTGCTTTTCTACAAAATCATTCTCATGAGTTTAAGACAGTGTACTTACGATGGATGAGAAAACCTTGAGCCGATTGATGAAGGATGGCAACGAGCAGGACTAGGAATGAAGTCATTTTGTCTGTAGATTAGAGAAAGGGTAGATCGTCATATAAGGCTATTCTTATATGTCGTCATACACGTCTGGCTGAGATAAAGCAGGTAACATATTGTCTACATTTCACCAGATATAGCTTCGTAATCAAGTTAAACTTTATTTAATGTGTCAGCTGCGGTAAAACTTGGGATACTTCAATTATCAACATTGAACATGTTCACAACGCGTGTAAACATAAAGGTCGAAAAAGAAGCATTGTTTAAAGCAAATGTCGGTTTGGACAAGGGCAGGTTGCCAAGAAAATCTAATCTTTACAGCACACATATGCCTTAATTATGCTTCCCTCCAAACCTCTTCAGCTTTTCCTTGTAGACATTTGCTTATTAATGGTATTTACTGCCCTCAAGCATAGTATAACATTTTGTTAACTCCTGTATTAGTTATGCATTTTATTAAGACCGATTTGGTGTTTGTCTGTGTGCAAAATATATGTTGTTGTGGAAGGCATCATTCTAATTAGCATGAGGCTCACGTGTTTACATTCACTCAGAAAGTAAATTTGTAATTTGGTCTACAATGATTTTTCAGATAGACTTTAAAATGTATCGCTTTGATTGGAGACTATTTTCGAGAGCTACAACCTGATATCAAATACGTAACTTAGGCTAGAAATGAACTGCTAGCTTGGTTTATGTTTATAGGTATGTTTGATGCAGATGGAAATATCTCTAAATCGATATGGCAGAAGGGTAATGGCAAGCATGACATTTTATTGTAAACGATGGGTCTAGGAAAAGCGTTAGTTATGTGTAAAAGTTATCAGATAAAAAAGGAAGTCACCAGAATACCTTAAATCAACCTGTCACGAGGATACATTTTACAAAAACATAACTGTTTAATTTTGTTTGTATTTTTTTTTGCAGAAGTATCCTCATTTTTCTGAAATATATCATCGTCAAATAAGATCTGGTTTAGTTTTGATCATTTGTTTTTTTTTTCTTCTTTAGATTTCTCATATCTCAATCACTGTACAAAAACATGTGTTTGGAATCTGACGTAATAAGGTATTCGAAACATATACTTCATTTACAATTCAGGTAATAATTGAATTAAAACAAGGGAGTTAACTCAGTATTGTCATCATTAGCTATAAATGCTACATACTTTCATGATTTCACGACGATTTATTTAATGACGTGCCTGAGCAATATTGGCACACACACAAGCGAGGCAGCTGTTAGTACCGTTTTCATAAGTATTCGGTATGACTCAGCCTGAGATCGAATCCACGACCTCCCGCATCCAAGGCGGACTCTCTAACCACTAGGCCACCGGAGTGGTTGGGAACCCCGAGTGGCCTAGTAGTCGTCTATAGCGCTCTCCGTTACGGATCACTGCCATCTCACCTCTGTCTGTGTGGGTTTGTGTCTAAGATTCGGCAAATGCGGATAGGTGAGAAAGCTTGCCAGTAGCTTCTCGTATGTCGGTGATTCTTTCCGGCGGTTTCCTGGCTTCTACCTCCACCATTAATACTTGCCGCCATGTATAGCCTATCGTGCGCTGAAAAATGGCGTTAAGCCACACAAGAACAACAACAACAACAACAACAAAAACTGGAGCGGTTGAAGCAGCTGATTTTTGTCAGAGATTATTTACACGAGGTATCATGGATATTAATGTCCGTCGATCCCTCATCGATGAAATTGTTAATGATTATTATCACTGTAATTAAAGGTATACAATTAGACGCAATGACTAAAATAATACATACATAATGCTCATCGTGACCTATAATGGTCAGTTATACATTCGAAATTACCAACCTATAAAGCATTTTAAGGCGATGGACTCAGTGATGTTGTTCAGGGTCTATTCAGAAAGATATCCCCAAAAGCAATAATGATTGCAAAGCAGCTGGGAATGAAAGCTATTGATGTTGTTCGTGACAAGGGTATTCGTGCTGTTGGTTATGTTTCCAGTAAAGTATTCTCGGCTGTCACAATCAGATTAACAAGCTTCAATCAGTATCAAAAGATAACTGTGGAATAAAATAGCATTAAGCGAGAAAATATCGCATATGGTCCGAATAAACTATCATTGTTATAACGTCAACTCAGGCACCGCAATAAAGCCAATCAATCAAAGACCAGCGTACGACTTAGCCATTAAAGACATCGCTAATAAGGGTGGTATATTTCAACTTCTTGCAGTTATACCAACGTTGATAGCCGCTGCTTTATGTGCTGCTAGGATTGCTGCTGAGATGGCATTAAAGAAAGCAGGAAATGCGGTACAGAAATGATATATATATATATATATATATATATATATATATATATATATATATATATATATATATATATATATATATATATATATATATGAATAATAAAACTAAAATATTAATAATAAAAATATTTCTAATAAATAATTTTCTCAGAAATGTCATAATCATATATATATGTATGTATGTATGTATGTATGTATGTATGTATGTATGTATGTATGTATGTATGTATGTATGTATGTATGTATGTATGTATGTATGTATGTATGTATGTATGTATGTATGTATGTATGTATGTATGTATGTATGTATGTATGCATGTATATATGTATGCATGTATGTATGTATGCATGTATGTATGTATGTATGTATGTATGTATGTATGTATGTATGTATGTATGTATGTATGTATGTATGTATGTATGTATGTATGTATGTATGTATGTATGTATGTATGTATGTATGTATGTATGTATGTATGTATGTATGCATGCATGCATGCATGCATGCATGCATGCATGCATGCATGTATGTATGTATGTATGTATGTATGTATGTATGTATGTATGTATGTATGTATGTATGTATGTGCCTTAATTAGAATATAGCGGATTTATCTGCAATCAAACCATTTAAAGCCAGATTTGATCTTGATAAATACCTCAACTTAAAGTCAGTCTTTCGATGCAAGATCTGACTTCTACAAATAGGAATATAACTAATCGTATCCGTGAAGACAAGAAGGAATTCCGTGACGATGGTGTGGCGTAAGTGTGGTCAACATTCAGAATTATGTACAACACCAAATATGTCGCAGATGATACAATGAATTATAAACGGACAGCGATAATTATTAATTATCTTCACAACCAAAGGTATTTTATTCCAATAAAAGTTACTGTAGAGACAGACGACATTTGGATTATCCTTGACAAATGTGACTGTCCGCCCTACAGTCAGGACAGACTAGAAATATTATCACGCTAAAAAAATCCAAACCAGGAGCATTGACTGGTGTTGACAAACCATATTATGAACGAGAGTATCATGTGACTTCATTTGTTTATGCGATATATCCGATGAATGATAAACGTAACATCAATTACCTGATACCGATGACATTTTCTGCTTAAATTGTGTACCCGTGTGATTTACAGAACACTTAAAAAATTATACATGTGGAAACGGTTTAGAGATAACAGTGCGTCTACCAGCGTTGTTACTGACCTAGGAAAGAAATTGAAATTTCAAATAACAGTGAAAACGCAAACAGGAGAGTTTTTGTATAAATCGAAAGATTTATTAAAACAATTGCATGTTGACAATTTTGCATCATGGAGCGAATGGAGAATTAAACGAGATTATATACTTATTTATTATGAATCAGCTGACAATAATACATCAGGTGGTGAATGGAGAATAAATATATATTAATGAACCACTAAAAGAATTTTGAAAAAATTAATCAGGCCGCAGCCAAATAAGAATCAATTTGAGATAATGTGTGAAGTAATTCCAAACATTCCTATAAATGATTTTTGGAATTTATGGAGGCTTGCTGATCTGATAGTTGCAAGTAGAAAAATAGTTCGTGATACACTTCAACAACAATTAATTTTATTAAAAAATAATTTTTTTATATCTACCTGTACAATTTTGTTATGGCCCAACAGATATTCGACGACAGTATCGAAGTACAGATTCCTGGAATTAATGAGAAGTAAATTCTTGTACTAAATGATAGTGTTTTAGTTCCTGTCAATGCTGTTGAGAGTGAAAGACGGAGTCTGAAGCAAATCTCCATAAGATCATTTGCTCTTTTTTCCCCCTTCAAGTTCACCAGGTTCGTATAAATATCTTACAGTGTCATCACCTAACACTGGTTGTTTTGAGGGATCATATCGTTGTTTTGGTATATATTTCTTTTCAATTGCATTAGTAGGCTTCATAGAGGTTGCACGAGTAATTTTATTATTTAACTCAGCTATCACACTTGGTAGTCTTGCAATCCATTCATGAGATCTCTCCTCCGACTTAAAGTTGGTAGATATTTCCTTTGCATTTTGATATCCAAAAAATCGCTCAGCAAGTGTTCGAATAAATCGTTGAACGACTGCCTGATTACGATGAATTGCGGTGTGTCCTCGTCTGATTTTAACATTATATTATTTTTCACCAGAGATGATACGGTACAAAGCAATTCCTTGCCAGGATTAACCTGTAGTAGTTGTGGCTATTTTAGACCACCACGTTGCTTCAGTTGCTGTTTTAGTTGATAGAGGTTCATCTTTTTTATCTCTACTTGCAACGTCAACGCCAGATAACACGTATTTGTATTTGCGTGATCGACGTTGACTTGTTTTAACAGAATCATGTGGCAAAAACAAAATATCTTCTTGACGAGCTTCATGCGCATACCGAATTTTTTAGGTAGTCGTAGATAAATTTGCCTTATTGTCTGTCGTCCTAACCAATTTTCAGCAACAGAGTATGAGACAACTATTGCATCGGCAAGTTTGCTAAAAGCTGCTCTAATCCTCCAATACCCTCTTGGACTATAAAAAACCGATTCCTTTATTTTAATAATCTGTTGTTTACTTGCCATCCCTAGTACTACTTTATCTTTCATCGCATATTTTAATAGAAGGCTATCAAGTTTCTCTCTAACAGATTAATATTTATGGAATTTAATGCATGAATCAACGTCACATCTGTAATATACGGTTGTTGTAAATCTTTATTTTTATACGCAACATCATTATGACAAGGTCAATCAGTCGCATTTATTGTATACTTTCCAGGTCTTGGATGGTCTCGATCGTCAGGATGGATATCAAGTCGAGTTCCTGGACCACGATAATTATATTCATGTGAATGTTTATCTTCTGGGTATATAGCCCATGGAGTTCCTGGTCATTTGTCCTAGAGAAGCAGCAATATCACTACCTGTCTTCGTGGATTTGTCAGGGGAGATAAAATTGTATTTTTTATACCACATTTTACAGACTTGTCTGTAAGTGCACGCTTTTTATTTTTTTAGTTTTGTTATTATTGTTGTTAATCCACTGGCAGTGGTGCTCTGTATCGAACATAGTATAAATCCATATAATTATTATATTTGTATCACATGGATATCATTAATTTCTAGCGACAAGAAAGCAAGAACCAGTCAAGCATCATCTAGCATTATATCACGTGTATAATAACATGGGCCATCTGGGACCGGTAACACAATTATTACTTAATCTGATAATGAGATGGCTCAAGTGGAATACTTTATATTTAGCACCAATATATGTAGATGATCAACGATGTTACGAAGTACTTAAATATTTTAATTAAAATGCAAAGTCGTTGTATGAACATGACGATGGTAATAACATTGTTGAATTTTATCACCGATATTGATGAAGCAACATCTGTAGATCTATATGCGCGTATTAATAATCTCGTAGTATACGATGATGTAATGCTGGACAAACAACCAAGTCCAGCTCGGATATTTTCTCCAGGCAGACATAAAACACAGATGTGATTTATGTTACCTATCGAAATACAAATAACTAAGGTGATCAGAAACAATTATAATATTTCAGTTGTGTTTAATGGAATAGATAATCATATTTTGCAATATATATATTAACTTGGTGTTCTGGTGATATGGATATAAGTAAGTTTGAAAATTTATTTTCAGCGGCGCAAGCTGCCCCACATGGATTTATAACGATAAATTTACATGACCCTCGGTTACGATATCGTATAGGTCTCGCCAAAACGTTTGATTGACAGCAGCAGAGGGGCTGAAGAACCAAAATTGAGTGACCAGCAAGTAAATGAATCTCATACAAAAAAAAAATCCCACACACAAACGTCAACCCAAAAAAGCAAAAAAGCAAGATGAGCTAAGTCAATCAGCCTGCGTCCCTGACAGAGGCAGGAGTCAGGAAGTCAAGGAGTCAGGGTTAGAGGTTACTGAACTTATATTTTCATTTTTCGTAAGAAGCTTTACTTTTCATAAATAATATCTCAAGCAAGATGGTCAGTTCACTTTCTCTGCCTCTAATCACGAGCCATGTGTTTGTAAATTCACACAGAAACTTAATCTGTAATTTTGTTTATATGTATTTTGAATTAGTATTTTAAATGGATTGGTTTGTTTGCTCACTGCCTTTGATAGTTCGATTAACAGGAGATATATTGTGTAAAATGGGCATGAAATGAACGGTCAGCTAGTTGCGCACGTGCATCTGTACAGTTGCAACTACTCAAAATCTGGCTGTTGAACAATAACGAAGCATGCAAATATGTTATAATAACAGTAAACGTTTATTAAGCGTAGAATCCATGTAGCATTATTGACCCGTCTTCTCAAAAAAAATAGTCCAAACTACAATTGACAATCGGCAATTAACACTTGAAAAGAAGGGGTTGTATGTACTGTTTCTCTGTGAAAGAAAACCCTGTAAGATACACGAGGAATTAACCTGAACACCTTATCATAATATCACAAGCCTATTTGTTACAAAATTCATTGCTTATTTTTTATTTGTATCCTTAATAAAGAATTATTTTTTCTGCAATCTATCATCATCCTATGAAATTCCCCCATCCATCCAGTCAGATAATATAGATATACACTAGAAAAGATTCAAAGTGGTTAAAGGGTGACAAATGTAACAATAATTGTTCAAAATATCAGATAGTTATTTCCCTTAGACGTTACAAATGTTTGAGTTTTGTGATGTGATGTGATTATGATTTTTAACGTAGCTTTAACAATTTTTCAGTCATATCTCTACGATGTCTGCAGTGGGGCAGTTTATAGTGATGTCTAGCACTGGGGCATCATGCCTCAGACATGTAGCATGATGTCCCACCCAGTCACATTATCCTGACACCAGGCCGACCAGTCCTAACACTAACCTCCTAATGCTGAGTGTCAAGCAAGGCAGCTGTTCGTACCATTTTTTGTAAGTCTTTGGTATGACACGACCGCCCGCATCCGAGGCGGACGCTTTAACCACTAGGCCATCGGAGCGGTTCTTTGAGTTTTGTTTCCTTCCATTTATTATAATTATAAAACATAAGTATTGCATTCATTCACTTCTGGACATAACATGACGGTTATTTTTTATGTGGGGAAGGGGTAAAATTCACTGATAAAATGACACTGCTTTTTTATTGCCATTAACAATACAATGCCTGTCAAACGATACGATATTTTATGCTGATATTCGGAATGACAGTTTAAAGTGTTTTACATAATAATACATTTAATAAACACTGTTTATGCAAGGACAGCCAAATTAGTTTTGAAATTATATGATATCATAGCATCAAAATATGAATGTTTACCAAAAGCTAATTATTGCCTCATTAAACACTTGTGGCTTAATTTTAGAAATGACCAAGCATTTGAGGAGAAAGAATAATTCCACAAAACAAACATCAGCAGCTAGAAGCTGACCATATATTATTGTCGTTATATATTGTTATTTACAATAAATTTTGTTTTATTTTGCCATTTCTTGCGGAATAATAAACCTTCCAGCTAAGATTCAAATACATCGTTTTTAAGGATTGCAAAGCCTTGGACAAATCAATGTCAAAATAATAATATTATTAAGTTAAAACTTATTTTCCTAACTCTATAAACTCACCTATTTCAACTGAAAGAACAGACTTTACCTTAAAAATTTACAGCGTGTTTGTTGTTTGTATTTATTTTTATTTTGTTTTTATAATCATATCATAATATATCTATCTATCTATCTATCTATCTATCTATCTATCTATCTATCTATCTATCTATCTATCTATCTATCTATCTATCTATCTATCTATCTCTCTCTATATATATACATATATATATATATATATATATATATATATATATATATATATATATATATATATATATATATATATATATATATATATATATATTCTCTTAAGTCTTGTCAATTGTTGTAAAGCGCTTAGAGCTTCTAAAGATTAAGCTCTATACAAAGTCCTCGTTATTATTATTATTATTATTATTATTATTATTATTATTATTATTATTATTATTATTATTATTATTATTATTATTTCAAGGAATTCTGGTTAGTTTGAGAATATGGGCAAGTTAATTGAGCAGCAACTGATACTTTCTTTCTTTGATGTTTTGGTTTTGTTTTGTTTAGAAGATAAAGTTCACAATGTAAAATCCAAGACAAAGACATGATTAGCAAAGGGGAATATGGAATATTGTTACAAGCCAGGGGTCTTTTGCTTGAACAAGCGGTGTCAAAACCGTGGCTCGAATCCCGCTGGAAGTCATAAGTTTACCCCATATTTCCAAAGACTTCTATACAACTTCAGTTGTAAGTTGGAAAGGCTGACGTGTCCATTATATACATAAATTTTACAAAAATCAATGTAAGACCACATTTTTTGCAACTTTCCAAATAATCATCAACCGCACATCCGTACAGTTTCTCTACATTAACTTTCCGTTCCGCTAATAGTTCACACCATAGAAACTGTACAACTATCCCTAAAACGGGGGACTATTTTAACTGCCCACCTGAGGCCAGTCAATCTACCTTTTCAAGGCACATCAAACTAGTAAACTTACATCACATTTGCCACTATGGCAACACAAACGGCATCTTTATTTATTCCATTGTGAAATTTACCGGTTTCCTACCATAAATAATGCCGATGCAGTCACGACACCGACGTACAACCACTAGGTTTTCTAAAGTGCTACATCACGACAGGGACAGTCATGCGGATTGGGTCTGAGTTCGCTACTCGATGACTATGGCATCTTAGAAACTCACTAACATTTTCTCTCCGTGACGTTTGCTCATAATAATTGACTAATTATTTCGTGCTAATTATTTTTGCACCGAATTCCAATTATCAACCATAATCACACAAACCTACAAATTGCTTAAAATAAATGCGCATCTTCTTCATTTTATTACAATATTATAGTGAAATTGTCAACGTTTCCTTTTTAATCCGAAGCTTTAGGACTGGTTTGTTTACTTTTTCACTGTACAGCTACGCATGGAGGTTACAACCTGATGAAGCCATTGGTGTAAAATGTCATACACAAATGCGATGAACAACACTGCGCTACATAGGACATCCTTGCATATCTCTGTCTGTCTGTCTGTCTGTCTGTCTGTCCGTCTGTCTGTCTGTCTGTCCGTCTGTCTATATATATATATATATATATATATATATATATATATATATATATATATATATATATATATATATATATATATATATATATGTGTGTGTGTGTGATATGCTATACCGTTTACTTCTAGATCATTGTACTGTTTGTCAGTAACAAAGTCACTGGTATTTTTTATATATAAACATCACTTGGAAGAACTCTTTATTATTTTAATTCGAAGCCATCATAAAAATTTCTTAAAGGTTATGCACGGTACATGATAAAATCTACACATGATATCATCGATAAAGAGTATTTACATTATTTCTTGGTTAAAACAATCTTTGGACGGCGACCACTGATATTTCCTGATTAGCACAAGTCTAATTCGTAATGTGTAGTCATGTAGATGTGTAAAGTTGTCAGGGTACCCTGCTGGTATAGACAGGTCGGCACGGTCTCCATAAATTTCTGAAAGAGAAAAAAAAATCAATAAGAGAGAAGACTGTAAAGAGTATGTAATTATCATCTCTCTCTCTCTCTCTCTCTCTCTCTCTCTCTCTCTCTCTCTCTCTCTCTCTCTCTCTCTCTCTCTCTCTCTCTCAAATGCTAAGTAACCGATGTTCAAAATAATGCAATGAACTAAGCAATATATGTGTCCCTCACACGCACATGCACACGCACATGCAAAGACATGGCATCATCTTAAACTGTTTCTTACCTTCCAGTCTTATCTCTGTTAAAAATGTGAAACAAAATGATAGAACACAGAACTGTGGGGTGTTGTTGTTGAGGACTTAACGCCATTGTTCAACACATGATTGGCTATACATAGAGAGCAGAATAACTGAGCGGAGGAAAAACTAGGAAAACCCCGCTATGAACCCACAGGATAGAAAGGAAAAGGAGATTTAGAGACATGTTCATGTGCAATAATCATAGAGGTCAAAATCTGGACGTACATGTGTTTACTTGTTAGTGTAGATTCCATCAAATTACTTTGGTGATTCAGGTGCAAATGTACACAATATGTCTCGTTTTTTTTTCTTTTCCTTTATATAGGATGGGGATGGGGGATTTGAGAGATTTTAGATACATATTTACAAGACAATCTCATTTACAAGAGCTTCAGTGTTTCAAGGAATCTTTGTTAGTGAGGAATATTGAGTTCTCTCCCTTACCCGTTTCAATGCAATCAGTCTGGAGTTGGTGTACCCAAACCTGTTTTTTTTTGGTCTCATGGTCAAAGATGCATGTGTGGTTCCTAATTTTATTTGCTTTCCTGTGCATAGAGTTTTAGTTCACTGGCAAGATGATTTATCCCGGCGTTAGAAACTCCACATCATTTAAAAACCCAAAATTTTTCCACATATTTAAAAGTTAATAGAATGCATGTAATTTTAGATCTATTCTGTTGTCTGTATGCACCAAATAACCATATACCAGAATGAGGAAAGCATGACCGAGTTTTGGACTTCTTATTTTCAAGACAGTCTTATTTTCAAATCATTGTATGCTTTCAGAAAATGCTGATTATTTTCATCAAGATAATCTTATTTCAAAATAAAGCGATAATAAGGCTTATAATTTCAAATAAAGTCAAAATAAAGCGATAATAAGGCTGTATAATTTAAACCTCATATGAGGAAAATCATCGAAGTTAAAAATTCCACTAGAAACTGAACACTTGTATTCTTTAGTGATTCATAACTACGTTTGAAATTCAACAAGTTTCAATATACTACAAGGTAATGTTTTATGTAGGATTGTTAAAGCAATGATACACTTATTTAAATTTTGCCTATTCATGCAGGTTATGATTCATATTATTATCATCATTATTATTATTATTATTATTATTATTATTATTATTATTATTATTATTATTATTATTATATATTATTATTATTATTATTATTAATATTGATATTTTTATTATTATTATTATTATTATTATTATTATTATTATTGATATTTTTATTATTATTATTATTATTATTATTATTATTATTATTATTATTGTTAATTGCTATTATTATTAATGCTATTATTATTATTATTATTATTATTGTTATTATTATTGTTATTGCTATTATTATTATTGCTATTATTATTATTATTATTATTATTATTTATTATTATTATCACTATTATTATTATTATTATTATTATTATTATTATTATTGTTGTTGTTATTGTTGTTGTTGTTGATATTATTATTATTATTATTATTATTATTGATATTATTATTATTTATTATTATTATTTTTGTTGTTGTTATTGATATTATTATTATTACTATTGCTATTATTATTATTAATTATTATTATTATTGTTGTTGTTGTTATTGATATTATTATTATTACTATTTTAGTTTATTTTTATTATTATTTTATTATTATTATTATTATTATTATCGTCATCATCATCATCATCATCATCATCATCATCATCATCATCATCATCATCATCATCATCATCATCATCATTATTATTAACATTTAATATTATTTACTTAATTTAAATGCATAAATTTGCTAAGATTATGTCAGACTTACCGAGTAGGAACTCTGTGGTGGGTGTTCCAGGCGTTGGGTGCCAGCAATGTTGGTACCCAGAGCCCATCCGAATGCGTTCAGTTCTCCTTCATTGTATAGGAGGAAGACGGGGAAGAACTCGTTACATGGCATATCCGCACGTAAGTTGTACCAATAGTGAACACCTAACCGAAAAAAACAAACAACCTTTTCATAAACGGAAGACACGGATTGTGTTTGGAACAACACATTTACTTATCTGAGATGTAAAATTATAATCTTCTAAAAATTTATGTCATTCGCATAGGTTTAGAAACGATCTTGTAATTCATGTAAAGAAATTTATTTTGTACATCACTACACTTCATAGTACTTTGTTTCAGATAAGATCATTCTTCGATGAAATTATTCACTTGTTACATAATTAAATAGCATTCAACATGTGAAAATTCATCGGAAGTGTCACCATTTTCACTGCTGCTGCAGACATCAGCCATAATGAAGAGAAACCCTCCCGGATAAAAATCAAGCACGATTAGAATCATCAGCTATATTACCCACTATATAAGTATCATTCTAAATCGATTTTTTTTTCAAAGTACGTTAATGCTTTTCAGGACGCTTTAATTTAAATGATAACAGTCAAAAGTTGAGTCACTAAACCCATGAAAATGTTATATTTCTTGTTTTAAAATTTGAAAGGCAGTGAAATTAATATATCCTTTCAACACAACATGAGCACACTTGTTGAACTGATATGTATTTGACTACGGCTATGAAACCTGTAATTATAGCATCCGAAATGCAAGAAATATATATTATAGAAGAAAAGCGAGACCCGTAAATAGGGTCTAGATAGTTGTAATGGACAAATAAGTAAATTCTAGTTTGCTTATCTCCAGGATTAGCAAGCTACCAACTCTGGGTTTAGAATATATTCGTTAATCTTATTTGTTCCAATATTGGCAGTAAGTGTTGCCCGGATGACGCACTTCAGCAAATAATGCGAGAGGACAGAAGACTGATCCCAATTGTATTGTCGTTTAAATGGCCACACATAAAAAGCATTTTGTTTTGGATTGGAATCATCTTCGTTCGTGTTTATCAACCGGGAATGTTATTTCGCAAACCTAACACATGCTTTGCCGCCAAAGAACAATTTCTTCAAATGTTAGAATGTGGATCTCTCACCAGTGCATCTTTTGTTTTGTCTTTGGAAAGGGTTTTATTCTTATGTATCCAAAGAACAATTTCTTCAAATGTTAGAATGTGGATCTCTCACCAGTGCATCTTTTGTTTTGTCTTTGGAAAGGGTTTTATTCTTATGTATAATATGCTGTTTCGATCGGAATGAGAAATTAAACGCAAAGCTCAAGGACTCAGTAAGAAGTAAGAACCATTCTACACATATCATGTGACTTCCTTAGTTGTTAATGAGGCAGAACGAATCAGAATTGACTGATATACCACATTCTGAATGCAGCAAACGAATTGCAAAGTGTTCATCCAAGCAGACGATATAGACTGATCATAAAATGAACAAATAACACCAATGAGGTGCAAACATATTCCGAGAAAAGACTCATAAATGTTCATATTTTGGTGCCCTTCCAAATGAACATCTCTTGAAAGTAATTGAGCAGTGTTTGACCGTTTATTCCGACATAGTTTATTCCACGATTTCTTCTAGTCTTCCTTATTCTAAGCGTACGTGTCACGATTTACCTTAACAATTGTACCATTCTTGCTGGACTGGAGAAAAGGTGGATAAAAACATAGTAGGTCAAAGGCCAGAAAGGAAATCAAAATGTAATAAGTAAACAGAATCTAGTGTGCTGAATGCAATACAGATATGAAAAGAGACTATTCATTAAAAAAAAATTGTCTAATTTTCTGTAATACAGGTAAATACAGAAAAACGAACTTAGGTAGAACTTATTAAGACTTAAACCACTCTAGATTCTTTTCTCACCTGTTCGATGGAGGTCATGGTCCTTGTACTTATTTGGTTATACTAATTTACAACACAGATATAGTCATTACAGAGTAAATACAATTATTAAGGTTACAGGTTTATAATATCAACATTCATGAAACTTAATTAGTTAATTCAGAGTATAATCCGATCATTTATGTGCAGATCTGATTTTTTAAAAAAAATAATAATTCTGACATTACTTTGGGGATTTGAAGATGGGTGGAGATCTGTGGACATTAGAAATGGCATTGCTTGCCTGTAGTTTAGTCTGGTTGCAACAAAAGTTCCTATAAATGCTTAGAATATTGGTCAATAGAGAACAAAAAAATCTTCTATCAAAAACAGAATCTATGCTAATGAGCCATATCTTGCCGTAAATACAGGAGTCAAAGGTGTATGGACTAATGACTAGCGAGAAAACCTAACTCATCATTGTTGCTTCAGCTACCTTTTTTTTGAATATACAATGATGATCTATTTGCAATACTGCACCAGATATTGCTAACAAAAATACAATATTTGCTTTTAACTACATTTAAATTCAGTTACAGATTTTTTTACAACTAATTTTAGACTACTACATGTAGTTACATGGTTGAAATTGAACTTTTCTCCAGGGAATGACTGGTAACAGCCTATTGTTTGTTATGCGTGTGTTCCAGTCATTGCTAACAAATAAAGGATAATCTTGATTTATGTGACTTTGAACCTGATGAACCCGGTGTCATTTAATTGTACAGAAATAAAGGAAATATAGAAGGAATAAATCACTTAGTGCAATGACGTAAATAGCTTGCTAGCGTTATTTTTCGTAAAATAGAATTATTCAGTTCTAACATTATAAATTTTCTCTTTATGGAATTAATTTCTATATTACATTAATGACTCTATGTTTGTTAAATTATGGTGATTGATCAATTCTAGTTTTAATGTAAAGGATGTACTACTTTGCATTGAGAATCAGGTTATTGAACTTTTCAGACATCGCTTTCCAGAGAAGTGTGTGCGTGTGATTATATATATATATATATATATATATATATATATATATATATATATATATATATATATATATATATATATATATATATATATGGGGGTGTTTAATCACGTGCGATATTTATTATCTAACATCTTGAGTAATAAAACGATTAACCATATTTACCAGCAGGTCTCATTGTAGGAGAAATAAAACCCTAATGTATAAAGTTTGCCTCCAACCTTTTTCAGCATTATAATTATAATCTTCTCATAATCATCTCTCTCTCTCTCTCTCTCTCTCTCTCTCTCTCTCTCTCTCTCTCTCTCTCTCTCTCTCTCTCTCTCTCTCTCTCAATAGCAATTATAGTCGTATATGCCATTCCGTCAAGGAACGGTCAAAGAGAGACAACTTAAAATAGCAGATTTGTCTCCCATGTTTTACATTAACATTGATGTTAACTACTAACCGTCCTGTAATTATTTGCTATTGAATATATACAAAGATATAGTTTAGTCATTAAATTATATTAAAAATTTGCAGTTAAATACTTTAAAAGAACCTTTTCTGATAGAGGCTTGGTGCTTTTAAATCCATAAATCTGATATTTGAAGAATTATAATAGTCAAATTTCACTACCCACATTCCTAACTACATGCATCCATCCATACATATAAACTTTTTTACATGCAGACAAACAAACCCGACATTGAAAATTTTATATGTCTTGTTCTTTTCCATATTGTCGCTTATTGACGTATTAAATTTTATTGATTTTTATCTGACAACACACTGTAGGAAAAAAGAGTGCGGAGCTTTAATTGCCGAAAAAGAAAGGGACATAACTTACTTTAATATATTGATTTATTTTGAATTATCTCTCTTTGACCATCTTTTTTATTTTAGGAGATATCTTTCTTTGATTAACTGACAGATAGAGAAAAAAAAAGGCCTTATTATACGACAAGTCAAGCAATTGTAATTGTTTTGATGTGAATTGCTGTTATCTTTAGCTCAAATCCTGTAAAATTGGTGTTTATATTTATTCGGTCACATTCACGAAATATTTAGTTACATGGTTGAAATTGAACTTTTCTCCAGGGAATGACTGGTAACAGTCTATTGTTTGTTATGAGTGTGTTCCAGTCATTGCTAACAAATATAGGATAATCCTGATTTATGTGACCTTGAACCTGATAAACCCGGTAACATTTAATTGTACAGAAATAAAGGAAATATAGAAAGGAAATTACTTAGTGCAATGACGTAAATAGCTTGCTGGCGTTATTTTTCGTAGAATAGAATTATTCAGTTCTAACATTATAAATTTTCTTTTTTATGGAATTAATTTCTATATTACATTAATGACTCTATGTTTGTTAAATTATGGTGATTGATCAATTCTAGTTTTAATGTAAAGGATGTACTACTTTGCATTGAGAATCAGGTTATTGAACTTTTCAGACATCGCTTTCCACAGAAGTGTGTGCGTGTGATTATATATATATATATATATATATATATATATATATATATATATATATATATATATATATATATATATATATATATATATATATATATATATATGGGGGTGTTTAATCACGTGCGATATTTATTATCTAACATCTTGAGTAATAAAACGATTAACCATATTTACCAGCAGGTCTCATTGTAGGAGAAATAAAACCCTAATGTATAAAGTTTGCCTCCAACCTTTTTCAGCATTATAATTATAATCTTCTCATAATCATCTCTCTCTCTCTCTCTCTCTCTCTCTCTCTCTCTCTCTCTCTCTCTCTCTCTCTCTCTCTCTCTCTCTCTCAATAGCAATTATAGTCGTATATGCCATTCCGTCAAGGAACGGTCAAAGAGAGACAACTTAAAATAGCAGATTTGTCTCCCATGTTTTACATTAACATTGATGTTAACTACTAACCGTCCTGTAATTATTTGCTATTGAATATATACAAAGATATAGTTTAGTCATTAAATTATATTAAAAATTTGCAGTTAAATACTTTAAAAGAACCTTTTCTGATAGAGGCTTGGTGCTTTTAAATCCATAAATCTGATATTTGAAGAATTATAATAGTCAAATTTCACTACCCACATTCCTAACTACATGCATCCATCCATACATATAAAATTTTTACATGCAGACAAACAAACCCGACATTGAAAATTTTATATGTCTTGTTCTTTTCCATATTGTCGCTTATTGACGTATTAAATTTTAATGATTTTTATCTGACAACACACTGTAGGAAAAAAGAGTGCGGAGCTTTAATTGCCGAAAAAGAAAGGGACATAACTTACTTTAATATATTGATTTATTTTGAATTATCTCTCTTTGACCATCTTTTTTATTTTAGGAGATATCTTTCTTTGATTAACTGACAGATAGAGAAAAAAAAAAGGCCTTATTATACGACAAGTCAAGCAATTGTAATTGTTTTGATGTGAATTGCTGTTATCTTTAGCTCAAATCCTGTAAAATTGGTGTTTATATTTATTCGGTCACATTCACGAAATATTTAGTTACATGGTTGAAATTGAACTTTTCTCCAGGGAATGACTGGTAACAGTCTATTGTTTGTTATGAGTGTGTTCCAGTCATTGCTAACAAATATAGGATAATCCTGATTTATGTGACCTTGAACCTGATAAACCCGGTAACATTTAATTGTACAGAAATAAAGGAAATATAGAAAGGAAATTACTTAGTGCAATGACGTAAATAGCTTGCTGGCGTTATTTTTCGTAGAATAGAATTATTCAGTTCTAACATTATAAATTTTCTTTTTTATGGAATTAATTTCTATATTACATTAATTACTCTGTTTGTTATATTATGGTGATTGATCAATTCTAGATTTGATGTAAAGGATGTAATACTTTGCATTTAGAATCAGGTTATTTAACTTTTCTGACATCGCTTCACCACATGAGTGAGTGTGTGTGCGTGTGTGTGTCTGTGTGTGTGCGTGTGTGTGTCTGTGTGTGTGTGTTCAATCACGTGTGATATCTATTATCTAATATCTTGAGTAATATAACGATTAATCATAGCAGGTCTCCTTGTAAGAGAAATAAATAATCATCTCTCTCTCTCTCTCTCTCTCTCTCTCTCTCTCTCTCTCTCTCTCTCTCTCTCTCTCTCTCTCTGTGAGAGGAGGCAGTGTTCAAAGTTAACACTTTGGTGTTGCAAAATACAAAGTGTGCTTAAATAACGCATCACTTGTTTGGGCTTCTAGTTTTGAGGTAGTGTTTCGTACTCTGTGTCTGCATATGTATCGCGTTTTACATGAAACTTATATCCTGAGTCATATATATATATATATATATATATATATATATATATATATATATATATATATATATATATATATATATATATATATATATATATATATATATATATACATACATATATAAAGAATACAAACCAAATGGCAAATAACAACACTTTCAAGCGCACTGGATCCACCAAGGGATCACGTGTGTCAAGGATTGATTAAAATAGATGCAATAAACTGACGACGAACAGTGCGAAACTCGTAACTAACTAACCTGAGCGCTTTCGACTCATATGGAGTCTTTTTCAAAGGAAAATATAAAACATATATAAGACAAACAAATAAATACAAAAACGTCGTTGTGTTTGTACACCTCAACATTGCTGTCTCCACATGAGTATATATATATATATATATATATATATATATATATATATATATATATATATATATATATATATATATATATATATATATATATATATATATATATATATATATATATAAAGTTCCAAAATACTTATGTTACAAATCTACATCTAAATAACAGTCACCATTCTTTGGAATCAAGAGACCCATACCAGTTTAAAACGGACAGAAAAATCACAATATTGACAATAAATTTTAAACTTGTCTGCGGAAGAATAAATGTAAGGATTGGTTTATTCTAACCCATAGATGGAAAGCATTTTCCCTTCGTCCACCTGGTAGCTGCCACTTCAGTCTCATGCGTAGGCACCGTGATGACGTCAGTCGGATGAGTGCCATTCTGGATGTATAGATGCTCTCCAGTACCGTGAGTGTTAAAGTCTGATTGTGATCGGCCACTGGTACATATAGTGGCTGAGAAATTAAAAAACTTTATACATTATTCATACATAGATAAATTCAAGTTTTTCTTTTGTAGTAAATTTGTTTGTTCTTGTCATCATAGTTCTGTTAGCAATTTCATACATTTTTTTTTTAAAAAAAGCGAAATCCTTTATAATCTCAATGCTTTTATAGCGCCTCTCACAAGGACACACGAAGGCTGATATAAAACCAACGATCTTGGTATCAGATCTTTTATTTGCATAATATAAGCGCAAAAATCAAAGTAAACAAGTAAAGAATGTGAGGACAGTTTCCATTAACATTATTTGCTCAATGTTTGAATTATTTGATTCCATAATTCCATCCGTCTGTAAGCCAGATTATATAGGTTTAATAGCTGAAGAACGGTTTGAGACATTGTCATGAAACTAAATTCGTATCATCAAGATAGTTTGTTTATCGCATAAAAGCTAGTTTATTTTTGAAAAGTTTATTATGGTACTAAAACTTAATACAAAGAAAGTACAGTCAGGACCTTGAGCAAAGAGGAGTTATTATAAAACGTATTGACAAAGGTTAATAATATTGCGTCACATCAGAATAATGTAACCGTTTTGACATATTGTAATAGTGGCTTTTTTGTTATATGTTGCTTTGTTTTGCATACTTCAAAACAAATATTGTATTTCCAAGTATAAGTGTATGACTACACTAATTCATACTACAGTCTGATGAATTCTTTCATTGATAAGAAAGGTGGTATTTTATTTAAAGTTATATCGCAATAATATTATATTAGTAAAATAATAAACTCATAAAAAAACAAAATGTAGAAAATCTTTTTCAATTGATATCACAATTAGTTGACCAAGTATCTTAAAAATAACTTACCTGGATTTGTAAAGTATGCTGTGACGAGGTATAAGTCACCATCGTCCACGAATGGCGCGTTGATTTGCTTTTGGAATGGATACTTCTCACCACTCCCGGTTTTGAGATCTTTTGCAATCTAAAGTAGTTTATGATGTTATAGTTACAATATATATATATATATATATATATATATATATATATATATATATATATATATATATATATATATATATATATATATACATACATACACACACACACACACACACATATATATATATATATATATATATATATATATATATATATATATATATATATATATATATATATATATATATATATATATATATATATAGCTGAATATTTATTTGCGTGTACAGTTATACTAAGAGTCAGATGGAAATACGGTTTATTTTATGTCTTCAAAAACAATGCACATTGCCTAAGTTTGCAAATATAAAATATTATTTGCAATTTTAATACCTCTAAAACTTTATGATAATAATGGGCAATGTATGAATGTCTGGGCAAATTCATATCTTAGTATAATCTTAGTATATCCTGCATAGGTAATGTTACATATTAGTATAATCTTAGCATAACTTGCATAACTTGCGTACTTAATGTTACATCTTAGTATAATCTTAACATAATTTGCGTACGTCATTTTACATATTAGTATAATGTTAGTATAATTTGCGTACGTAATGTTAAATCTTAGTATGATCTTAGTATAATTTGCATAGGTAATGTTACATATTAGTATAATCTTAATATAGCCTGCATAGGTAATGTTACATCTTAGTATAATCTTAGTATAATTTGCATAGGCAAAGTTACATGTTGGTTTGTATGCATGGGTGCTGTTTAGCAGATGCGGGTGCTGATCAGTGGCATTGTATGTTATTCACTTGTTCTAGTAATGATCAATAGGTCTGGCTGATAGGAAAATATGAGTTGTTGGTCAGTTAAATGTATATCTGTCACATTACATTTTAGTCTATTCACATAGAGATTCATCATTTGAAATCTATCGACGTTTCAACACTAAATTCTCGTTTTCCTCATACAGTCTCATTTCAACAGTAATGTTAATTTCCATTGTCGATGCAGTACCATCTTCCGCCGCGGCATCCATAAAGTTATTTCCGTATTTATTCAGACCGCTCTTATATCCTAAGTGGTTATAGCGTCAACCGCAGATGCGATGGTCGCTGGTTCGATCCCCGGACGAGTCATACCAAAAGACTTATAAAAATGGTAGTAGCAGCTGCCTCGCTTTGTGCTCAGCTTTAGGAGGATAGTGTTAGGACTGACCGACCCGATATCACGATAATGTGACTGATGGAACACGATGCTATATGTTTGTGGCATGATAACCTACTGCTAGACATCGTAGCTATATGACTGAAAAATTGCTAAAGCTACGTTAAAATTCAAATATAACACACACATACTTGAATATTTATCGTTAAATACATGATTGCTCTCTGATTATCTTCAACCGCATGAAACAATTCCCAGTCATGATTATTTCCAATTGTTTTCATACAAAAATATCTTAAAGATCGGATGAAGGTAAACTGTAACGTGTTTTATATAAGAACAGCAATATCTTTAAAGTTAAGAAAAATAAAATAATATCTAACCTCTTCAAACAAATTCACGTCGATTTCTGATTAGTTAAAAAAAACACACAAATAATTGATAGTGGATTTTCTATGAACAATACTTACCCCAATCTGGATCCCAGCAATAAATCCATTGACGTCGTAGAGCAACATAACAGAAGGATCGTTGCTTTTCCAGTATCTCTTCCCAACGAAATTAGTACGAGCTACACATGTGAAGTATATAACAATTTTAGCACCTACCTATTCTGCATAGGTAAATACTGTATACCGTTTCAAACACTTTATAAAGTACTTTATATTATAAAGTTATTAATATAAAATAAAAACGAGTGTGTAGAATAATAAGCCTTCCTTAAAGCCTGAGACGATACCTCTCTGTATTTAAGGTACTAGAGTTAAAGGATGAACACTTTAAAATTGGAACAAATCTAACTTTATATTCATTAATTGAGTTCAAAATGCTCTAAATAAAATTAAATAAATTATATTTCATATCATGTACATGATTAGAAATGTATGAAATATTTCTTTCTTTTCCGAATTGTGTGTCTTATCACTTACCATTGCAATCAGACTTCATGACAAAACCTTCTGATTTGGCATCTACTTCTGTTCGTGGCATTGAGGCATAGTTGTACGGGTTGAAGGGATTCATTCCCCAAGTTACTAAAATAAATCAAACCTTAGTTACGAGCATAACTTTTTTCGTCAATGCAGTGGTACGTGATACTGATATAATTAAAATATTGGTATAAAGCAATTTGATCTAACAGTACTATTGATATATCAAAATTGTGATCCGCCCATGGAGAAATAATAAGCATAGATAAACATTCTTGCAACGGCGCCTTTACACCTGTGTGATGTCACTCATTAACCATCAGTAGCGCACTGAAATAACGATAACAATTTGAATAATTACTGTTTTATAAATGAATTTAATATGGTGCAAAACTTCACACCGATACTCTGATGTATTTAATGTATAGCGGTTTTTGTTGTTTATTAAACCTGTTGTAAGTTTCTAAAAACCGATTATTATTGACTAAATATGGAATTATCGAAAGGCCTCTCTCTCTCTTTCTCTCATCATATTAAAATACGGATGAAATATATGAGAGAGAGAAAACTGAAATTAAATCAGAATAATGACTTAAATAAACTATAAATATATTAAAATATTTCAATTACATTTCATTTAATTACAAAGAGCAAATGTATTTATTTGTATGTGATAAAAATAAACTCGATGTATATCGTTGTAAAAAAATAACTTAAAGGAATCTTTGCAAGACTCGTCTGCTTTAATTAAAAATGTATACATCTCGTGGTATATCATTAATAAAGATCTATCTATCTATCTATCTATCTATCTATCTATCTATCTATCTATCTATCTATCTATCTATCTATCTATCTATCTATCTATCTATCTATCTATCTATCTATCTATCTATCTATCTATCTATCTATCTATCTATCATAAGTCGATGTTTCAGTGTGTCTGTGTGTGTTTTATTTAAGTGATTTGGGTTTGTGACGTTTATATTTCAATAATTTTAATTCAGTGACTGGCTTCTGTTATATTAAAAGTACACATCCAATATGTGAAAAAAATTTCAATTATAAATCAAAGATGATTACAAAGGCCATGTCAAGTACCCCACGCATCAGTTCGAATGTAGGTCACGAACACAGCACATGAAACAAAGAGTGCCTAGTATCCTTCAGAGTTATCTTCCTATGCTCTGTTTATTGATTGGCTTAAGAATTTGAGAAGGCCAGAACGTGACTTAGATTATTTCACAATCTAATAATTTAAATTTTAGATAATGGATTAAGGGATAAATAGTTTGTTGATTTCGTGCGCACATTCAGACTATATAAGAGAATTAAACCAGTGTATTAATATTATTTCGTTGTGTTGTGTCGAATTTTGAAAACTCTTAGAAGCTTTGTTTAAAGGAATTGTATCAAAGTCAACTTAATTAAAGTAGAAAGGGCTAGAGATAGTTAGATGATTATTTTTTATTTCATCTCTGAACGTCAAAAGGGAATTCGTTCTAGCCGACGTAACATGACCGAGTCAGAGAATATGGTACAAGAGAATGACATAAGACCTTTCCCTAAAATCGGCAGGGTTAAAGGCAGCAGCTGGCTATAGATGATAGTTCAAAGAAATGATTAATTACGGCATGATTAGTTGTTTAGTTTTCTTGTCAATCCAAAAATTCTACGAACAGGTTTAGGAAACAGTCTATTCCGATTGGTTAATATGGATTTATGGGCGTAACTCTGTAAGAAATTAAAGGTTTTACTTTAGGAAAATTCAGCAATCTTTAATCTTTCGCAAGGGAAGTTAAATGGTTCCGGGATCGTGTGAGACGTTATCACGTGATTTGGCAGTGAAACTGATTAAATTTTATATTTGTTCATTGAAAGGGGGCTCGTCGTGTTCATTTCTTCAATATACTTGTTCAGTGATCTGCATTCTTCTTTCTATCTATCCACACTGGGTAAATCACACCGCGGAGGTCATTCCCTAGCAACGAACCGTAGTGAAAGAAGTTGGTGTGTTTTTTTTTGCACGCCGCCAATTTGTCACATAAGTCATACATATATACGTATATATATATATATATATATATATATATATATATATATATATATATATATATATATATATATATATATATATATATATATATATAATAATAATAATCAATTTTTCAAAGGAAGCTAATTGTGGCATATCTTTGGCCAGTGTTATCGACGACAAACACTCGATTCGGAGGGAAAATTTTAGGTATAGTTATTTCTGATTGTCCAGGGAAATTTCAGGACGTACACTTTGAGAAACAATTTAGGAAAATGTCTCTTAAAAAATCTTTCAATCAGATATTTCTTGAGAGAAGATTAAGGTGAATCCATAAGCGGTAGTTAAAGAAATTAGAAACCCAATGAGTTGAAGAGAAAAGTTACATCTACGGTATGTCAGAACAGTGAGGGTCGGAAGAGGATCAAGCACGTAGTTAGACGTTGGAAGCAATTCGTGCGAAGACAAGTGTCAGGTGATGCTGTCAAAGCATTAGATTGGACTCAAAATCAACACTCGAATACCTGATGATAGTATTACGCTGTAATTTAATTCTTTCACTGGCTATCTGTCCAATAGAAAGTGGATTCTGGCTATGCTTTAATTGAATATACGTAATTTAGTAAATCGGTTACATGGTAATTGATTTTTCTTTGATTATATGTTATTTGATTAAAATTTTCTATTTTTGTTCATTGAAAGGGGGCTCTTCCGTTTTTATTTCTTTCAATACTTTGCTCAGCGATCTGTAACGTTCCATCTATCCGTCCACATTAAGCAATTACATCAGGAGAGATCATTCCCTAGTTAATGACGCCGAATAAAAAGAAGGAGGGTTTTAATGTTTTAAATCCCACCCCCATCACAATATTAATATCGCCAAAGACTACACTACAAAAAATTGTGACTTCAGAGGATGAATAAATTCAGGAATGTTCTGTATCGCCAATATCATGAATTACGAGAGTACCATGTTAAATAAATACGACTATTTGTAATAAAAAAAATGGAACGACCATCTTGACACAAGCTGATACCTTCTGATTTTCATGCGAATTAATTTGATAAGAATCAGACAAGAGTTTACAGTGCAAAAATATTTAGCACGTTGACTGAATTTGGGTTTGTTTACTTTGGCGTTTCATGGCACATGAGCAAGTAAAAGTTATACAGTACCGATGTAATCAGAATAAAATACGTTGCTTGGAAACTCATTCACTTGCAAAAAAAAATCTTTCTACAACTGTGCACCATAAAACAAATATTCAGACTTTTCAAAATTGCTACGCATGCCACCGGCTATACGGAAACTTTTCAAAAGTGATCGGTTAAAGTATGATTGCAAATGGAACAAGAAATTTATATGTTAATGTGGAATGTCTGAGTCATTCCGAAAGTCAGCGTATTACGATATTGAAGATATTGTTCCAATTAAACGATGCCTAGACATTAAATAATTCAACATACCTCTGAGATTGTCCCATTTTGTCTCTGAAAGATATTATACAGGATAAAGATTGGGTTAACCTTTAAATAATGCAAATAAAATCTTAAGCATTTAAGCACTCAAGATATGTTATAAAATTCATCAGTTAAATGTACTTACTATATGCAATATTTCGTCAATAATAATGTACTCAAGATATGTAACACTATTTCGTCAGTAAAAATGTGCTTTAGTTTCTGTTACTATTTTTTTCATATGTCCAGTATATGTCTGCCAGATGGTCTTGTCGGCTCTGATAATGTCATACATACATACATACATACATACATACATACATACATACATACATACATACATACATACATACATACATACATACATACATACATACATACATACATACATACATACATACATACATACATACATACATACATACATACATACATACATACATACATACATACATACATACATACATACATACAAACAGACAGACAGACAGACAGACAGAAATACATTCATACATACATACATACATACATACATACATACATACATACATACATACATACATACATACATACATACATACATACATACATACATACATACATACATACATACATACATACATACATACATGCATTGCATACATACATACAGAGAGAGAGAGAGAGAGAGAGAGAGAGAGAGAGAGAGAGAGAGAGAGAGAGAGAGAGAGAGAGAGAGAGAGAGAGAGAGAGAGAGAGAGAGAGAGAGAGAGAGAGAGAGAGTCTCTCCAATAATAAGTCTCTCAATGTCTTGTTGTCAAGCGGGGAATTATGTCCTCCTCACGTTAATTGTCAAACAAGAATCATACATTATTCTTTGTTTTCCACTAATAATCTTTCGGAAAAGGTTGGATTCGTTTCAGTTTGCTTTCCTACACAAGTATGCTGAAGCCACTGTACTTACGTTTGAAGAGAAAACCTTGAACGGTTAAAGGAAGAATCGCAATGAGCAATAGTGAAGTCATTTTTGCCTGTAGATTAGAGTTAGGGTTGATCTTTATATAGCGCTATTCTTATCTATCGTTCTGAAGGTATTGTGGAGATAAGACACGGGACTGGAGTTCTAAATTTTGGCCTTATCTAGTTTTGCGTTGAAGTTAAACCTTGTTACTTTTATACATTTTGGTAAAAATGTATATGCTTAAATTATCTACATTCCAAATTTTCACTACGCATATAAATTAAAAGATCTGAAAAAAGCATTGTTTAAAGGGAAGTTTAGTTTGAATAAACTCATGTGACAGCAAAATCCATTACTAACATCTATTTCCCCCCCCAAAAAAATCCTTACTTGCCTTCGTTTCTGTTTCTTTTCTATTTTCAGTTAGTATTCAACGAATATTATATAATGCCATCAAGCGTAATGTAACAATGTGTTAGTTGTTTCATTCGCTGTGCATTTGCTCTGGACCAAAATTGGTATTTTTCTGTGTTTGAGACTTATCAATGTAAATGATACAATTTATTCTCTCTCTCTCTCTCTCTCTCTCTCTCTCTCTCTCTCTCTCTCTCTCTCTCTCTCTCTCTCTCTCTCTCTCTCTCAGTACCAAAGTCCCACTGAATAGTTGTTGCCACCACCACCACCTCATCCCTTCCCAAAATATAACACACACACGCAAAATTTTTAATGTAGATGGTTTTATCCTAATTGGCATGAGACTTACGTTTATATTAATATAAAATCTGTAATTTTGGTTGCATAGACTTTCAGTTACGCGTTAAAATTCGATTGCTCTGTTTATGTATTACCTTTGACAGCTAGCACAGGAGGAAAAATACGTAATTTAGGCTTGAAACTAGCTGATTGCTTCGTTTAGGTGTTTATGTATATCTGATACAGATCAAAATATATCTATATTCAGATGGTAGAGGGGCAATGAGAACCATGCCAATTTGTTATAATAACAGCGAAATTCAGTCATTTATATTGTCCAGATAATTTGTTTGAGACTCCTTCTCAGAGACAAAAATTATACATGACCCCTGACTGTCGAAAATAAACGATAAAATAAACGATAGAAAAGACGAGTCTGTTCTGAATAAAGCTATAAGTTAAAAAAGCAATTAACCTTGAAAACTTAATGAAATGTCATAAGCATACTTTTTTCGCAACCACAAAAAAAATATTGATTAGCTTTTATTTACATCTTTTGTTCCGAAGTTATCATTTTATTTGCACTGTCGTCATCTTAGGATAAAGAAAATGCATTGAAAACAAGACTTTGGCCTGGTACGGAATGATTCATGCACTTTTGCAAGGGAGACGAAAGCATCCTAAAGCATATGGTCTGGTGTACTGCTTTCTCATCTTAAAAGACCAACACGCTTCCTGTCTTTGTCAAACAAAAATGTGCACCGTCCACGCCATTTCTGAACCATGCAGTTTAATAATAGAACGTCACATACGTGAATTTTAAAAGTCACGAACACATTTGGTATTTTAATTAGGTTCACTGTCAGTTTCAGCAGTTGTATAGTATCATGCTGTTTTTCTCTCTGTGTTATCTTTGACCTCAAGGTCATGGATAGCTTTATCTGCTGCTCTGGAGATTTTGTTGGCATGCGCATGCGTATGAACTTTATTGGAGCCTTCGACTGAACTATGTAATGATATGACGAGTGTTCCTTTTAAAGCTGTGCTCATAAATCACGTGAATGATTGCTGAGTATGACGTGCTTAGTGTATACTACTGAAGCGCTTCAGAATGCTCATTTTGCACAGTTGCATAGAAACACGATACGCTTTTTCCACAGTTGTTTTATTCATTACATTGTAAGAATGCTTGCAGAATTTTCCATCTTGTATTGCAAATATTTGTTAGCCTGGCGCATCATATATCAATACCACAGGTTTAGACATTATAATGCTTAATGAAAATGATAAAGGTGTTTGTGTGTGTTTGTGTGTGTGCGTGCGTGTGTTTTAACGTAGTTTTAGAAATGTTTGTCATATTGTTACGTTGTCTGCATTGTGACAGTTTATTGTGATATCTTTGCTATGATTCGTATCGAGTTCGAACCCGCTACCTCCCGTAACCGACGTTCTAACCACCAGGCCCTCCCCGAGCGATCGGCGATTAAAATAATATAAGGTTCAGAGGAAAAAAGAAGAGATGAAATGTTAAGGTGTCTTATAGCCGTTTATCTGTATGATATCTTCTTTATCATTGCAAATGTAATAAATTATTGTAAGCAAACCAGTTAGTCTTTTTAGTTAGCTAGAATGGCGTTTTGTTAAAAATTCCCCCATAATTTGAAACTGTGATTTTTTTACTCCTAGATACACATGTATGTTAATTCTTAAATGTCTCACTGGAACAATGCTTTTTTTTCACCCATCCCCACCCCCTCACCTCCCCCACCCCACCCCACCTAATTTTGAAGGAATGGGCATACCAATTATAACCATGACACTTATGTTTATAAATTTAAGCAAAAAGTAAATTTGTAAGTTGGGTGATATGTACTCTGACTTTTATTTCGTGACTACCACCGTTAAATTAATAAAGGAAACCCATTGTGAACTTGAAATTGAAACAAGCGGCAACGCTGTTTACATGCTCATGACAGATAAAGTATGTACAAATCGTGATGTTTTATTCGGAATGGAAATCATGCCAATTTGTTATAATTACAGTGAACTTCAATCAGGTATATGTTCTATAATATTTATTTTTACCGTCTTGTCAAAAGAAAATATTCAAAACTACCATTGACTCTAACGATTAAGACCATACATTGGGTGTTGGGGTAGTGTTAATTAAAAGAAGAATTTGGGTAGTGTCGGGTAATACTACAAAGGTGGGCATGGGGGTGATTTGTAACAGAAAATAGAAGGTTGGGGTAGTGATGCATAAGGAATTGTCCTGATCACTTGAATCAAGATCCGAGGAAATATTTACCACCAAAAGATCTATCCAACGAGATAATATAAGAATTCAGTGGGGAAAAGAACAGCGGTTAAAGGGAAGCAATTGTAAAATAATTGTTCGAAATGACTGACTGGTTATTTCCCTTAGAAATTACATTCAGTTGAGAATGATGTATATTTTCTGCTAGTTTTGTTTCGTTACATTTAAAATTCATCAACAGTACAATGAGTACGTGTTGCAGAGATATGTGGATATTACATGCTGGACGATTTTTTTTTCTATTAGGGAGAGAAGTACATTTAATTATTTACAAGACACTAGTTTTCATTTCAGTTAATAATGTTTGCAACGAATATTTGTTTCATTGATACAACATAATCGTCTACATTCTTTAGCAAAACTTTAAAGATTGTGTGAATTATGTTCGGCCACGTGTACTATTGCCTGATGGCGTTAAACTCTACAACAGCAACAACAGGAGCAAAAGCAACAACAAATATTTACTCTTCATCTCAATAGTAGCAGTTCAAAGGTAAGCAAGCAGTAGAATCACGTCTCCTTTCTGCAGTGAAACGCCCCTTTCTGCTGTGACACACGTACATACAGGAACGTTGTCTTAGCTTTAACACTGTTTCTCAGCGTTTGATTGGTTATCTATGTCGGTCAGTATACCTAGTGAAGGAAGAACCCTGGAAATCTACTGTAAAAACTACCAACCCATGGGACAATAGTGGCAAACTTATCAACACTGGGCGAGCCAGAGACTCAAACACACGTTGACAGAGGTGAGATGGCAGTTATCGGTAAAGGTGAGCGCTTTGACCACTTGACCCCCACCCTTTGACACACCCTGAGCCATCGTATGTATGTATGTATGTATGTATGTATGTATGTATGTATGTATGTATGTATGTATGTATGTATGTATGTATGTACTTCAGCACAATGTTGGTTATATGGTGAGGATTTATCATGCTTTTAAGAACAGCGAAGAACTCTTTTGGCAGTGAAAGCAAAGAACCCTAATGCCGTAAATACCTGTATCTGTTATATAATTTTCCTATTGTTTATGGATTTGAGCAACTGGTTGTTGGCAACTGTTTTCTCGCTGTTACTTCTCAGTCTAATGAGGTGTTTAACTTCATTGCGGTGATCTCGCTAGGGTTCACTTACGGGTTATCGCTGGATTTGGTTCCCACTTCCAAAAAGATTTGTATATAAAAAGCAACTTTGTTTCGTGTGTTTCACCCACTAAGAAATTGCATTCCGTGTGAGGTACATATTTTAGACGTAGATTTGATCTTAATAACAATAGGTTAACTTCACTGTCCCACAATATGCCCCTCATTTGTAACACAATCTTCACTGTCCCACAATATGCCCTTATTTGTAACACAATCTTCATGGTCCCACAATATGTCCCTCATTTGTAACACAAGCATTCGAAAACTCACTTCTACATAAATCAATTGTTAAATTTGCATTACTGAGCCGATCATAGAATTTCTTAATGGTTACCAAGTGATCTTTGCAAGTGTCTTTGTAGATGACGACGTCATCGATATAAGCATCACATCTATCTAACCCACGTGTCATCATGTTCATTATACGTTGAGACGGGATGTTTTGTAGCAAAGAGCGTCATTCTATATTGACCAAGACCATCGGGAGTAACAAATTTCCTTTGTACTTTCTGTCAGTGGAATTTTCAGAATACCTTCCAAATGCTAAAGTGACATATTTTCATTTTCCAATTTGTCAATGCAGTCATTGATTTTAAATTAATATATATTGGTGACATTGTTCACTTTCTTTTAGTAAGTATACATACGAAAAGTATTTTTGGGTTTCGGCACAAAAGTACATTGTCCAATCCAAACAACTTTAGTTCGTTCGATAAAATCATACTCCGGCAAGTATTATATTTATTTTTTTCAATCATTCCTTCTTGTGAGTTTTCATCCTCTAACAATAATGTTAGACATATGTAGAATCTACAATTTTAACGTTATGTTAGACGGTATTTGTTTATGTTGGAACATATGGAAAGAGGTGCGCATAACAGCTCTTTTATTATATTCTTTTCTTGTAGTTATAGCTGTTAAGGTTTCTGGTCCAAATTGTTTAATAATTTCGACTTCCAAAGATTGGATGAAACAAACTTTTCTGAGTTGGACTGAATCCATCGTTGAAATCCTCACTGTGTGGAACAGGTACAACTAATATGATTGAATGATAAAAGGCTATCTCTCTAAACATATACCTTTAACATATTTATATTGGGAAGCCATTTTGTGTTTTTCCTCCCAGGAGAGCTAATGACATGGTTGAAGCTCCTTTTTTTTCGTCAAATTATGTAAAGATCACAATATCTAACCTAAACAAGATTTAGAGGCATGGGCAAGACAGCCAGAACTCTATGACAAGCCTGAAATCTTCTTTCATTTACAAATATGTCATAATTTTTCATACGACATAGTCTAGTGAAGGTTAGTTCTTGCTAAAACACTAGCCTATGAAAGCGTGTATTTGAAACACGAAACACACTCAAGAGGATTAATTTCTGAATCCTCGGCTGAAAGTTTATTTTTTAATATCTTTAATGATTCACATATAGTCTGTACACATCCCCTTATTCCTATCTTTTACTGCATCGAAACCACATCACAGATTCAAATTCTTCAAGACTTGATTTAATCTTTCTAAACTCCCTTGACTTTTATGGTGATAGGTAGATTTAAAAAGGTGGATGCCTAATTCATACATTAATTGCTGGAAAATTCCAGGCATAAAATTGGACTCTTTATCAGACTGGGCAGATATGTGTAATCAATGTCATCTGTATATGTGTTATCAATGTTTTACCTATGATTTTAGTTTTAATATTCCTCAAAGGAATTTCCTCTGAAAATCGTGTGGACACAGATTACAGTCAACGAGTATTGATAGCCTGACTTAGTCTTTTGTAGGAGACCGACACAAGCTGTCAATATTTTGATAAATGCAGCAGTATGTTGCAGTTTGGTATCTTTTGGGTTTTCATACCATTTGACGAGTTTGACAACATCTACAATATTTACAAACACCACTGTTAATTATCAGCCTATAAAAATTATTCACGATTTTGTGTTAAGTTACATGGACTTTAAATGACCCTCCAATGGCGTTACATTGCCTAGACTAAGACCTTCCTGTCAATATGATAACAATTTGATAGCTCACTAACTGTTCTTCTCAAGCAGGTAACTCAGGTGGTCTTCTAAAGCAGGTAATCCAGGTGGTCATCTCAAGCAGGTAACAGGTGGTTTTCTCAAGCAGGTAACCCAAGCGGTCTTCTCAAGCAGGTAACCCAGGTGGTCTTCTCAAGCAGGTACCTCAGGTGGTCTTCTCAAGCAGGTAACCCAGGTGGTCTTCTTAAGCAGGTAACTCAGGTGGTCTTCTTAAGCAGGTAACCCAGGTGGTTTTCTCAATCAGGTAACCCAGGTGGTCTTCTCAAGCAGGTAACCCAGGTGGTCTTCTCAAGCAGGTAACTCAGGTGGTCTTCTAAAGCAGGTAACCAAGGTGGTCATCTCAAGCAGGTAACTCAGGTGGTTTTCTCAAGCAGGTAACCAAAGCAGTCTTCTCAAGCAGGTAACCCAGGTGGTCTTCTCAAGCAGGTAACTCAGGTGGCCTTCTCAAGCAGGTAACTCAGATGGTCTTCTTAAGTTGGTAACTCAAGTGGTTTTCTTAAGCAGGTAACCCAGGTGGTCTCCTCAAGCAGGTAACTCAGGTAGTCTTCTCAAGTAGGTACCTCAGGTGGTCTTCTCAAGCAGGTAACCCAAGTGGTCTTCTAAAGCAGGTAACCCAGGTGGTCATCTCAAGCAGGTAACAGGTGGTTTTCTCAAGCAGGTAACCCAAGCGGTCTTCTCAAGCAGGTAACTCAGGTGGTCTTCTAAAGCAGGTAACCCAGGTGGTCATCTCAAGCAGGTAACTCAGGTGGTTTTCTCAAGCAGGTAACCCAAGCGGTCTTCTCAAGCAGGTAACCCAGGTGGTCTTCTCAATCAGGTAACTCAGGTGGCCTTCTCAAGCAGGTAACCCAGGTGGTCTTCTTAAGAAGGTAACTCAGGTGGTCTTCTTAAGCAGGTAACTCAAGTGGTCTTCTTAAGCAGGTAACCTAGGTGGTCTCCTCAAGCAGGTAACTCAGGTAGTCTTCTCAAGCAGGTAACCAAGGTGGTCTTCTCAAGCAGGTAACCCAGGTGGTCTTCTCAAGCAGGTAACTCAGGTAGTCTTCTCAAGCAGGTAACTCAGGTGGCATTCTCAAGCAGGTAACCCAGGTGGTCTTCTCAAGCAGGTAACTCAGGTGGACTTCTCAAGCAGGTAAGTCAGGTGGTCCCTAAATGACAACCGGGTACTTTTGAGGCTTATGTTTCACAAACAGCCCAATGAAGCAAATAGATTTCATGCTCTTGTTCATTTTCGCCACCTTGATTAGAATAGAGAGAATGACTAGAAAAGTCATTGTTTAGCAGTAAATGAATGTCATCAATGGGTAAAGAAGTCAATGATTTAGGTCTTGAGGCTACGTCTGATGACAAATTTACACAATGGAGAAGAACATTAACATAGCTGCACTCTACTCATTAATTAAGAACATTTACAGTAAAAGAAAAATGTCTCTGATAAAAGGCAAAATACCTGATATTAAAAGATTATGATAAACTCGCGAGTCATTTAATATTCTAATCAGGATATGATTGGCAGAATCACCAATAAGTGATATACATCCTTTCGACAGGAATGGTTCATAATTATCAATAATAAAATCAGACAGGTGTTTGTCTGAATCAACTAATGTATTGCCTTCTATTCTAAACCGTTATTTTGACTTCTCTAAAGAAAGAGCATTTGGAAAATCTTTGTCTTTATTTTCTTGCTTGTATTTCAATTTACAGCAATCCGAAATAGCTGATATTTGCAGTAACCAGTAACCATTGACATAGCTTTCATATTATAGGTGATACAGAAAAATGTATGATTTGTTGCTGTTTAATACAATAAAGCAATCCGGCTGTTGCCTTTTTTGATCGAAGGCAACAGCCGGATTGCTTTATTGTATTAAGCAGCGGGCAAAGCTGACGAAACTATGTAACGTGTGTCTATTCTTCCTCTTCTTTGTCGTCTTTGTTCCTTTCTCATCGACTCATTTAATGACATAGAAAGAGGTAATATTATATTGCAGAGGATGGGATTTAGCGATAGATAGAAGGCGTGATTCTAAATCCACCTTAAGATGGTCCGCTTAAATTCAGACCAATTTAACAATGGAGGTTCATGTCTTCAACAATATTTAACAGTTTTTTTTAAAACTGTGTTGCAAGAAAGGTAATTGTTTAATTAACACAGTCTGACTTTTAAAGCAAACTTGAATATTAGTAACTTTTTTCATTCCTTGCTGACAGGCCAGTTTTTCTACGAAATGTAAATTATAGCAAACTAGCTTTCAAGAATTTGTGTTTATCACATAGAAGAAAACTTCATGTAATGCAATATACTACAACAAGAATTGTTAACTCCTTTTTAGCCGTATTATTTCAAATTGTACCTGGTTACTCGTCAACTGTTCTACTTTCTGTCTGTAGTGCGGTTTTTTGGGGGGAGGGGTAAAGTAACTGAGCCTTTGACAAAATAAAAGTATCTAATACAAATATTGAGGTGTAACAAAAAGTGTAGAAAAGTATTCCTATAGTAATTAAAATGCAGCACAGTTGTGAGAAAGAAATTGGAGACATGATCAGGCAAAATTTTGAACCGTTTTGTTATGTAAAATTTAAGATAACATTTGAACAATGAAACAAAAAGTACAAAAGTCATTTGCCTTGTAAACTTTATTCCAGGAATGTCGTGACCTATCCTTGACCCAAAAAATCTTTTTCAGTTTGCTTTCTGAAAGCCACTAATTATTAAAGGGAAATGTTTCTTCAATCGTTCGGATGATCAGAACTTGTACTCAGTGACTAGTCATTGACTAAACCCTCGAGAACGCTAAAAGACTCCAGGCTTAATTTGAAACAAATACAGAGTTAAATAACTGACTCAGTTTAATGCGCGTAATGAAGTCTAAAAGCATATGCTTTCTTCTCAGGCTGTCAGGTCACCATGTTTCAATTCCACTAATCCGCGATGTATTTAGATTTTACCACCTCAAGGCCAATTTTGGTAATGCCTCCCCCGCGCTATAGCAACGGAACCATGGAAGGCAGGAATAAAAAGATTTATATAAATCTGAATAATTATATATCTACATTCGATCCATATATGATGCTCTTAAAAAAGAAACCACAAAAATCAAGAAAAAGGTAAAAATGTTACGTGTTGCCCGTATCTTATCATGAGCGTCTTGATCCAAGTGTTTTTAAATGCACATCAATACAAATCTGTTAATGAGGTGAATGAGGTGATCTGTCAACTAGAGTATACGAAACTTAAACTTAAAATCATGTTATATTATTACTGCATTGTCACATTTGATTGACGGATGTCATACGAAAATAACAATAGGTAAATAATATCTTGTATACGGATGACCTTTAACAATCGTCAGTTCTAATTTTGAAAAAGTTTTATAAAAAGTAGTGGTTTGATAAATTACTCAGCTCTAACAATGTTTGTACACAGGTCTAACGAAGTATGTAATGACTGGGGAGATTCCTAATTTGTAATATTTGTGGAAATTTATATTTTCTGTCCTGGAAATATGGCAAGTGTTGCTCTTACTGGTACCATAATACGCTTCATGGAAATGTTATGGAATAGTGTGTGAACTGATGATTGATTGGGAAGTGCAAGAATTGTCAATGGTTGATCTTTGACAAAGTTTGAAGAACGCAGGTCTGACATAATAAATTTCTGGTTGCTTTTATGCCAGTCTATGTTTTCAAGTAACATATTTGATAAGGTTCACCGTCTTTGAAAATCTCTAATTCTATGCATTTTTGATTTACATCTATTTGAACGCATGTATACAATAGTTTCTTCAATTCAATTGATCAGTTTAATTTAGAAATATTATTACTGAACATTGCAAATATTGAACGCAAACGACACAGTTTTTCTTAGATAAGCTGTTCTAAAAAGCCATGAAAAAAAAAGGCGAGACAAAAGCAATGCGAATCATAGTTAGGTAAAGACAAGACGTAATTTTATAAAGGGGTTGTCAAAGGTCTTTGATAGTTTGAACTGACATGGTTCGGTTTGGTTTAACCTGGTGTTTTACCCAATCATGAGGAGTGAGAGTCTAACATGCTTTGCCACATGTTTGAAATCGTTTGAACCATCGAGACTATATTTTTAATGAAATTCTATTCACTAGGAGATTAACTTGCGACGTGTGGTATGTTACATATGTGTATGCATTTACGTGCATATGCTAGAGATGGGTAGCGATAACAGAGCAAGCCTGGGGTAATTTTATAGTCAAGCATTAATTTAGATTTTTTGATTTTATAGATAAGAATCAATCGGAAAAAACACGTGATATTGTTTAAGACGTAATTCTCTAAGATCGTGCCTTCAGCATGGTACATAATAAAATCTGTAAGTTATATCCCCCATACAACAGTATTTCCATTATTTATATCTGTTGAGGGGGGGGCAGTTGATATTTCCTGATTAGCACAAATTGTCACGTAGATGTGTAAGACTGACAGGGTACCTTGTTGGTAGAGACAGGTCGACAAGGTCTCTATAAATTTCTGTAAAGAGAAAAATAAAATAACCAATAACAGAGAATAAATACTTCAAGAGTATCTAATTGTGCTGTGATAAAATTGTGAATCTATTCAGCGATATCCTTCGATTTAAAATCTCTTTTTTTCATTTAGAAACAAAAAACCAGCAAAATGTTGGCATTAGTTTTTGTAAACATCCTAAGTGAAGGATAACATTTGTTTATATAGGACAATGTCCTCCTAGATAATGTTAAGTAAACAAGTTTATAAATAATGTAATAAACTAATCAGTGGATTTGATTCTCACACGAATGTAAAAACAGAGTAATATGTTTTCTACTTCACAACCTTATCTCTCTTGAAAATATTTAACAGAAATTAAATACAAAAAACATGTGGTGATGGTGATTTGTGAGGTTCGCGTCATTTTCAGCAAAAGATAGCGGCCAGTATGGCTAAGGCCCTGGAAAAAAGCTTGTGCAATAATTACGATTGCCTATAGGTATATATGAACGCACGTACTTACAAAGTATACATTCCTACAAATTAATTGGATTGTTAAGATAAGATTAATTATCGAAACCATGTAGCATCTTGTTTTCTTTCTTATTTTATTTCGGCGAAGGAAGAAAAGATTTCAGAGGTATATTTAAAAGAAATTCATATTTAAAAGGACTTCTTCATAGTTTCGATTACCCTTTGGCAGTGTAGAATTTTGAGTTGTCTATCTCTGATGGCTTTGTACTCAAAACTGTTTTCATGTGCAAAATGTTTTAGCTCATAAACAGGGTGGGAATTAGCCCAGCGATGACATGTCAGTTACAAATCCTAAATTCGCTGTCCACGTGTAAAATTCAATACATTGTATGTAAGTGTTTTGTTGTTTATGGGAATTAAGCAACCATATATCAGTATATGAAGATAAAGTGCCTGATGATTCGGGATAGTTTCATTTTCAATCCCTAATATTCTGTCAGAAAACGGTCACATATATTCAAGATCGTCTTATTTCAAAGCAATTCAGCTTTGTAATTTCAAGCTCTTATGACGAAATATTATCAAAATAAAAAACTCCATAACGAACTTAACAATTGTATGCTTGAGTGATTTATGTTACCTTTGAAATCTAGAACACAATAAGGAAAACATATCATTTGGCTATGTAAAAGTAAAGAAAGGTTATCTTACATATCATGTTATATTTCACAATCATTCAATATTTATTTACTAAATTTAAACAGATAATTTTCCAAAGAAAACGTCAGTCTCTCCGAGTAGGAACTCTCTGTAGTTTGTGTTCCACGCGCTGGGTGCCGACAGCGTTGGAACCCAGAGCCCATCTGCGTTCAGTTCTCATTCATTGTACAGGATGAAGACCAGGAATAACTCGATATATGGCATGTTTATGCGTAAGTTGTAGTGGACACTAAACCGAAAAGACAAAGCAGCTTTTTCCCAAACCGAAGACAAGGATGGTATTTGGAACTAGACATATGTCTATTTGTGTGTGATGAAAAAAAAGAGCATTATATTTTTAAACCTTGTGAAATTCATGGATCTTTAGAACCGATAAGGTCGTTCTTGCTAAGGATTTTCGTCATTGCAATTTGTTCCCCATGCGATCATTTTGTATTAACAATGTGTTACATGTTTTAAATATCATACAATATATATATATATATATATATATATATATATATATATATATATATATATATATATATATATATATATATATATATATATATATAAATATATATATATATATATATATATATATATATATATATATATATATATATATATATATATATAATTGTTTGTTTCTTCTTTTAATACTTTGTTCTTATTTGATTACATGATATTATAATGTAATATTGTATGCTTGACTTAACCTTGTCCAAAACTGAGTTCATTTCTTCTTGACCTGATTAACGTTTTGTTTGGTGTAAACAGCTAATTCATAGCTACATTATTCTGCCAGTGTGTACGGGTTTAATATCAGGAACATTCTTGTTAGAAGAAGTAAATATGTTTATTTGGGTCAAAGTTTTGGAATCTCCTGAGTGTGATCCAAGTTATGGGTTTGATTTGTAAACATCAGGATCATTCTAGAAGGTTATTTTCCATTTGGCAATGGGTTTTTAAATAGAAAATGCTAATTGTGACCAGAGTTAAGGTATAGAACTATACATTCTTGCAATTGTGAGGATTTGGTCATTTGTTTTTTAACATCTAGCACATTCAATTTGTAGTATATTGTGACTAGTGGGGATGAATTTTAATTTCTTAAAATTATTGAATTAAAGTGATTATTTTTTCAGAAAATATAAAAGTGCTGTGGCAAATTCTTGGATAAAGACATATATTGGAATTTATACTGAATTCAAACTTAAAATTATATTTATGTCATTCTACAAAAGACTGTTGACACATCAGCACTCTAAGCTGTAACAGACAAGTCATCACCTTTAATATTTAGATTTCATCGGAACTTGTACTGCGTTTCATTCAGGACTTTAAATTATTATGACTTGTATTCTTTTGGTATTCTTTTATTTAATTAGCATTACAATAAGTTCTTATTCATTGTTTTCACTTTGTATTGTAGGGAAATAAATTATTTATTAAATTGTACAAAGCTTGTTGCCTTTCATTCTTTTCTGCAACTTAGTGTAAGAGAAGACTCGTAACAATATATGAAAGCAATCTTTTGTACTTTCAACATTTTCACTGCTACAGCAGACATCAGCCATCATGAAGCGTAACTCTATCAGAACGTAACAGTAGAACTAGCGTCTATATACATAATACCGGGAGTAGAACTAGTATATATATATATATATATATATATATATATATATATATATATATATATATATATATATATATATATATATATATATATATATATATATATATATATATATATATATATATAATACCGGGAGTAGAACTAGTGTCTATATACATAATACCGGGAGTAGAACTAGTGTCAATATATATAATACCAGGAATAGAACTAGTGTCTATATACATAATACCAAAAGTAGAACTAGTGTCACTATACATAATACCGGGAGTAGAACTAGTGTCAATATACATAAGACCAGGAGTAGAACTAGTGTTAATTTACACAAAATAAAGCTTAGCACCAGGCAGTAACAGATATGTCATTCCTGAAAATTAGGGCGTAATTATACAACTCAGATCCAATATAGCTACACATATAACAATCTTTTGCTGGAATACTTCATAGATTGAATAATCACCACGTACATAATCAAGCACTATTATAATCATCAACAAAGGAATCCATTAAACCCACAGCCTTCTACATCAGAATTCCTTACACAAAGCAATACATGTGATAAATGGCCCATTAAACCACAAAAGACGTGAGCGAGGTCACGAAATCGCTGAAAACTCCATTATTATGTCTTTTTTCAAATTTGAAAGACTTTAATATAGTCATATCCTTGCAATTATACTCCGCATAAGCACACCTGTTTTACTAATATTTATTTGCCTATGATTCCCAAAACAAATATAATGTTATTATGTTATCTCCATGGTTCATTCTAAATAAATAAGGTACATACAGCTTTTATATCAAGTACATAGACACAATATTAACATTACATAATAATAATATGTAAACTGCCACCTGCTGAATTGAAATATATATATATATATATATATATATATATATATATATATATATATATATATATATATATATATATATATATATATATATATACATACATATATATCAGTGTATCCCCCAGGAGTGTAAAACTGAGGGTAAAAAAATCCCTTGGTATCAGAACTGGGGGTCAAATAAAAAATGTGGGGGTCAAAAATGTACCGACAAATTTTCCTCTAATCCATACTTCTTCAGCTGGAATATGATATTGCAATTTGCACAATTACAAACTCTCTCTCTCTCTCTCTCTCTCTCTCTCTCTCTCTCGCACACACACACACACACACACACACACACACACACACACACACACACACACAAACCAACAGGCACAATTAACAGAAATGCATTTTCCATTCAAAGAATATTTGTATTAGTTAATTTTCCTTTTAGTTTAAAGTCGTATTTTTAACAGTCTCTTTATAATTTTTGTAGCAATATTAGAGACCAACACATTACATATAAGCTAATACAAAACTTCATATATATCTTATTAACAAAACAACAGTTAATTTACTGCCTATCATAAAAGGTGTACTATCATCGGTTTCATTGTACATCGTTCTAAAACACATTTATCCAAAAATCAGAGGGCAATGATTCATCTTCTCTTTAACAAGTTTCACTTGAACTATTACATCTTTCTTTCGTTATAGCAAAGTTAATAAAATCTGCAACAACCCCCTGAATAATCCAAATAATTAATTTGTCTCTGCAAGTTTACCTATTTCTTTGTTCTGAAAGAATGTCTTAGGTAATAATGTGTTCAAAAGATATCTTGTGGTGATCAAGGGCAGATTTTAAAAATTCTCAAACGATGTCACTAAAGGATTATTCACTTGTGTAGTCTTCGCAATCACGAAGTCACACCGGTAATCCCAATACCTTGGATGTGCCGTATTCTAGTCAAGAGAATATTTTATCCGTTTTTCATTAGTCAGATCCACATTTACTCTTTCGTGTTCTGCTTCTTTCAATTTCGTCGCTAATGATTCTTAGTGCACGCTGTTTTCATCTCGAGATCACACTTTAGTGCAACAAGAATTGAGGTTAAACATCGGGTCATCTTGCTGACCTCGATAGAATCGCGCGAGAGCTCGCGAGATCAGGGGCAGCTACTCTGTCATAATATTGCCTAATGGTAGTCTGGTTCTCTGCTCTGTATGTTCAGTATTACAGTGTGCAACACAGAGCATGCGAAACAGGAAACCGGAAGAAGTATTCATAATGCCATCCTAATGATGTATAATGGAAATATACACGATGCCATCTCTAATGCAACGCGTTGAATATTGAATAAATCGTGATTATATTTTGCAAATCATTTGCGTCAAAAAAACGAACAGTAAAAATTTGTGCCTCAATTTTTTCCAGTGTGCGTCCCCGTAATATTTTGTTAACATTGTTCAAATATAAACTGTTTATTTAATATATCATGAAGCTCATTGTCAACATAAATAAAGCGAAATACAAAATACCTACTTTCGTGCATTTCGGGCTTGCTAGAAACCAGGATTTTAAAGGCTAAACTAACAATCACCATTCTTCGGAACCAACTGAAGCCTTGCCAAGTACACTGGTTAAAAACTAACAAAACGTTTTTGATAGCAACGACATTTAATTTAAAACTTGCATTTTCCTGGAAGCTGCTAAGTCAGTCTCATGTGTAAGCAACCGTGATGACGTCAGTCGGATGAGTTCCATTCTTGATGTACAGTGTGAAGTTGGACTGTGATCGGCCGCTGGTACAGATAGTGGCTGAGAAATCAATAAATATAGCTTTATTAATTTGTAATTTATACATTAATTAATGCTGGAAAAGTATGAAATATTACTTTAATCATCACAATTTGATACATTAGTGAATGATGTACTTTTTGTAGCTATTTTGCAATTTTGGTCCTATACGTTGTACATAATACAATTTCGTAAAAAGGGGCCAAATCTTTGCACAGCCCATGATTTATTGGCCTTTTAATACATTTTAGCTATGTCATATTAAAGAAATGCAAGTTGAGTTCCGTTCCCAAAGACACACAAAGGAGCCAAAGTGGTCTAACATGGACCGATGTAAAACCGAGACGGTTGGATCTTAATTATCATTTATGAATGCATGTATCATCATGTCCTGTTATGAAATCTTGCATTCGTATGATACTTGTGCAAAGAGAGTAAACAAGAAAGTGAAGACTGAATACGTGATTTTTTTTAGTAATAATCCAAATTTTATCTGTATGTACATCAGACGTTCAGGTTAATATCTTCAGAACCATTTGTGTCATCTTCGTGAACCATTGTGTTGGTATTATGTCGTCTCCAAGGTACCTTCTAAATAAGGTACAGCCAGCTTATGCATCGAGTACATACGTACAATATTAACATGACAATGCCAAGATTTTAAAGGCCAAACTAACAAACAATCACCATTCTTTGGAACAAATTGAAGCCTTGCCCAGTACACTAGTTAAAAACCAACAAACGTTTTGATAGCAACGACAATTAATTTAAAACTTGCATTTTCCTGGAAGCTGCAACGTCAGTCTCATATGTAGGCAAATCTAATGACGACATTAGGATGAGTTCCGTTCTGAACGTACAAATGACCTAACTGTGTTTGGCAGCAGATATAAAACCTCTACAGCTGAAGCCCAAGTATCATGTATGAACGTAAGTATCATCACGTCCTGTTATGAAATCTTGTATTAGTATGATATATGTGTAAACATAACAAACAAGAATTTGAAGAAGGCTTTCGTTAGCACGACTGAATAAGTGTTTTTTTTTTGTAATAACCCAAACTCCGTATGTCCTTACGTAAGATTTTAACAGGTTAAATTATTTGGAACCGTTTGTGAATAATAATAAATTATAATATAATATTATAAATGTTTATATTAATATTGCAAATAATATTGTTTTAAGAATAATTATTATTGACAGTAATGTAAAGATAGTAATATTGATTCATACCTAAATAAATTTACCGTTCGATAATCTACAGAGATGACCCTATGTCTTCATAGTTTTTATTGGTTTGTGTATTTATAACATTGTTTCCAAATAAGCGTTTGTTTTCTCGTTTTCCTTTCGATGAATCATACATTTAAAGGGAAGGTAAAATGTGTCATCGTATTATATAAAGGATCTCAAATTAATAACAATGTCATACTGAATTTATGAAACGAATTAAAGAATGTCCAGCTTTTGCGAGCAAAATCTGGAGATTATTTAACGAGTTTCATAAATTAATATTAAATCATTACCCATTTGATTTATTTTTATCACATGTTTTTTTTTTTCAGTAAAAATTATTTAGATAGAAAGAAGAACGAATAATTTAACTCATTCTGACAGACGTTGCACCTTTCATTTGTTGTGCGTAAAATATAGTCCCAAATGAAGTTGAAAAACTAAAAGTACATAACACATCTTGATAGCTATGAATTAAAGAATAAACAGAACATTTTACAAAAGACAAAACATTTTCCAACACAAAATGTCTAATGAATGGAATATCACATTGATTGATATGGTGCACAGTACCGGTTTGAGTTGGCTAACACAACACAGTGAGAGTGTTTACGTTAAAATTTTCTACATCACAGCTAAACATTTCATTGTTGGGATATTTTTCTAAAAAGAAGATTACTGGACGCAAAAATGCACATATTTACTGTAATGGATTTGTGACCGGATATTTGCTTTATTTCACTTTTGAAACATTAGTTTGTACAGAGGACGTAAACAAATCTATTTTTGAGTCGGACTTGCATTACATATTTACCGCGTAAATGTGCTGTGTTTGGATAAAGTTCTATTATTTAGTGAGCCCGGTTTATGGCTGTGTTCTTCTCTGAACAAAGGCGAATTTGTTTACTTCAGTAAGTTCACATTTAAACCAAGCTTGTATATAGGGTGGATTCAATACTACAGATATACCGCCCATCCATCCCCACCCACACTCTCGTTCTCATCTAATCAATAGTTTTCCTTGTTGTTATTGTTCATGTCTTAGGGGAGGGTTCTTGCCATTTTTCTTGCTATGATATGTTACATTGGCAATATTGAAAAAAAACTAGATCATTTCTTTCCCACTACTCTTTCGCGAGTCGAATAAAAAAATGGCGGCCAAAGATGTTCAATGAAAACGAAAAAAAAAAACAAAGAATCCAAAAGGCGAGGTTAAAAGGTTTTCCCCACGATCGCATTCAGTCAGTAAAAAGAATACTGCACACTAATTTCATTGGCTTATTTGGATTAACCAGAATAATCTAAAGTGATATGTTCACATGTTTGATATCAAAAATATGAAACTGCATACACTGTAGGCAAAGTGTACCGACAATGTGATAAACTGTTTTAATAGTCAAATGTTAGTCCCCAGTATTACGTACAGGACACAAAAATATATAAATTTAGGGTATTACTTACTTGAGATAAAATATACAGATTTAGGGCAAAATTTTTTATGATATGAAATATGTAGATTTATTGTATTGCTTACGTGACATAAAATATGCAGATTTAGGGTATTACTTATATGACATAAAATATGCAGATTTAGGGTATTACTTATATGACATAAAATATGCAGATTCAGGGTATTACAAACATGACATAAAATATGCAGATTTAGGGTATTACAAACATGACATAAAATATGCAGATTTAGGGTATTACAAACATGACATAAAATATGCAGATTTAGGGTATTACTTACTTGACATAAAATATGCAGATTTAGGGTATTACTTACATGACATAAAATATGCAGATTCAGGGTATTACTTACATGACATAAAATATGCAGATTCAGGGTATTACAAACATGACATAAAATATGCAGATTTAGGGTATTACAAACATGACATAAAATATGCAGATTTAGGGTATTACTTACATGACATAAAATATGCAGATTCAGGGTATTACTTACATGACATAAAATATGCAGATTTAGGGTATTACATACACGGCACAAATTATACAAATTTAAGGATCAATTAATACAACAACAAATTAACAAGGTAAGTAACTTAGCGATATTTGCAAGATATGCTTTGACGAAGTATAAATCCCCGTCGTTCAGGAATGGCACGTCGATTTGCTGTTGGGATGAACACTTTTCACCACTTTCAGCTCTGCAATTTTACTGATCTTAATTCCTTCAACAAATTCATCTATTTGTCAGATCAAAATGCAGTTTTTTTTTATTGGTGTTCAAGAGTAATGCACACAATTTTTTTTTCTAAGTATAAAATATAATACGTTCGTTTTAATTTAAATTTCATAATTATAATTAGCATTGTTTATAAGAAATGTATGCATAGGCAGCTTTACTTCTTAGTACACTCAGCATTTAAAATGAGAGTCTTTTGCATTTAATCATTTTTCTTTGCAATGTTTAAGGATCCTGGGCAGTTTTAGTTTGCTCAGCGAAAACAATGCCCTTTGTCCCTAGTTTGAAACAAACGGTCATGCATCCATCAGTCCGTCCGTAATGCCTCAAAAGGTCAGAATATATGCCTTCTGATGTTGTTTAAACGTTTTAAAGCATTACTAGCTTTCTGTGTTGGATGTTAGTTAAATACAGACATAAATACACGAAAATAGAACACAGTCAGGAATATAATTTACATATATGTAGGCATTACCGTATGCATGATAGGTAATATTCAAAATTATTACAATTAACGGACACCGAACCGTGTGTCACTGAATATTGCAAGAAAATAACTTGATGTGGTGGATTTCGTTGGCGCGTACTGTGTTACCTTACTAAACAAAATATCGAGCAATAGTTGCATCTCGTTGTACACTGTAGAACAAGGAAAGACGTTGGCGAAATTCAGCGGAAAATTCGTTCCAATAAGGTGACTATTGAGCTATGAATTTTATATTTTGACAAATGTACCTGGTTATATGAACTACGCGCACGATTTTATGGGCAACACTTCAAGAGTTGCATATGACAAAAACCATTATCATTTAGCATGTGTGAGTTTTTGTATCCACTACTTAATTACATCCTTGAAAGAGCGCTAACACTTTGTGTAAAGCAATGATCTCGTCCCAGTTTCAAGTGTTAATAGTGTTCTTGTTTACATTTTTCCGTTTTTTACCATTTTATTGCTTCATTAGTATTTGTTTTTGCAATTATGGGGCCACTTGTACTTTATCAACATAAACATCTCATTCACGAATGTGTGTTTTAAGTGTTTTCACTTAATCCATACCCATTTGCTTTCAATCATGTTACACCATTTGTAAAGTCAAATCAACAACAACAGTTAAGAAGCTGATAAATAGTTAAATCTACTAAATGTGAATATCTAGAAAAATGTATTTTATATTTAACCAAACGTGTTTTAAACCTAAAATACTAGTCAAAATTATCAGTAAATAATGGAAATAATAAGCTATCACTCAAATTGTATCCGAAATGTAGGTATCGCACAGATCTATTGCAGAACTTACAGTCTGTAAAATGCTTCGGGGATTAGAGGATACATCTTGTAATATATTACGGGTGGGTGGGTGTACAATAATTCACCTGTGAAAGCCGTAATTGTCAGTACATTTAAACATCTATAATTCACAAAGGTTTTGCAGCGTCATTCGTATTTCATTCTGTAGCAGACTACACCGTGTAATAATTCATCAGAAATATTCAGATTCCTTTAAAAACTGAAAATAATCAAAGCTCTATATAATTTTATTTTTATATGAAAAATACACGTTTTGATAATATTTTGAATCTATGTTATCGTTAGTAAATAATTAAGTTAACTTGCTATAGCGGTAAGTTCTTTTCGGAGTAGGTTTCACAAAATCTAAGAGTCTTACCAACTAGTATCAGGCATCTAGTTCATCTCCATAATCAGAAATCGTGATTTTGTTTATATTTATATTGTGATGTGGGACGCATTTCACGGCTCTAAAATAAGTTATGTTATGTTGTTATGTATCTTTAATTTGCATTGCTTCTTAACTTTTGTTTGCCTGTTGTACTTCATTAAATGATAAGGTTTAACATTTTAATTTTCTAAAGAGAGAGAGAGAGAGAGAGAGAGAGAGAGAGAGAGAGAGAGAGAGAGAGAGAGAGAGAGAGAGAGAGAGAGAGAGAGAGAGAGAGAGAGAGAGAGAGAGAATGCCTACAGTGTAAATCTTGTGTCAGTCAGACTTAGAACGTTCGCGACACCTCTGTCAAAGGTAACACTCACCAAACACAGCAAGAAAGACATACGTATTTATTCAGCGACAGTTCTTACAATTGCTTTTATTTGTCCGTATGATTGCCTCTGAAAATAGGCCCAGTTTGTGTTTGTGTGAATTGTAGTAAGACTTTAAAATGACATTTATAGACTAAGTCTAAAAACGCAGAATATAATTGTGGTTTGTTTGACGTTTTCCGTGCTCTATTTTCATTTTGTTCATTTCCGCTGTATTTTAAATTAGTAAAATTAATTAACTTTTTCGTATAATTTCAAAACAGTACATTTATTTCAGCTAGTTCAGCAAAGCATGAGATTAACATAGTAATTTCTTGCTCTACATTAAAAGAAAAATGTTATTTGTACTTAATATTTCCAAATAAATATGTCCGAATTTTTGCAAACCATCGTGTCTCTGTTGAAAATCAAAGAATTATATACATTAAAGGTATAATGTAACGGGCAAACTTTAGGTAAATTAACTAAATTAACTTTAATCAAGCATTCATTATAGAATATTTCTATCATAACACCAATTTCTCAGTTAAAATCACGTACCCAACATGTTGTTGGGGTTTCTCATCTAATTATTAGCTTATCAGCATAGATGTTTCTTTTAGTTCATTCTCGCAATAATTGACTGGTACACACGTTATTCTTCTCTCGATCTGTATGTAATAACATTGGACGGAAATGGGCATACCGTCTCAATAAATCAAGTTCGGGGACAATATTATTACCAGCTTTGTTGCAACAACGCTGAGGACTGGAAAATTTAATAAGACGAACAAAAATGTGATAAGTCTCCGCTTAATCCAATTTATTATTCACCGTCGTTATATTATTTCTTAAATTAGTATGAAGGAGTACATGTCGCATTATGTTCACCTGTCAGTTTGATTGGCTACTGAATACGCTAAACCATTGTAATTTCGACAATGATCCTTTAGACATCATCATTGATTAGCTTCATTATTCACTAAACCAATTAATTGCTTTTAAATGTGAACAACCTTATTAATGAGCGTGTGCTTAGCATGATAGAAGTATCTTTGCTTAACAGCAACAAAGTTATGCGAAGAGTATATATTAGACGGACCCTGGAAAGTTAAATTAATTAAATTAAATTAATTAATTACATTTGAAAGAATCTTGTTACAATTAGTGATACATATTAGGTCTAAAAAATAGGAGAGGTACCCAAAATGAGTGACTTAACTTTTTACATATTTTATGGCCGTAGATGGCAAGGGATAGTGCACAAATTGACCAAACGTGTCCAAGGGTGAGGTTAGTTAGGGTACCAAAAGTAGTTCAAACTGGTTGAGATAAAACAGTTTACGAACGCTATAAAGGCCCAAAACTGTAGGGTAGCAACAGCAAACCAACACATGGATAGACGGACAGACACATATAGCTACAGACATACTTCTATTCCTACAGAGAAACACCCATGTTAGCCATTAAACACCCCAGATAATAATTGGCCTAGAAGTCGGAAACATTTTGAAGGCCTATGGTTTCTTCTATAGATTAATGAAGTCAAATCAGTGCAAGGATGGAACGGTCAGTATATATATATATATATATATATATATATATATATATATATATATATATATATATATATATATATATATATATATATATATATATATATATATATATATATATATATATATATATATATATATTCAAGAAAATAATATTAAAATGATATTGTGTAGCAATGCCGATTTGTTTAATGGCCTTTAGAATGAAGCATAGTATATATATATATATATATATATATATATATATATATATATATATATATATATATATATATATATATATATATATGTATACTATGTATGTGTGTAAATATATATAAATATATATATATATATATATATATATATATATATATATAGTATATATATATATATATATATATATATATATATATATATATATATATATATATATATATATATATATATATATATATATATATACACACACATACATAGTATATTAGTATATATATATATATATATATATATATATATATATATATATATATATATATATATATATATATATATATATATATATATATATACCATGCTTCATTCTAAAGGCCATTAAACAAATCGGCATTGCTACACAATAGCATTTTAATATTATTTTCTTGAATGAAAACCTGGCCTAATATTCAAACTATGTCTCTATCGTAGTGTTCCATAGAGTAGAATGCAAATAATACTGACTACTTTGTCCATGTTTATAAGTACGCGCAATATGACCATGACACTATGTCGTATTCTTTGCATGATATGTTTTAATTTGAAAATATATTAGATTTTTCACTTCTTTCCTGCTGTTACTCATGAATATTACAACAGTTATCTTGCTAAACAGTGTTGAAGTCCTTCAAGTGTTGCATTTTTTGTTACCCACTCACCCCCCCCCAAAAAAAAACAACAATCTGGATAATATGGAATGGGCTAATCCGCCAGTCATTAATAACGATGTAAGATTAATTAAGATCCAACAACACGTGTGATCTGTTTTGTTACCCAATCAACCTCCACACCACCCCGAAAAAACCCAATCTGGATAGCATTTAAAATATTGTGAACGATATAACATGGAATGGACTAACTAGCCAATCATTAATAACGATGTAAGATTCATTAAAATCCAACACCCGTTTAATTCACAGTCTAAGGCATGCGTATTCAAGCTTCGAACAAGAATGCTTAAGAAAACAAATTTCAATCGGTAATATTCCTATGACGTCAAACAGTTGGCATCCAATATGAGACCGCGCCTGTTTATGTAAGAAATGCTCATATTCTTTTGGAAGGAAAACAAATTGTATCATATGCCACATTGATTATAGTCTTGTGTTTATGTCGAGCTAATTTTGGAGAGTTGCAGGCAATGACCCGCGAAACTGAATCGGGACTTCGAGTTAAAACGAATATTTATTTCATCTAATTATATGGTTCGCGGAGATTCAGGATGACCATACAAACGACCTAAGAAGAAAGTTGCTCTGTTGACAATGACATATATAAATTTAAGAAAATTAATATTTGATAAACTGGCCAGAATTATGCATCTCCAACTCAAACCATTATCTATAAACAACTGCAAATATAATTGTTGTATTCAACATAATATCTTATATGTTTATTGGCTATACTGTGTCTCTATATATTCTCTCTCTGTATATATATATATATATATATATATATATATATATATATATATATATATATTTATATATATATATATATATATATATATATATATATATATATATATATATATATATGTGTGTGTGTGTGTGTGTGTATGTATGTGTGTGTGTTTACTTTTGTGCATCATACAGCACTGTTAGTTCGTGCACAAAAGTCGCGAAAATAGTAAAGACAATTTTACAACTCGAATAACGGGGTTTGTAACATGGGAAATCATTAAAGAATACTGTCCCTCGAGGAAGCCAGTTTTTAACCAGATTCGTGTTATAGTCAATAGAACGGATTCCTCAGTGGCATACCTACGAGATACATGACAGCTCCTATACCCCACGAGGTTAGAAATAATTATGCCACATAATTGTCCAATTTGATCATCACGACCTTTACAGTTTTATCTCGTTAAGTTACTCGTGATGAATATCGTATTGGTTATATTATATGTTGGCTGAAAGAGAAGGCATATACATGTTCGAAAGAATTTTATTTGCATTCCGAAAACAATTCATGAAAAGGAACACAATCCATCTTTGATATATGTTCTAAGTCAATTGCAAATTTATTTTGATTAGATATATTTGCTAATGGACTTGTTATTTATGAGGGTAAATTTTGTACCTATAGTTACAAGTTACTATTTTTGAATTAAGCTAGCTTTTTGTCTTGCATGCGTATTTGTCAATTTGTATAATTTGTTCCTATATTCTATGGTGTTATACCATTCTTGTAGCGGTAATGGGTAGCCAATAGAGATTTGTCGAGCTAAGTTATGCCTGTAAAAATGGCACATTCAGATGCCGTCTCATACCGTGAAAAAGGCTCAATCGACATAGAAGCTATTAATGCAAATTTGAAGAGCATGCATGTGCTTCTGCTAGAGAAGTCGATTCCGATACCGTATCAACCGCGCGCAAAGCCCACACGACGCTATGGCATCGAAAAGAACAAGATAGAACCCGACGCCACGACAACACATTAGACACTCAGGTCATACGCCAACGACAGTGTTCTACAAAAGGCGGTGTCTGGCGCCGGCCACGAGCTTGTCTCTCCGCTGACAGTCTGTCCATCCTGGAGTCACGATATAGTTCAGAATTGTCGCAGCAAAAAATGAATTCTGCACCAATCAACGTGCACTGAATCAAGCCCATATGGTGTCCTTACCGTGCGAAAGTCTATCCAAACTGCCAACGAATTTCCACATTTACGGGCATAGATTCCTGGAAAAAGTTCTATTGAAACTGGTTTAATTACATAGTTAAACTTGAAAATATGGATACTGTCTAGTTAAAAATTATATGCGACCTCGCACAGGATATTATGCTTGAGTGTGCTTAACAACAACACATCAACTGTACTTTTCTCTGCGAGCTTGTGGCCAATCGTGTGTACGGTCTTGTTGGCGGCAGTAACAAGGCAACCCCTGGCAGCCCCTGGCAACCCCGCACACCGCTAAGCTGCTCATGCCTACAGCTACAATCACCTGCATGCAAAGCTGGTCCCCTGAATTTCCGGTTTTTTTATTGACCAGGTACGGCAAGAGTCTGTGAAACTGATCTTCGCGTTTTCCGAGGTATGCGCGTGCACTCCCTTCGCACAGATTGAGTCAAAATTGCACTTACAGCGCTACTTTGCTCCTAAACCGCCTGCAAAAAGTCCGCTTATACTTTGTGTCAAATGTCCCATGCATGCCACTGCCGAGAGGTCAGTATTTTTTGTGTGAATAACTGTAGCCGCCTTCAAGTCGTTCGAACTTAACAACTGCCTTAACTTCCAGCAGCCCATTGCTAAGGTCTATCAGAGGTGCAGCTCTCCAGCTTAAACATTTATAAAGTATTTTTTTATATTGGACTTGTTTTGCAAAATTGCCTGAAATTGTTGTGACATTTTTGGAAGAGAGCATCACATTTGGGAGCTGATATTTGATCAACACATCAGAAAAGATGGCCGTACCGGTCATTTATGAGTCACAAATTAAACTTGGCTAGTAAATCCTCATGGGACTTGAAAGTGAGGTTTAGCTCAATGCCAGCAGTTCTGACGGAGACAGGTCCTATGATTTTACCGTGCAAAAGGACCTATTTATCAACCTGGAGCAGATTTTGGTGACACATAATGTTGTAGACGGCACCAGGTGACTATTAGGAAGTGTTTTTCGCCGCGTTCCGTGTTTGGCATTGGCTGGATTGTGCAACACTCTTTCATCAGTTTAAATCTGTAAATGACTTTTTGGAGCGCACGTTATTCTAACGATAAATAAAGAGGGGAAAAAACCGCTCTCATTCAGCGTCCTCTTGACGAAGTTCTCTTGCTTTCATAAAAAAAACTGGCTGGAGAATTGCTATTTAATTCTGTCCCTTTCATGTCTCACCACCATATGATAACAAAATGAATCTTATGATACATTTACTGTAGCTCAATTAGTATTTTTTATAATAATTAGCATATATTCTACTTTCTAGCGTCTGTTATCAACATATTTATCCATTAGCAATAAATGTGTGACACTTCTATCGAAGGAATTTACCTTAACATTGAATATAATAAGCAGACTCCATCACGCTCTTTAGATTTCATCATGATTCACCTCTCAGATGTAATTAGTGAAACTATCGCCTTCATCAATGTAGTTTACATAATGTGTCACGGCAACTGTAATATTGATAGCTGAAGTTGCGAAGCAAATCTGATAGGAATTATAGATTATATCAATGAACAACATGGAAATATGAACCATATTGTGGAATCCATCATCAAATAAAAATAATAATGAAATGCACTGTACAAAAAAAAGACTTGTGCAACAGCGATTACACTTACTAAAGACAATTCAGCTTTCCTGTTTGAAGTTGTTAAAGCTATTAGTGTCTGAGCTTCGGGTTAGAGACTTTACCGAGGGTTGCAAATCTCGATTTCAAGTTAGAATAGTTTGGTGGTAGTGAATGATAAAAACAACACTTGACCAGTAAATGTAGTAATATTTTCCAAAACTGCACTGATAAATTAATTGTCTCTATTCAGTGATAGGTCTGCGATTGTACGATTTGAGAGAATTGTGACTTTTATAACAAAATAATTCTGGAAGCAAATCCAACATCGATCATAGCTTAAAATATTTTATATTGATAACAGTTAACCAGTTATTTTCTGTTAACCGGAATGCGTGACTAGTGTAGCATTACACGCCTGCATTTTGCAAATGTCTGGTACGAATAAACTGTTTTAATTTAACAGGTCGATAGATGTACCATTTATCAGCTAAATCAGGAGTTTAGGTGCTTCTTTGTTGCTGTGTGTAAATAACTTCATTGTTACTTTGTCAGATTTCTCCAGAAAAACGGATTTCACTGGGCACTTCTTGTAACAGTTGCATAAATTACCTCGTCTGATATTTCGTCAAGTTTGTCATAAACGTCATACTGGATACTGTCTGAGACTAGTTCAAAAATTTTAATGATGAACTGCATTTCGGATTTGTCCATTTCAAATTTTAAAGACGTTGGTGTGCGTTGTTAGTGAAATTCTACACATTTGATTACAAAATGAATAGTCGGCAGATATCAGTTTAATTCAGAAAGCTGCAAGGTCAAATATGTGAAGAGATGCATAGAATTTCTCTAATTCTCATGGTAAAAGAAATGGCAGTGTTGGGTTGGTCTTAAAGCATTTTGCTTCAAATTGAATTTCGATTTTGCATTAAACATTGAATTAGCATGATTGAATTCTTTATTTTTGACAATGCCGATTTCTTTTCCAATGTCTTTTAAATTTCTGCTTTTGGCTATGCGAACATTTTCATGGATATTCTTGCTCCTGATGTACTGGCATTTTTTGACACTGGAGGATATTGCGTTCTGTTGGGCCTCTGGGTAGACGATTCTTAAATGGCCACTCAGTTTATCTTTAGTGATTGTGGCGAAGTTCAGCATGTGTCCAATACATTTTGAAATACATACATAAAAGACAAATTTCCCATAATCCATACAGCAATTCATCGAATGTAATATGGTAACACTATCACACAATTTTCTGATCCAAACAGATAATTATTTATTTCAAAGGACATAAAAAGGGTAAAAACTCAAAATTGTAAATGTGATTTCTTTGTTGTTTGAATGAATGATCACACATCTAATTTTAAATTATGAGTGGAATCCGTTCTATGGATAATTATTTAAATTTTCAATGAGATGCAGTCGCACAGAAGGAAGGAGCTGCACAATATTATCATATCGACATAATACGACCTATAGTAACTGTTAATGATTTACTCATCAAAGATTATTCATGCGATTAATTTGCTTAACTTCATATGGTTTTAGCATTAACTGCTTAACTTCATGTGATTTTAGCATTTAAAAACTTTAATCAGTTTTTGAGTATTCTCTTATACATGTGTGACTTTTTATAAAAGGGGTAATAGTGGACAAATTAATTAGGACAAACAATAAACATTTAGCAAAACAAAAATAAAAATAATGTACCATTGAAAACGCCATTTGATGTTACGTTTTGTGGCCCCTGGGAGTATTATAGAGAGTTACTTTGACCCTTTATCATGTCAAAGAAGGCAAATCAGCCTTGTCTCAGCTAAATTATGAGTTTAGGGGCTTCTTTGATGCAGTGTGTAAATAAAGCCTTTACTGCTCTGACAGATTTCTCTGAGAAAACGGATTTCACTAACCTCAAAGGTCCCAAAAATTAAGCCTTGGGTATTATAGCTCTAAATGCAAATTTTGTATTAGCGCACGTTGAGCCTGCATAGCGCCAAGTGGAATGGAACAGGAAGGGTGATGTCACGGTACTGGATACTTGTAACAATGTTGCAAGAGGCAGACTTTACTATGCGCGGCTACCACCTTCTCGTTTCTCTCTTTTTCCCAGGTCTCTTTGATCATCTTTACTTCATCGTCCAATACCTTTTTCATCAGGTCTTCCGTTTTCTAGTCCTTTTTCTACAAAAGACCATTCTATTCAAATGATTGTGTCTTTGAAAAATACATTCTTTGATGACAACATCAAGGGTCTGCTTCAATGTGCAAGGCAAGGTGTTTTAAGTCGCTTACTGCCCTAAGTCTGATACGACTGCTTACAGTCCAGGGCGTGGACTGCAGTCCTTTAAAGAGGGCACTCAGCCTTGGAGCTAGGCCTTTTACCTGACCCCTAGAGGTCAGAGACCCCAAAAAGACCTTATGAAGCGTATTGTAACAGAGCGTACCGGCTTTCCCACTCGGGCCTCAACTCCCGCCTACCAAAGTTCCCAATGTCTAAGTCCACCTAACATTATCTCAGTTAGGTGGACTATTGCGTCAAATTTTACCAGTTTTTCCTACGGGTGTCCCTATACCAATGATGTGTTAGCCATCTATTCAATTATCTAAATGTTCCTGAGTTGTGAATTTCGAATATATTTTGATGAGGTTGAATTTTGTGTATTTAGCGAACTTATATAGTTCTAAAAAAATAAATCAAATCTCTAGGTGTATGTCACCTAATTTGACATTTATCACCGCTTTGACAATGTTTGGTTTTTAATTTTGACTGCCTTTCCAAAGGATCTCGTTTTAATGTTGGGTCTTCCAGGCCAAAGTGAAGACATAGGTTGTAGACTTATTTTCGAACAGTTAGCCGCGCGGCCCGGACTGTCCATCGCTAATTGTTTGTCCGTTCCGTTTACTTTTGTGATGGTAGCTTTTACCAGGTTACTTTTCGGTCTTTGTGTGCGTCCGGCTAATCGGTCTACTTCGCTCCTTTGGAGTTAGGGCTATCTGGTGGGAGGTTCCTGATTTTCCCTTATCGGCCTTGACCATTTTGTCTTTTTCATGGTCGGAAATCTTATCCTATATATATATATATATATATATATATATATATATATATATATATATATATATATATATATATATATATATATATATATATATATAGAGTGCTTATAGGAGTCAGAATCCACCCAGGCTTGTGCTAGTATGGGTCCTAGCGCCTGTTTTTTTGGTATGGACTAGGTATGGAGCTTGCAGTTATGTATATGTTTGTATGCGGGGATGGGTTATTAGGGTTCCGATACAGGCTTATTGAATCCCTTTATTTGATACTGATGATTTGTTCTTGTTGATGGTTTGTTTTAGGCATCTCTTTTGATGTTGGTTCCCCTCCTCCCTCCTATGAGGTCCTGAATCGTTTCTTCTTTATTCTTGCATTTTTTATTTCCTCCCAAATGAAGAACGCTATACTTTTAATATACTTCAAGCACGGGCGTGAAGGAAAACTTCTATTGCACTCACTTAACATATTATATACTGTCCACACGAACAGAATAAGAAGAAAAACATACACCCATTCCACACCAACGAACGAGCTAGCATAAAACACACACCTATTTAATGTCAACACCAACGAACGAGCAATCATAAAACATACAAATATGCTATCCATACCAACGAAGGAAGAGACGAAAAGCACACCCTCATATACTATCGACAACAACGAATGACCAAGCATAAAAACCACAAATATGCTATCCTCAACAACGAAGGTGCATGCAAACACACACATACACACATTAGTAAAGGAGTGAGTGTTTATAATCACACTACACTATATTCACACGGATTGACAAATTAAATAATCTCTCTTTACTATGGATCTGGCTAGTCCAGAGCAAGTCCGTTCTTTAAGAACTCGAAATGTACCTAGCTAATGATGGAACCTTCCTGATCTGGCACCACACATTCATCGCCGGCTCCAGTCCTACTACCAATTGATGCGTGTGGCTGGTTGATTGGCTTTACACTTTACAATCCAGTCTTCCATCTTTGGGATAGTGAAGGCTTCCCTCCTATACCAAAACCGTGGATGATGACGTTGTGGTGCTGGTAGTGGTTGTGGTGCTGGTTGTCGTGCTGGTTGTCGTGCTGGTACTAGTTGTGGAAGCGTCCTCACCTCAGACTTCACCTCACACTCAGGTCTCATGAAGAGGTGGGGCAGTATCCTTTCCTCCTTCACTTTCTTCTTTTTCATCTCTTCATCCTCTTTTATGGGATTCTCACAGTGCTAGTTTGACTAGGTGGCGCTGCTAGTCATATTGACGGAGAAGTAACATTTACATGTTTAGTAGTTCAGCTTATGAATCATAGACTCTTTAAGAAATAAAGAAGTGTGAAAGAAGAGAACTGCCAAGGTTTCTGGTCAGAGAAAGGAGCTCATTGAGAGGTGAGTGTACACTTGTTTAGAACCAAAGATGCATTGACGTTGTTTAAAGACGCCAACATCGAAAAGAGGTTATTGTCGAATATGAGCAAAAATGTACTGGAGTATAAGTCTAATTTTTATATGATTATAGTATCAAATATTGAATTAAACGATATATCGTATTTGTGCTGTACCTGGATGCATCCAGTCATCTAAATTCCATAATTTTGTATAGTTTGGAAATATGGAGCTGATTTTTGTCAATCCGCACTGCACCCTATTCTCCATGGCATAAAATAGGAAGTAGTACTCTTGAATAAATTCAAACAATTAGAAAGTATCAACACTCAACGTTGTGCTTTAGGTATTAGTGAGGAGTTTCCTTTTTTGACTGCAATTTAAAATAGGATAAATAATGATACTACTCTTGTGGAAGTGAAATGCCCATATGCAAGCAAAGACAATGTCATTAACGACAACACTGTACCTTACCTCAAGTTAACATCATCGGGCCTCTCATTGGATACGAATCATAATTATTATTATCAGATTCAGGGACAAATGCTGTGCTCTGGAAGAAAGGAGTGCAAATTTGTTGTCATAACCATGAAGGTATTAAAGGTTTTTTTCAATACAATTTGACAAGGACTTTGTAGACAAGATGGTTACTAAACTTAAAGAATGTCTTGAGAGTCACTTCAAAGAAGCATTAATTAATCATCACTTTTACAACGAATATTACTGATATGACCTTTGATGTTTGGGCTGTATCATTACTGTATTCCATATTCAACAAAGCTACAGTGAAACTAGTGTCTGAATGGAAGACCAATGCAAATATTGGCTTTAAATGTTTAATTTTATAGACATATTTATATGTTGTAAGCAATCAAGAAAACCCACACAATATACATAGTGCATAACAGCATGTGGCTTAAATTCTTCTGAACTTGTATGTTAACTGTGGTCTGTATTTAAGTACATGTAGCTAAACAGCATCATAACACTTGGCATCTTTATTTTAACTAAACGTTTGTCATATATTAGAAGAACATCGATATGAGATACCTGAAAAAGGGATCAGAATGAGATAGAATAGAATACTGTATTCAATTGCTGAATTTTAATAAATGTCTGTTCTGAAAGAAACATATGTACTGATTTTCTTACACCATTCTATTGCAAAAAGCTAAAGATGAGATGGTTGTTCAAACATTGAGCAATTTCTTTACAAAACCCACTTAAGTATGTCTAAAGAGAAACACCTTTATTGTTTCTGTTATTAAGGTGGTTGCACAAAATTTTGTATGTTTTTGCTAAACCAATGATTCTTTCAACATAAACTCAATTGCTTGCGATTTTTTATCTTCTAACACGGTTCTGGGTGACAAACGATTCTTGGCTTTGAAGAAACTTGGGGTATTGATATGAATATTGAATGGAATGAAGATATCATCTACATTGAAGCCCTTAACGGTCATTATTGAGTCCCCTGGATCAGACATCGTAGTCAATTTACTTCTTTCACGTATCTGTCGATTGCTAGTAGAACACCATAGGCATTAGAAACATAGGAAACAAGTCCACTAGGCATAAAACCCACCATTACCTTTACAGTATTATTATTTTTTACGTTGAAAATGTTGCTTGTTTAGCTAGTGGCTGTTTGGGTTTGAAAATTGGACACTGTACTATCCAATATCACCCTGGTATTGTGGTATTTAGCCTTAAAAACTGTATGAGCAAAAAATGAACTAAATCTCTGGATGGCCACCAGTTGACCTCATTCCATTTGCGAAACAAAAATTATCCATGTAACAAACACACTGGTAACCACACTCTCAGTTAGTTTAAAAAGGCGACCCAGCTCAAAGTTTGTAATGTGACGTCGTAGTTTAATTAAAGTACAAAAGAACTGATTTTCCATAACAATGTCATGTAGTGTCCCATCATAAGTAGGTGATATGCTGCTGTACATAAGGTGTCCAATACAAAATTTAAAATTCTGATAATTCTCCAGTCCGGTATAAAAATGGATGCCCTGGGGATCATTCACTAAAATCTGGATACTAAGCATTGGTTGATCACCACTTTGTGGCATACAATCCCTTGTTCTGGTTTCTTCAGTCTGAGTTGAGGCAGGGATGTAGACTAGAACCACTGAAATAAAATTGTATTTGCATATGGTGAATTACAACATTATCACAGTCTTACAGAAATGACTAATACATTTTGCTACAACATTTGAGTAACAGATTTTAATTTACAAAAATCAACTGCATAAATTTCAGTTTTAACAGCACAGTTGGAATTAAGATTGGGTTCACATGGATGGACTGAAATGGTACAGACTTAATGAGATATGTTTGTAATTGACAAAATGTATCACAAATGATCAAACAGCAAATAGGTTTTGTTCACAAAGTTTTCTTCGTTTTCTGATATGATGAATGACGGTATGCATGCCACCCTTTCATGTGGCAGATGGAGGGTAATTACTCAAATAATGTAAAGTCATAATTTCTTAACTGTACCAGTTTCTTCAGCTAGAGTTGAGGAAACTGTTTCTTGACATTCAACCTCAGTGTTTTCATCCGTCATAACAACACTAATGACCTGAAATGAAAAAGAGGAAAATGTTTTTACAGTACTTAAGGCCAAAACAAAACAAATGGTTTCCTGTTGCACTGGTGTTGATCTTAGGTTAGATAAGTTGGGACCTTTAAAATAATTGTTTGAATATATATATATATATATATACATATATATATATATATATATATATATATATATATATATATATATATATATATATATATATATATATATATATATATATATATATATATGATAATATTTAGTATGTATAATGTACAAAGTTAATTAAGTACTAGGATGAAGCAGAATAACAAATTTTGGGATTTTTAAAAAAAATATTTTGATTTTTTACCAGGAGGAGGAGTGCTAGAGTCATCAAGGACAAAATAAAACAATAAGGACTGTTTGCATATATTTCTTACATTCTAAATCTTATTTCCTTTTGTAGGCATGTATTTGTTATAAAATTGTGTGCATATCTCTGTATTGCAAAATTACAATATCAATTGACCTTGAAATGTATTTAGTCCTTTGCATGAAATACCTCAACATGCCTGAATATTTTGTTTTTATTTTCTTTGGATGTGTCTCTTCCTCCGTTTTGGGGCCCCGAGTGGTCTAAAGCGCTCTCCGTTACGGATCACTGTCATCTCAACTCTGTTTGCGTGGGTTCGAGTCTAAGATTCTTTGAGGGCGCGTCCTTCCTCTTCAAGGTTCCAGAAGGCCCAGCTCGGGGCCAAGCGCCCCCTTAAAGTGACATACGCCCAGCCCAGGGCAACAAATAGTCGCACGAAAGAACGATCAGGCAATAAGCGACTATAATCCAAAGTCAATCAACCCGATCAAAGCGCAACCCGATCACATTCCTGTACTAGCCTTTGAAGAGGAGGGACGTGCTTCTAGGAGCTCCGTGGAGGAACAAAGGAAACAGGGAGGAAGAAGGAGGACATAGTGGATTCTTGGCGCTCTCATCAACTATTGGGAGGAACAACAATGCACAGAGGAAATGATGGCAATTCGGAACTGGATTTGGATTAGACAGACTAACAATATGAAAGGAGGTAAGGATAATGTAAACTTATTCCTAAAAATCACTTGCTAACAAATTCAATTATCCCATTGCCTTCAGACGGACTAACAATATAAAAGGCGGTAAGGATAATGTAAACCAAAAGTAAGGTAGAATAGATTAGATATAGGATTAATTGATTATTCCGAAATATAATCCTAAACATCACTCGCTTATAAATTCAAATATCCCATTACCCTCCTAAATAACATTAAATTAATTAATTCATTACAAAACAAATACACTCCCATTGTTACAAATAACAACACTAAACACTTTATTGTCATAACAGAACGAACTAAAACGGAGGTATACATATAATAATAGCTAAATCCTATGTAAATTGGGATAAACCTTATTCCACTTCAAGAATTCTTTCATACCTGATCGAAACAACATTTCTTTGTCTTACAAAGTCCGTCTGATATACCAGGATAAATATAGAAGCGCGTTACAAAATCGGAACCTCTCTTTAAATAAGCATATTATATAAGGCCGCAGCTGATTGACCGAATGTTTGGTGCACACTTTATCTAATTGGAAAACAATAATTAGCTAGGAAATGATTGAAATGCAGACACAAACCAGCCAATCAGAATTGAAATCATTAAGGCTTACACAAAAAACAATAATTAATAAATAACAGTAATATAACAAATTAATCTAGCCACAATCTATAACACTAAATAAATCAAGTAATATTGCTACTACTATACGAAATTTACAATAACCATAACAATAAACTTAGGATAAATTAATAATAACTTCAATATAAAGAATGTGATTAGGAAATATTTATTATTAGTAGTAAAAATATAGCATTTAATTAATTAAAAGTATTCAACGGACAATATGACAATTTACTTGGACGTGAATCATCAGAAGAACATAAACCTGGAGGCAATGCAGGAGGACATCTTTAAAAGGAACAGACTTCGAAGAATTTCTACAGCAAGCAGGAGAGGGACGGACGGGAAAACAACATTTCATGCGGCAGCCCATGTGAAAGTTATATAACTTTCATAACCTCAACAAAGGCAGAGTCAACTGCCAGTATGAAAAGAATTACAACTTAAATTTGCCAGTACGAAAAGATATTACTTTACGTTGGTTGCCTAAATCTCAAACATTGCCATTATGAAAAGATATTATATCCAATAGTTGCCGAAACCTCAAAACAAGGGACAGTTTAGGAAGCTCTACCTCCTGTCCCACAAGCCCCCCACCTCACACTTACACACAAAACACCTGAAAAGGTATTAGCATCGCTTCAAAGGTAAGGGACAGTCCAGGACTAACCTCCTCCCACCTGCTGTCTTATAATTCCCTCCCCGGACACGATTAAGCGCAGAAGTGGAACAGTGCGAGGCCGCGCGGCCAACTGTCAAGCAAAATATACCATAACTCAGTCTTCACTTTGGCATTGAAGACCTTTTGAACAAACATGATCCTTTGCAAAGGCGGTCATAATTAAAAAAACAAGACAAATTAAGTGGTGGTAAAAAACACAATGGGTGTCATCCACCCAACAGATTGAAGGAAATGTTAGGCCTTTATAAGTACGCAAAGTACACACAATTCAAACATTAATATATTCAAAAATCACAACTGCTGGGTACGGGGTACGGAGGAGTTCAGAAATTGTATCATGCTGCCAAAACATGACCGAAAAGTGTCCTTTTACCTCAAGTGCAACGATGGTTACAAGTACAAGCCCACGTTCACCATACACAAACCCATTCGATACAAATTTCCTAGAGATCGCACCTAAGTAAAAGGCATTTATCATCAATGGCAAGCTGATTTAGCCGATGTCTCTCATTTTGCCACCTACAATTGTGGCAAGCATGTTTTTGTGTCATCGATGTCTTTTTTTCATAAATTTGCTTGGGTTGTGCCATTGACTTCCAAATCGAGCATTGAGCTAAAACGAGTCCTGAAACTGGTATTCAAACAATTTATGAACTCCTCCGTACCCAGCTGGATGGGATGTATCGTAGTAAATGCTGGACAAGTCCTTCTCCATTTAAAATAAGTGATACACTCTTCGTCGTTGATGCCACTCTGGATGGGTTGAAGAGGGTGGTTTTGAAACGGCTTTACGTGTCCGATGTGCCACAGGAGTAGAAGACGAAGGTATTTTTGGTAATATGGTGGTGGCAGTGGTGTTAATGGAATGACATTGGTCTTCTTTTCTTTCTTCACTTCTGTTTTCCCTTATTTTTTTTTCTCATTTCTATCAAAGGTTTAGTGTACACCATCTTTTTAATCCAATCTTTAAGGTCTTCTCGATGCGTTGTAGGGAAAGGGGTTAACAAGGCTTGCTGCAATCTTACTTTGATCGGAAGCTGAAGACTGTGTTTGAATGACTTTTCTTGCCTCGTCGTCCTCAGGCATCCGTGGGGTTGCTTCTATCTTGACCGCTGGAGGTAGTGATATTAGTGGTGATGGACATTTCATCAATGCCTTATCATCTTTCAGAGTGGTTGGAGCGGTTTCGTCTAAAGCTTTCTGGTGAAAGAGTTGCAGTCGTTGCAACATTTGACCGGTATGGTACGTTGTTTCCGTTTCGGACAAATCGCTGTGATCCATCAACAATTGATATTCGTGTTGTAACTGGGACATCTTGGTCAAATGAGGATTGGTAGATAAATTCTAGGTCCGTTGTTCTTGCCGACGACGGTTTTCCATCCATTGTTTGTAAGGGGCTAAAGTGAGTTTTCTTCCTTCCATCGGATTTCCGAAGGCAAAGCATGAGATCTTTTGACTCAAAAGCTTTTTTAATCCCTTTTTGTATCCATTGTAAGGCAGCTACCGCCTCGAGACATGTAACTAGAGGGACAACTGTGGGTTTTAAGATAGGTTCTAACAACATAGACAGAAAGGGCAAAAATTCTCCGCGTTATTCCAACATCTTTTTCAAATGAAGAATTTTAATTTTCTTTTGGACCACTAGGCGATAAACGTGTGGATGTTTGGCTAAGCATTTTGTCTGGTGTTTAGACAAAGGCATCGATCCTTTTCAAGACATTCAGACAACATTTTTACACGGTATCGATGACATCTTTGGAAGCAGTTGGAATCATTGGTTTTCGCATGAGTGGAGGAAACTTGGACGAGACGTACATGTCCCAATATTTGGTTAAACGAAGAGGCAGTCCTTTCCATCTCTTTCCTTTTCTAGTTAGAGAGTGGTGTGCACTAAAGGGTCATCTTTGTTTGTTGGTCGGGGCCACACACCAAAAAAAAAAACAAACAATAACGTCGATGACTTGGCACACAACCTTTTATCTTTATTGGGACTATCTCTTCGTCATAAAGGTGACAATGTTTTCTTTCTCCAAAATTTCCAAACAATCCTCCTCTTTTGTGACTACTCTTTTTCTTTGGACGAGCGTGTCTTTTCTGTGGTTGACATCTATGTTTGGCTAAGCCGCTTTTCTAGATGATAACCTGTCTTTTACTTTCTTTTCTGGACAGGAGAACAACAATAAGGAGCAATCTTTGCATACTCAACTTACACGGACATCCTTGGCTCGACATACGACCTTTTATCATTTTTTTAGAATCTTCTATAATCTTTTTATAATTAATCCCTTTGAGAAGTACCGTAGCAAGTCATTACCTTCGGTGGCTCCTTTTTTCTTTGGACGAGTGTGTCTTTGCTGGGGTTGTCGTCGATGTGTGGCTAAGGACTTTGTAGGATGCCGTTACTGTCTTTTCTTTTCCTTTTCCTTTCTGAAAAGAAGAACGACGATGGTGACGGTGTTCATTTTCGTGGGGACATCTATGGGTGTTCAGGAACACAAACACTGATCCGTTTTGTTTGCTTCATTTCTTTTTATACTGGAATGCGTCGTCACTGATTGTCATCCAAGAAGCTCTCAACTGTTTGGCTAGGACTTGCACTTGCAATTTCTCTCGAGGACTTTTAAACAAGACCACGTAATGAGCATTGAGACTTATGATGCGATGGGCATTACTTTATTGAAACAAAATTTGGGTAATATAAATGACACTTGCATGACGATGATGCCCTTCGCGTGTAAACCATAGTTTAATTTCTTCTTCGTCTTCTAACATGTCATCAAAGGTGACCAGACAGATTTGACTGGAGCCAGACACGAGTCCGTCGTTTTCGACAAAAATGTCTTCCACAAACAAGATGGAATCACCTTGACTTCCTCGCAGAAGGCTGTATGCCGATTGCCAAACTTTGAAACAGCACACGATTCGTTGAGGTGGACGATCGATCAAATGATGTTTATGATCGATCAAAGGTTTGACACATTAGGTTTTGCATGAACCGCTGAGTCCACAATGAGATGGGATGCCGAAGATACAAGGCCTCATAGCTGGCACAATACGTATTCATCGATGATTTTGAAAGTGGAGGAAGAAGGAGCAGAGACAGAAGAGTTAGCCATAGTAGTGCATGAAATGTCACTTTTTGCATTCAGACAGACAAGTTTTTATACTTTTTCAGGACAAGTTTATTGTCATTTTTCATTGTGAACAACACGAAAAATAAAAATACATAAAAGCCAAATCGTTATGTACATGAATAAACGACACATCAAAACAATCATAGTGGAATATAAACAAGTCTTTGTACACCATTTGTCTTGATCAAATTGTGGAGTTCTAGCAACAATGTGCAATGTTCTGAGAGTCTCAACATTCCTTGGCACAGTCACATAAGAGAATGGTCTTTCGGGGATGACGATGACGGATCTGTCCTAAAGAGAGTGGTTTTCCACGGTGACATGCTGTTCTTTTTCTGGTACTGCCACTAATACAGGTTTAAAGTGATTTTTTTCACTGAACGTTTAAATTGTTTAGGATTTCAATTCTTGGGTATGGTGTGACACTTCTTTAGTCCAAGCCTCGAAAGCCCAAACTTTTCCAGTCACGTGCATCTGTCCAGTGAGGATATAAGTCACAAGCTGCACACCCATCGTCATACACATCTTCTGTATCTAAAAGTTCACGAATCTTGTTTTCCCATAGATGACGACAAGTATCCAGATGAAAGCGCAAAGCTTTGTGCAGAATGAGTCTTTTGTGGACATTGAAAAAAAAAACACTTTCATACTATTGGTGTGATAGGTCCTGTTCGTAAAGATTCCACATAAAAATTGGCTGGTAAACGAAATCCTATAAAGGATATACAATTTAACAATTTAAAAGAAAATTATACAATTTTATATAGTGGCATTAAGGCCATAATTTTATAAATTAGATACTTTGTATCCTAATGGCCATTGAGAAGACCTTAAGCTTGGATGAAAATTATTATGCACACTCAAGCTTCGATAGAAGTGAAAAAGAAAGAATGGAAAGCTGAAGTGAAAAAAGAAGGCCAAAGTCATTCTGTTACCACCATTACCAAAAATACCTTCGTCTTCGACTCCCGTGGCACATAGGACACGTAAAGCCGTTTCAAAACCACCCTCTTCAACCCATCCAGAGTGGCATCAACGAAGAGTGTATCACTTATTAAATGGAGAAGGACTTGTCCAGCATTTACTACGATCCATCCTATCCTGTTGCTTACGGAGGAGTTCAGAAATTGTATCATGCTGCCAAAACAAAACTGAAAAGTGTCCATTTACCTCAAGTGGCAAGCTGATTTGAAACAAAATTATACAATTTTATATAATTCATTTGCATTGAAGCCATTAATTTCATAAATTTGATACTTTGTATCCTAATGGCCTTAATACAAATGAATTATAAAAAAATTGTATAATTTTGTTTTAAATTGTCAAATTATATATTCTTTATAACAATATAATTGCATGTATGACTGTCTATCTTATTTTATTATTTTACTGATTCAGGGTTCATTAGAGACTGGTGTATCTTTTAGATCCTGTCATATATAAGTGGTATGATGATACATAGTATTTATGACGTAATTATTATTTTAGAATATAAAGACATTTCGTCAAACATTTTGTTCCTGAAGAACCATTTATTATATGCGAAAATAGTTGCAGTGAATGATTGGCAATTATGTTGTTGTTTTTATTCCGATTCTCAGTTTTGCATGACATTCGTAGGGTGGTAGACGCGTGGTTTCATATAATATCAGCCATAAAGACCAATACAATGAAAAGGTTAACAATGACAAGTGGCATCGCTTTCGCATCCGTCAGGATTTACACGCACAGCATCGTCATCACTTTCCATGGTAGGTGTAGACATAACAAAGTTCCCCTGATAATGTGGTGCTGAATCACTGAGGTTACAGCATACGGCATCTCTGCAATCGCAAGGCACAGCATCGTACTCGAGTTTGCTTTTTTATACTTGCTGGGTGAAAGATTGGCAAATTGTCACTTTAAAGGTTTCATCCTGTCCAGACTGCAAGGCCTCTTTTAGTACGCCAAAGTTTACAACTCGACTGGTGATATAATTGAAAGACAATACTTTCACTTTACGCTCAGTATGCGCTCAGTTACGCTCATAAGGATGTTGGTATGTTTAAATGTAGCATGATATTCCAAGTCCACGGTTTTGTGACAAATGTGACATTTCTTCTTTCCTGAACAGACGTGCACAATGGCATTATTGGTAAGTATGCCTTGTCCACAAGTCATGCATAATCTCAGGAGCTGACATTCACATTTCTACTGTAAACCTTGCATATTTAGATGTTGTTGGTAACAGTTTGACTGACACACTTGCGCTGTCAAGTTGAGCAATGGACTCGTTCTTGTCCTTTATCCAGACAAAGCTTAGAAGCTAAACATCCTTCACATTTCGATCCGCAATGCTTATGTTGCTCTCGATTGTTATAGCCATAGTCACATTTCTCACAGAAATAACTGTATGACAGGAATCCAGTGATACTCGTTATGGCATCATCGTGGTGATGTACTTTCCGTCTTTCAAATATTTGTCTAGAAACAACAGAGGTCCACGCACTTCTTGAGAGTATACTTTTCAGGTATAGCGTGGAGCCAAGACATCTTGCAACCCTTGTATTTCAGGGATTGCCTTTGGATATCACCGCTTGTTGCAAAAAAGTTCTGCTTCTCTTTGTTCTTTGACTCGGTCCGATCGTTGAATAGTTTTCCGGTCTCTTTTCCATTCTAACGTGTCGTTCTTGTCGGCATACGTTCGTCCCAACACGATGGCATGGGCTAAACACATCTAGTCTGTAGGGTTTTTAATTTGAATCAGGTTCATTTTAGTGCTGCGAAGATTATCTACCAAGATTGACTTGGAAGAGACACGTAAGTCATGAGCAATGTCGCTTTTCCGTCGGTGATGTGAAAATTATTGTTGGATTGTTGTACGTGCTGAATTCTGTATACGACTTTGGAAGGTGTCAATTCTGCTGGGTCTTTAAACTCGATCAAAACGGGAGACTTCAAATTGTTGTGATGAATGGAAATTCTCAAGCGATCGTCTTCTTTGGCTTGACATTGCTATTTCCGTGTGGTTAACAAAGAATCCACACATCAGTAATGAACCATTCTGCTTTCTCCAACTTCAACGTGCACGTGTAGGCTGTAGTTCTAAATTTTCTGGAGGAGCGTTTATCCGTCTCTCGAATATGGTAGTACTTTTAGGGTTTAGTGATGGTAATGGACTTTTGTTTAGTGTAGACTCTCTGGGCTTAGATTCTGGTTCACTCATCTCATCTTCAAAATGCTAGCAAGTATTTGAGCCAAGATTTCGGCTACTGTGCGAGGCGACAAATCACGTTTCTGTCTCTTACTTTCTTCTCCTTTCTTTACGAAATGATGCGATCGTTTCATCTTGATTGCAAAAAAGTCAAATAACTAAATTTAAAGCGCCATGGACTCCTATATATCCATGTCAGACAAGTGATATATAAAGGACTGGTGACATCTCTCTCAGTATTAATTTCATTCTCAAACCGATCAGCACGATGGAAAAACTCTCACAGATCGAACTTCTGATTAAAGCTTTGCGAGGTGTCATACGAACGTTTTCTTCAGACAAGCTGACGTACTAATCTTCCTAGTTTCGAGATGAATGTCAATATACTCTATATATCGACTATAATAAAGGGCAAATGTCCAGACCGTGATAAAAGCAACACTAGTGCCAGAAAAGACAAAAGTCAAGATACTTTTTATCATTGTAAAGAGAAAGGACATTTATCTTTAGAGTGCCCTAAGAAACAATAGAAACAGGAAGAGAAAGAAGAAAAAGATCATGTTGAGCAATGTAGCATCGTCTATTTTGCTCGTAATCAGCAAAAAGTTTCAGTGAAAAATCAAAATTAGCGATCACATCGGTTCACTTTGTCGTGTACACTATGTAGTAGACACTGCAAACAATGCTATAAAAAAATAGTCCCAGAGTCTATCGATGTGGAAAAACTTCCAGACCAATATCACTTGACCCTAAATATGCATTCCTAGCAAACTCATTTAATTGAAAATAATTTTATAATGGTATAATGCTCAAGACCAGCATATGAACGTATGTTGCATACTAGGTAGCAGCAGCAGTTTTAAAAAGTCAACAAATTTATTTGTTTTAGGAGTAAGTGCTACTAGCAATTCTGAGAGAAAAGAAGAAAAAAGAAATGAAAATGTTGAAAATAATAGTGCATCTTATAGCAAACAATGAAACGGTCAACATAATCGTAACAGCTACGTTGCAGCAGGGGGATGATAAAGGAAAAATGTTGATAATAGAGAAAAAGTAAATCAGAACTATGAAGATAGTGAAACAAATAATTACGCGTTTATAGTGATGTATGTGATAGTGGTAGCTAGTGCAGTCTGCTTTCTTACTAGTTCGTTGCTCCTCTGGTTAATAAAAACAAGACATTAAGTACAGCTGCATATGCTAATCCAATTAACAAGATATTAAGTACAGCTGGATGTGCTTATCCAATTAACACAAGAATCATCAAATTAATAAACAAGTAAAGTTTCTGGCTGGTGTGAAAAGCCAGACAATTTCACCGCCAATGACAACGGACAATTTCGCTGCAAATGGCTATCAATATTGTTCATATTATTTTTTAATGTATCAATTTGAACGCAACGGTAGCTTTACCAGCGTTGCTGTCACTACCATCTTCTGAGAGTAAACGTTCATCAAAATTTGCTTCTCTTATTCCAAAAGCTACAATAGTAATAGATCAACCGAAAATATCCATTTCTGCGCAGTTTTCACAAAATTTGCTTTATTTTCTTTTTCATAATTATGAGATTTTTTCGAAGTCTGCGATTCATATTCTTGTTTTTTTTTTCTCAACAAACGCATTATTCAGTTTTGTCAAATAGCCAATTATTTGTGCTCTTCTGCTTTTGTGTATTCTAGTAGGGTTTTTTAATTGTTCTGCTTTGATTCATTTGCATGCTGTTGTGATATTTTGTAATGTCATTTTTATCTTATTTTTTTTAAATCTCACTTCATATGATCTCTTTTATCTTATGACTTTAATAACATTTACAAAACACCTTAGTTTCCCTTTTTACTGTATATTGTTAACCGCAGCCAATTCTTTTATGGCATTCACCTGCTAAAGATTTTGATTGTTTACTTGTGCGTCAAAAGGGTTCATTTATTTCAGTACTGTAACTCATTAACTTGGTGTAATCCATCTTTATGCTTCTTTTGACCAACGTATCGAACGCATAAAAACCCTGTTGTATTAGGCGTTTTTTCGGATGATAAGACAATATATGAGCTGCCAATCTGCAAACTTTTAATACAACTTCTGTCTATTTTTGAACTATAATGCCTGTCTACTAATAACTAAAAGAAGATTAATTAGATGGCATTGTTTTTCATTATTTCTAATCCGTGCTTGATATAACTTATGTATCTACTTGCTGATTGGCTGCAATCGTTAATTTAATAAAGTACCAAATTTAGAGGGTCGTTTTCAAGACAAGGTCCAGAACCAGGCTCAAAACCAGGCTAAGTTATGATTCAATAGTTAAAACTGCTACTTCATACATTTGTCACTATTTTAATGGAATAAATATAAATTTGAAAAGGGGAAAATAACATAAAAACAAAGAAAATGATAGTGTCAGTCCGATTGTGGTCTAATAGAAACATTATATAAGCAAATATTAAAAGATAGCAAAGTACACGATAGTAACTGTTAAATATTTAACTAATAATAGTCTGGATACAACTTGATTGAAAACTAATCGAAAAAATCCACGACATTTATGTTTTGTATAAATAAACTATTAACTAAAATATCGAAATCATTCATTGTAAAATGTTATTCATAAGGTCTTTTCGAACAAAAACTGAACAGATAATCCTGAACTTGCTTTTGATTAATATCAAACTAAAATACGTGGATTTCCATTTCCATCCAGAATTGTTACTTTCATCCAATACGAAATGGACTTGTCACATTGATAGCATTTTAAAACATCATCATATCAAACAGCCGATCTTACAAATCTAAAATACAACTTAGAATTGCAAATTTGGTCACAACTGTATATACTCTATATCGGGCCTATCTTGGAATATGCCAATGTAGTCTGGGATGGATGCTGGTTGATCGATTCAGAAAAAATGCTGAAAAACCAAAACTTGAAACGGCAAGACTTCCAAATTACATTCGTATGCAGTCTTTCTATTTTTAGAAAAGGTCAGAAAGTTTGCAGATCAGATGGAAAAGACAACACAAATTTAAACACCTTCCAACATTATCAAGAGCAACACTCCAGATTATATCATTTAATTACTCCATTCCCCTGTGTCTGAACAAACAAATTATAATCTTCGACGTTCAAATATGGCAATTTTCAATTTCAGGATAAATGCTTGCAAGTCATCGTTTGTACCCTTAACAGTGGCCTTCTAAACAATCTCAAAAAGGATAATCGATGTAGATTGTCTTACATTGCTTTCAAAAAGTGTTTATGTCCAAATATTCTATCTAGCACAATACGAAATTTAATTAATGGAACCCTGAATTATAAGAAAACTATATTGCGACAAAATGTAAGTTCAGTAAAAGTTGATCTTCACAGTGTTGAATTTGCTTATACCCATTGTTTTTGTTCCTTCAGTGGGATCAAAACTTTCATTTCTTTGTGATATGTCCCAAGTAAAGTAGACAACGAACACTGAGTTGACGAGAAAATTACTTTCATTGTCATGTGCAATTATTATCTTAGATTTACTGCTTTGTGGAAGATGATAAAATGGAAAAACATAGAATTTTACACTATGTTTGCAAATATATAACCGCTACAGAACGATTTCAACAAATTACAAAAATTGTCATTGCTCATTCTCTCTCTCTCTCTCTCTCTCTCTCTCTCTCTCTCTCTCTCTCTCTCTCTCTCTCTCTCTCTCTCTCTCTCTCTCTCTCTCTCTCTCGCCAATCATTTTTCATTATTATTTTTTGTTATCATTTGGAATATGTAGTAGTTACTGTATCAGGGAGGGTGAGTGACAATATAAGTTGCTAGAACTTTTGCCCAATCCCAGTGTATCCTACTGTGACAATAACACGTTCGTTTATAAAATTTTAAAGTGGATATCATACCTGTTCTCGACAACGCCAGTATCATTCCCACAAGTACATACTTTAATTGCAAAAGCATTAACCCTTACAATTTCTGATACATGAATCTTGTAAACAGCTTGAAAACAGCTTAACGATACTTTGAAGATAACTGAAAAAAAACTTAGCTAGAAAATGCTTGTTTTTGTTGTGGGTTTAACACTATTTATCAGCATACCATATTCTATACATGGTGTCCAGTACAACTGGTGGAGGAAGAACCACGAAAACGCTGGTAAGAATCACCGACCAAAAGATAATTGTACGGTGAATCCAAATTGACCTAGATTGTGAACGCATGTAAACAGAATTTCCCACTGTGGCGCGCAATACAGCTCACATTCAAGGAAAAACAGCTATTACGTCCTAAGGATTGATAGCATTCCAAGATTAGATTGATACCATTCCAAGATTAGATTGATACCATTTCAGGATTAGATTGATATCATTCCAAGATTAGATGATTTACGTGTTTATGAAAAATAATGCGTTTGTGTTTATGGAAAGAAACCATAACATTATCGAGAAAGAACTTTAGCTTATTGACGATGTCTTTGACTTGACTTTGAACTTTGAAGTTGTTTATGAAAAGCTATATTGCCGTTTTTATTGGACATTAAAAAAACATTTATGGATAGAACTGCTATTTAGTATATTAGTTAAAATTATTCTACGTAATTATATTTTTAATAACTATTGTCATATAACGTGGCTTTATTCAAAATAATGTTCCAAAAGATTTACAAACAAATGTACTAGCAGCTGTCCAGCTTGGCGCACATAATCAGGAAACTTGTGTTAGGACTGGTTAACCTGGTGTCAGGATAATGTGACTATGTGAGACATGATGCCACACATATACGGCATGGTGCCCCAGTGCTAGACATCACTATAAACTACCACATTGCAAACATCGCATAACTAAAACGTCTAAATCATACACAAATCACACATAGCGTTTGGCAGCTCCAATTTTAATTCTCAATGTTGCATGGCGAATACAGGCATACATCCTAGATTTAAACACAAATTATTACACATACTAATGATTCTAGCCATATGACTAAAATTGTTCAAGCTGCGTTAAAAAAAAATAAATCACACAAACACACATTTATAAAGTCATATTTATAAGTTATTCCTTACCAAAGTGTTAAACAACGGCAACTCAGAAAACAAACTATTTATCTGTGATTTCAAATTTCCAGTGACAAGTTCTTATTTTATTACGAAATAGCAGGTAACCTGAGCCTGCGTCTTTATTGTCCTACACTAATAAAGATCAATATTTACGAAAGTTCGGTCAGACAAATTCAGTTGCTTTAACAAATATTAAGCGATTGTTGAAACAAATTAACTTGATAAGGAAAATAAATGAAAACGACCTTTAAAATATCCCGAACATAAAGTCGGATTGACAAGACCGTCTAGGCGTACATTATATAATCAGGATTGAAAGAAAAAAAAAAGACAGAAAGAGATTTCCAGTTATAATGGTATATTCAACCAGACGCAATTTTTCATTTTCAGGCAGATATAATTTATATACAAATGTCTGAAAATTTTAAAAAATCCATATCAATACATTGACAGTAATATGTCTTCTCAAAATACGTCTCCGCACAGAAATTTAAAATAAACAAGGGCAAACGGCGTATACAAAAACTGCTATAGAATCTGAATGGAGTGAGACTAATGTGACGGAGTGAGACTGATGTAATATGTACCACAACCTGTCATGGTGCTTTGGTTATCATTATCTAGAAAATGTTCGGCCAAGAGTGTTATAGTCTGTTTCGAGCACAATATATATATATATATATATAGATATATATATATATATATATATATATATATATATATATATATATATATATATATATAAATTAATTAATTAATAGATGGAGTAACAAAGATATGAGCAAAGATTTAGAATAGAACAACACGGGCCCTCTTCAAAATATAGCAATTTGATCAATTACATAAACAAATGAAATTGAACAGTACAGTCATATGATAAACTTTCTCTTACAAATAGGCTTACAAAACTTATGCAGAACGCAATTAACTGCTATTTTATGAAAGAAATTTCATCGTATAATCACGTGAATTGAATGATCGAACTCAAATTGCCCGCATGTCAGGATAACAAGGTTGCTTCCGTTCCTTTCCGAATCATATTTTTCTCTTATGCTTTTATGACACTTTCCACCTTTTATATGAAGCCAAATAACTTTTTTCCGTGTCTTCAACTTTCCAGATTCCCTTTTGTTGGACATCTTAACGAGAAAAGTACGTTGTATTGCTACGGATTCAAGATTCTCCCCTTTCAAAGAAATGCCTGGGCAGCCGAATTTCTCAAGGAAAATTACTAAACTCATTGAATTTTGTTTGGGAAACATCTCCTTCGTTTAACTTCTTCAGTCAGGATTAAATTTCTTTATTTCACTAGAATTTCAGCACTCATATCAAAGTTAAAATGATTCTTACTAGTTCACCTTTATTAATAGCTATCTGGAAAATATCATTTTATGACACCTATTTCAAATAACCCAAGATTTTCCAACATTTTCTCTGGCTGTTCTCTACTTTGTCATTTCCTCCACTTCACCCAATATTAACAAAAATTCGATTGGTCGATACCATAGCGTATACTAATTTAAATCCAATAATGATCCCAAACAAGAGAGGTTAAGCATCGCATGCTACCAATTAATGGCAAGCCTATCCCATCCGTCTATATGAAAGGTTACGTGTCACTCTGATCACGAAAGATTGTATTGCAAAAATATTCACAAAAGTTAGCACAATTACAGAATAGAACACCAAAAAGGATACGGATCGATGAATGAAAGAAATATATGACCCAGATGGAAAAGACTCATTGAAGATAGTAAATACTTTTCTACCTACTCGAACAAAACAAAAAAACGTCCATGGTGGACAAATTTAGTGGTACTCGTCAGACTTTAGCATAGATGTATTTAGCTGAAAATGAAACAAATAAAATGGGATATATGTAATTATAGAGTACATTTTCCTTAATTTCACCAAGGGATAATTGCATATATGGAGTACATTTTCTTTAATCTCACCTAGGGAGCCTTCGAAAACAAAGGTATGACTTTTTCAAAGAGGATTGCAATGGGTACTGGATGACGGACGGTCGGACGGATAGATAAGATATATAAGATATCACAGTACATAAGATATCACAGTTTCTTGAGTCCGGAGATGACATTTACGATTTCTCCGGATTGATATAGCTTCATCTATTTCATTATCTAGGCCCCGAGTGGCCGATAGGTCTAAAGCGCTCACCGTTACGAATCACCGCCATCTCACCTCTGCGTGGGTTCGAGCTGCGTGGGGTCGAGTGTCGTATTCGGCCAACGTGGGTATGTGCGAAATTTTGCCAGTAGCTTCTCGTAGGTCAGTGGTTCTTTCCCGGGTTTTCCAGGGTCCTTCCTCCACCATTTATTCTAGCCGCTATTTATAGCCTCTCTTGTGCTGAAAAGTGGCGTTAAACACAACAACAACAACAAAACAATTATATTGCTATACTTAATAGATTAATATTAAGTTGCGTTATAAACACAATAATGTACTTAAATAAATTGTATTTGTTTGTGACAACTTAATGGCTTTATCAGCATTTGCTTCCGCCACAAGAGTTCTGAAGTACAAACGCATTAATATAATGACACGCAGTGTACCATAAACGATTTGTCCATTTTATGCCATCTCAGCTTTTATGCCACTATTATGTACTCAAGTAAACAAATAGGGTCACAATTAAAATTCGTTCTGTTAATAGAAACACTTTTGTTTTCATTCTAACCGTTAGAAAATTCTTTATGTGACACACCAATGCATATCATAAAAGCGGACTTCGATATCGTTGTTTGTCATCTGTACTACAATATCCGTTAATGGCATTATACTTTCTGAATATTTTTGAAATTGGTTTTCTGGGAAAAAATATTCAAATATGTATTTTTTTTCTGATATCAAGAATGTGTTGCAATATGTTGCAATCGATCATGGGAGACACGGGCACACCGGGTCATTCGTTGTGATCGATACTGAATGACAAATGCACGCATAATACCATTTACACGGTGATATATTATGGAAAACTAGGGCACATATGATTGCGATATGTTGTGACTTGTTGCGATCAATAATCAGAGACACAGGAATACAGGGTTCCGATATATTTTGATCAATTATCGGAGACACAAGAACACAGGGTTCCGACATGTTGTGATCGATGATCGGAGGCACATGCGCACATGTGAGTCGGAAACTAGATATAACGTCTCACAACAAATAGAAAAGTTCTAAATTTTACTCACCCTCCCCGCACTTGAATAATTTATATTAATTCCTGTTAATTTATTAATTCCTGTTCCTATTAATTCCTGTTAATTCCATTAATTCCTATTCCTGTTAATATTATTAACAGCTGAGAACCGTCATGTGACCGGTGTGTTCTCATTTAATTATTGTCACGAGTGTACTTTGTAAGAAAATTAGTGAAATATTTTCCATAATAACTAGTAATAATTTTAACTGTAATAAAAATGATCTTTCTATCGTCCGTATAAAAAAATGTTATGCACTTTTTGCAAAAATACTTTTTCATTTCTTTTCATGATTTGAGACGACAATTGCATAAACACATGATAGTATTTTTTTTTTGGGGGGGGGAGAGGGAATCATACTATTTTATTAAGGTACTTATTCTAATTCTGATATTCCCACTGCTCTTTTGTCCTTGTCTACATCTTCGTAGATATTAACTAATAAGTTATTCAAACTGATGTTATGTCTTAAATATTTATAGACATTTATTAAGCCAATGTTAACATTTATCTAGATTATATTTTCGCGATATGTACATATGCACCCTAAATCGATAAATAAACGATTATATCGCATCAAAAAAGAATCGTTATATCACTCTTGGTATATTTATGTAGGCTTTTGTTGTATCAAATATTATAAATTCATATAAGATTTTCCTTACACTACGCGTGTTTCTCGTTAGATTGCAACAACATTTTGGAGTAGGTAGGTCAGTATAAACTTCTTTCTTTATTTGGTCTGGACTATATTTTTTTTTTATAAAAAAGCATGAACAACAAAGTAAGCGTCATTCACATCCTGATTTTATCTTCAATCATAATTACGTCTTATGTTTTTTCCTCCCGATTTTTTCTCAACTCAAAAATGAAGGGTTTGCCGAAAAAAAAATAGTCGACCACGTAACCAGAATAAGGCATATTGTTTTATTTGGTCGAGCAAGCGTTTATATTCTTTCTGTTTCTTGATTAGATGTTGTTAATATTCATCTCTATACAATTCGTTAAGCAATTCACCGCTATAATGTAATATACTGAGCTTGACCTTTAAAATCAAACTAGACAAATTTTACCGGCCAAATTATACAATTGCTTTCATTTATAATTGTTTCTAACTATTGTTCAACTTCTTTAATAGAAAGCCAAAAGAAATAATAACAGTTCTATACAGTGGTGTCACTAAGGTTGGTGTCAACCAGTTCGGTAACTAATGGTGTCACCCCAATGGATCTCCTTCCTGCACAAAAATTCAAAAATTGTGTAAACAATAATGTGCGGTAACTCATTGTGTCCATCATCCCACCCCTCCTGGACCCTTCCTGCACAAAAATTCAAAAATTGTGTAAACAATAATGTGCGGTAACTCTTTGTGTCCATCACCCCACCCCTCCTGGACCCTTCCTGCACAAAAATTAAAAAATTGTAAAGACAGTCATTTTGGTGTCACCCCTTCTGCTGGTGTCACCCATTGCGGTACGCACACACACACACACAAACACACACACACACACACACACCTAGCGACGACACTGGTTGTATACTCGAAACAGCTGTTACAGATTAATAATTATTGATGTGCGTCCTAATTTGTTCCTAAATATATCAGATGAATATGCAAAAAAGAAACAATTCAGAAAAATATATATTATACTCTTGTTTTTGTTTTGCTACCAATAAACCATTATAACAATTAAAACACAAGGTAATTATTGCACAAATTGAGACTATGTTGTTATCAGCTACTAAAAAAAATATTTTATCTTCCATCCGATGTTAAACACCAACTTATTCCACGATGCCAGTGATATAATGAAGTGTTGCTTGCTGCTCTTAAGGCTGTGGTCAATAAAATCAACAGTGTTTTCAAAGTTTTATGAATTATACAAAACTGCGTTATCGCTGCTGCTGTTGCAGCCAAATCCACTGTGATGGTCTCCCCCACCACCGACATAGCCGTCGATTGTTAATATTTTTGCAAATTCGCTATGGTGAGACCAAGAGATATGGCTCTAACAACGTAGCCGAATAAACAGGACCAATCCTGGTCTAAGTCTATTTTATGTCGTTTTTTTTTATACTTCTTGCGGAAGAGCCAATTTAACCTTGCACCAGTTACTTTTCCTTAATTTTTGGCCCATTATTAATAATGTTTTTCTTAACTTATTTGCTATTAAGCTGACGCTTAGTGCTCTTTGGCTTTCGTTACTTTGTAACAAAATCATCAAATTTAGTTTTGTTAATTAAATCCTTAGCAATACTATTTTTATTATCTTGATTCTGTTATGAAGCATATCTGGATCTTTTTTTACTGATATAATCAAAGTAATAACATCAACAGTAGTCACGTAATTCCATTCTCTTTCGTCAATATACCATCTACGAACAGTTTCTTTTCTGGTCATATATATTTCCATATAATTTCTTAGGTTTTAATTTGATTTAAAGAAATCAATATTTTCATTACTTAGTGTTCTCTTGCATTTCTACTTATAACTGCTACAACTTTTGACCAGTCTGTTTCAGCAACACTATTTCTCACGTTGCCATATTACATTCTCTTTAAATACAGTAATTTTGTAATGACAGAATTGCAGTATTGGTAGAATTGTTTTTATGTTCTATTTTTTTCCAGTTTATTTATGCACAATTATTTCTATATATTTAGCTATATGATAAAAATGTATTTAAATATCTTAGAAGGTTGTACAGCTACTATACTGTTGTCTTTGTAATACAATGTTTTGTCAATAGTTCAAAAAGTAGCTTTTTTTAAGCTAAATCTTCTTCATTTAATTTAACTGTGTGTATAATATCTTCTTCCATAGATCGTCAAAACCGTTTTGTTGACTTGTTTTCGTAGGACCAGTAGTACGACCATCATGAGTCAGACCATCAGGAGTCATCTGTAGTACGGCCATCAGGAGTCATCAGTAGTACGACCATCAGGAGTCATCTGTAGTACGGCCATCAGGAGTCATCAGTAGTACGACCATCAGGAGTCATCTGTAGTACGGCCATCAGGAGTCATCAGTAGTACGGCCATTAGGAGTCATCTGTAGTACGACCATCAGGAGTCATCTGTAGTACGGCCATCAGGAGTCATCAGTAGTACGACCATCAGGAGTCATCTGTAGTACGGCCATCAGGAGTCATCAGTAGTACTGCCATTAGGAGTCATCTGTAGTACGGCCATCAGGAGTCATCAGTAGTACGGCCATCAGGAATCATCAGTAGTAAGGCCATCAGGTGTCATCAGTAGTACGGCCATCAGGAGTCATCAGTAGTACGGCCATCAGGAGTCATCAGTAGTACGGCCATCAGAAGTCATCTGTAGTACGGCCATCAGTAGTCATCAGTAGTACGGCAATCAGGAGTCATCTGTAGTACGGCCATCAGGAGTCATCTGTAGTACGGCCATCAGGAGTCATCAGTAGTACGGCCATCAGGCGTCATCAGTAGCACGACTATCAGGAATCATTGGTAGTACGGCCATCATGACTCAGTAGTATGGTCATCAGGAATCATCAGTAGTATGGCCATCATGACTCAGCATTACGGTTATCAGAAATCATCAGTAGTACGGCCATCATGCCTCAGTAGTATGGTCATCAGGAATCATCAGTAGTACGGCCATCATGACTCAGTAGTATGGTCATCAGGAATCATCAGTAGTACGGTCATAATGACTCAGTAATATGGTCCTCAGGAATCATCAATAGTACGGTCATCAGGAGACATCAGTAGTACGGTCATCATGAATCTTCAGTAGTACAGCCATTAGGAGCAATCTGGAGCATAATCAGGTTCTTTCAATTGCACAACAGTATGTTCTTCAACCATGATACTGAAACCATGTATCGCCATTTTGAATTACTGAAATGAATCCAAGTGGACTTGCAAAAGATCTAGGTTGCTTTTTTTTAGAATTTAAACAATATTGACAGATCGGACTAATGAAGACAAAAAAAAAGAAGCCTACAAAGATCAATAATGCTTATAATTGAAAAAAGATTTAGGTTTTTGTTAGAATTAAAACAAGTTATTGACAGATCGGACAAATGAAAACGAAATAAAAGAAGCCTACAAAGATGAGTAATGTTTATGGTTGGATTACCAATGTCGATATTAAGTGTTAACGTCATAACTTTTATGCGCATTATTTATGAACTGTTTTAGAACTCAAAGATCTAGTTACGTTAGAGAGTTGTTGTTGTTGTAGGGTTTAACGCCATTTTTCAGCATAAGATAAGCTATATATGGCAGCCAGTATAAATAATTGAGGAAGAACCCAGAAAAACCCCGTAAAGAACCACCGACCCATGAGCAGCAATCTGAAAGCCTTTCTCACATACCCACATTGGCCGAATCCGAGACTCCGAACCCACGCAGATAGAGGTGAGATAGCAGTGATTCGTGGCGGTGAACGTTAGAGTCAGTAACGGTTTAAGATACCTGCACCTTTAAGGTAACTCGAAAATAACATGAAGATAACTTGAAGATAACTTGAAGATAACTTGAAGATAACTTGAAACTAGTTTGATGATAACTTGAAAAGACTTGAAAATAGTTTGATAATAACTTGAAGATAACTTGAAAATATCATTAAAACATCTGTAAGGTAACGTATAAAAAATTCATTACAACATCTGTGAGGTAAATTTAAACAACTTCAATAGCTATTTAGCAAACCTTTCATTTACTTACAAGATAAATGTAAGAAAGCGAATAATTCCTTGAAAGTAAAACTGAAAATAAATGTTCCTTAAACACTAGAGAAGTTAACTTCGCAAGTATAAAAGTTCCCTCTACAGTTGAATGAAATACAGAACTTGGAAAAGGATGTACGAAGGTTTAGAAAGCCATAGAAAACAAATATTTCAAAATCGTGACTGCTTATCGGGGCCATTAAAACTGGCTGCAACATGTATTATTTTATAGCTATACGAGTAGGTGGTTATGTATTTAAAAAAATGTTTAAAATGAATCCGTGACGGAAATTACTAAGATATCCTTGAAAGTATCAGATACGTAAATATGTTTCCAGAAATGCCGAAAAGGATTGATGGTTGAGTGGCCTGGAATTTTCAATAAATATTTGGTCGATGTCCTTTATTATGATATTTTTGTTGTATTGGTGTTAGACTAATTTGGCTTGAGTGATCGTTTTCAAACAAAATGTTTGTGGATAACAAAGTCAATATCGTTGTTTAAAAATGTTGTTTTATAGTAGCCTTTTCAAACATATTAAGATAATAACGGTGGTGCGTTTGGGAGTTTTGAGCAAATATGGAGGATAGACAGGTGAATAACCTTTCACGACGTACAATAGCAGTACTAATACTACTAGTACTACATCTCTCTTTCTCTCAATGAATTCACAAACCTCTCTCTCTCTCTCTCTCTCTCTCTCTCTCTCTCTCTCTCTCTCTCTCTCTCTCTCTCTTGCATTGCTCATTGTTCGAGTCTGTTTTACTTCAAAAGATACATAACTATTTATTTTACGATGACTCTTCCTCTCTATTATGTATATTTAATTTGGATTGTGTTTTACCTTTGTCCGTAATTAAGGGTAGGAACTGGGCCTACCTGACTAGTGTTTTTGTGTAAACAACATATTGCATATCTAATTCTTGTCTATAATTTTAGATTATATTTTTATCATCGTTTCTTGACGATAAGTATGATGATGTTGATTTTTTTATTTGTTTAAACTATTCACTGGAATTACTCAATAATAATTTAGGACTATATTACTATATTGAGGTGTTTGTGAATTCATTTAAAGAAAGTTTGGATTATATCATTGTGATAAATCAGCACTGTTAATACATCAGCACTTCAAGATTTGGACTTCATTCGGAACACGATTGGAATTAATTCGGAATATTCTATACGTTTGGATTTGTGATAGAACTTTTAAGACTCTTTGGGATTTCATTCATAACACCATAACTTCCTTTTAAATTTTCATTTTGTATTCTAGGAAAAAATTATTTTGTTTGATTTTACAAAATTTGTTGGTCCTCCCTCTGTTCTGTGACTTAGCTGATGACCATGGTGTGGTCACACTGTCCTTCAAGCTCTCACTGGGCCTATAAAGGTAAAACTAATAGACCTAGAGAGATAGAGGATACTATGATCGGTAGCGACTGCAATTCAAGCATATTGATGACTTGGATCAACTGCAAAAGGTTTGAATTGTTTGAACAACCTCCCCGTTTAATTATTATTTTGCTTCTCTAATTCCAACTTGTTTCAACTTACTAGTGTCTAATCGAATAGCCTTCGCTAATCTACTGTATTGATATGCATAAAAAATAGAAACAAGCATGAAAATGCAAATATCATCAGTAACGCCTGTGAAAAGATGCAAAAGCAGCAGAACGAAAGTTTGTTGTTGACACACTCAGCTATTACGTGAAAAGTTAAATACCTCTGTCAGTTCACAGCCTCTTGTCATCTATCACAACCCAGTTGGAATTGGAAATATGTGTATTTCTATGCGGTATAAATAACAGATATTGTGGTATAAATAACAGATATTATGATATAAATAACATATATTATGGTATAAATAACACATATTATGGTATGTACGCAGCTTCATCTGAATACTATCTATTGAACAAATTTGTCATCACAAGAAAAAAATCTCGGCAGAGAGCTGTAGGATGTTCTTACAGTGTTATGTTTAAAGAATATTTTCTCGTTCCTTATCGACAGCGACATTCTATTTGGTAAGTTAGGTAAAATGGAGGCCAATAACCAACATGGGCATTGTTAACACTTTTATCCCACATTAAAAGTTTTCGAGCAATTATCAAAATGTGAACAGAAGATATATTTCTTTCATTTTCTACATTTTTCAATCGAATTTACGCATTTATTATGAGGTCCAATATTAATCCAAAAATCGATCTTACTTTGGATTTTCTGAAAAAAACCCTGCAATTGCATGAAATAATTGGAAATTTTAGTGAAAGTGACATTTTTTGAACCTGTTTTATTACTTTAGTTTGATTTCTTATTTTATCAACAGTTAAGAGTCAAATTAGTAAACATTTTATTTTCTGTTTAGGCTTTAACGCCGCGTTCTGTTGAATACACGAAACTTTATTTTTTTTTTTAACAAATTTCCCAAAAGATACAAAGTATAAAAATATTAATTATTTACTTTGAGATTACAATAGGATGCAATAATAACTGACTGGCTCATTTAATTTAACAACACCTAATATTCATTGCGATTAAACTAAAGTGCAGTACATAAGAATTTTACGATGTCTGCAAGTTATACTTAACATCCTTAATTAATTAATTAATGACAATATTCACCATAATTTTTAAATCTTTCGGAAAATATATAACTTCGTGTCATATTTTTTAGCTTTGACTTTAACTTTTTTACTTGAATCCATTTCCTGCTTTTATTTTTAGGGCTTTTGAAATAAAATTATTTCTGGATACATTTTACAAAATTGTTCTTCAGAATAAATATTGTATTTCTAAGATGTCCCTGCTGCGAATAATATCTCAGAAATCCTAGGACAGAACACGTTTACACGACTACAAATATTTTGCAACATTTACCTGTGCACTGTTTTTAATGTGAGCAATTTTTTTTAAATTTTTTATATAATCGCTGAAAGCCAGCAAAGAGACAAGTAAAACGTAAAATGCATTGTATGTGTTTGATGTATTGAGAACATCTGATTCTGAGGAATGGTTTATCTTTTTATTCTTTCCACTATAGTTATCATATTAATAGCATCGAACCAGTCCACCAGATTAATTAAAAAAGTTGGAATTGAACGTTGTTTCAAAATAGTGCGGCAAACAGTTTTGCAAATAAGTAATATTTTTTAAAAAGAAAAATAACATGTCTTCAGGCACCTTATAAACAAATTGACAAAAGTGGCTGACAAAAGTGGCAGCCTGACATATAAACTAAAGAAAGCCCATCAAACTTAATAAGTTCCGGTGCTTTATTCAAAAACGATTAATTCGATTAGCCAATGAAATGGTTGCTGATTTACTTTCCTCCTAATTTGAAGAGCTTGACAACGTGTATTACTACGCACATCGAAAACTTGAGATTTTACAAAGAAAGTGCTCCAATAAGGATAGTCAGTTGTACGTTTTGCAAAAGCAGCATGTTAGCATATTGGAGAAGAATGTTTCTTTAACTTACGATGATGTCATATATAAGACTGACCTTAACTAGTCATGAAAATAACAAAGTAAATTGGGAGGTTGATTGGAACTATTTTCTTACACTTGACATGGATACATTTCCACTAAGCAGGTTGGTGTAGGGACAATATCTAAAGGTAGATAATAAATCTTTAGACAGCAGATAAATTTACTTAGCAGTCAGTGATGGTGCCGAGTGAACTGCCTCTATGTAGCTCACTATGGTATATAAAAAGCACATATTCTAGTCATTCAAGCGTCATGTTCTGACAATTTGTATGATTATCATGCCGGACTGAAAACGTGTTCAACCTAAATTTTTCACATTGTAAGACAAATTATGATAACACCACAGTCTATGTTCTCAATCTAAGTCTTACACACGGTGAAGCTGCGTTTTCAAAACTGAGTGTTAACTAATAAGATTTTCATTCAAAGACCGAACTAGACAGTCAAGGTGTATTTCGTAGGTACAACATTTCTTGTAAATGCTTCAAATCTGGAGCTAAAAAGAAAGCATTTGTTATAATTTTAACTTAAGTATTAAACCATCTTTAAGTGGTTATTAATTTACATATATGTAATATTTGCAAAATCACAGAAACTGAATTTGCTGGTATTTCCGGGGACTATTTCGTGTTCGATTAGCTCAATAAAAAAAATTGAAAATTGAAGATTCTTGCATAGAAAAAATAAAAAGAAACATGGTATATATTTGTGCCATTTTGAAACTTTAATCGTTTTGCATGATTTTATATTTTTATGTTATATGTTTTGATGTAGGCTTCCTTTTATTGGAATAAACACGGGTTGCGCACATCCAAAACTAACGACAGAAAAAATAAATGTAAGTGTTTCCGTGGCCATCTCCTACCTTGCAATGAAAATTTCTCTTTGCTTAAGAACAAAAGAACTTGTCCTAAAACAGAAGATTTCATAAAATGTAACGGGTAACTTTACCGTGATGTTAATCGCTTCTAATTTTGAAACACACATACACACGCATGCACATACACACATATGTGAACATTTAAGAGGAAGTTGCAAAAATTGTGAATTAAATTACAAATTTTAAATGTTATATCAACAGCAAGTAATGTCTCGAAGTAACTCTAGTCTTGAATATGCTGATGTACTAAGTCTATACTCTTAAAATAAGTAACATAAAAGAGTGAAATACAACAAGCTTTGTAAAGTTCAACAAATAATGTATTTCCCTCGAAAACAAAATGAAAATGAGAATAAAAACTTACGAAATTGAGGTATTACATCCCAAAATAATCAAAGAATTACAGACTCAAGTCCTAGAAATTTAAACGTCATCAATGAAGTTCAGTAAAGTTTCAGAATAAATCCAAAAACTGAAGGTGATGTCTCTCTGTTAGCTAATAAAGTGGTGATGTGTCAACAAACATTTTCTTGAATCACTGTAATATAATTACAGGTTTGAATTCACTATAGATTCTAGTGAATGTCTCTATTACTGGTTTCGGTTGTAAGGAATTGGGATGGGGTGCTCCAATAGCCATTTAGATTTTGGCAGAAAATCCACCCTGGCTCGATTATGGTTTGGAAGTTGGATTAGTGATTGTTTGGTGTATAGCTCTGAGACCCCAGTCAGAAATGCCGATGGTTACATAATACAAGATACAAAGGGTGAAATTCAATAACAACAATTTGATTAACAAATAATAGTCAATCACTCGAATTTCTCAAATGTGCCTCTGTCTCTCGGCCCTTTGAGCTTATCTCATCATAAAATTTTTAATATGAGAGTTTCGCCCTGTCCTTGGTTTTACTCATCTCCTGATTCTTCTACGTTATAGTCTCTAGGTTATTTTCCTACTCCTTCTCCTTCCGCTCCTCCAAGCCTACTTTCCTCCTCTATTTCCCTCGTCTATCCGTCGACACCAATTTGCCGACTCTCTCTCTCTCTCTCTCTCTCTCTCTCTCTCTCTCTCTCTCTCTCTCTCTCTCTCTCTCTCTCTCTCTCTCTCTCTCTCTCTCTCTCTCTCTCTCTCTCTCTCTCTCTCTCTCTCTCTCTCTCTCTCTCTCTCTCTCTCTCTCTCTCTCTCTCTCTCTCTCTCTCTCTCTCTCTCTCTCTCTCTCTCTCTCTCTCTCTCTCTCTCTCTCTCTCTCTCTCTCTCTCTCTCTCTCTCTCTCTCTCTCTCTCTCTCTCTCTCTCTCTCTCTCTCTCTCTCTCTCTCTCTCTCTCTCTCTCTCTCTCTCTCTCTCTCTCTCTCTCTCTCTCTCTCTCTCTCTCTCTCTCTCTCTCTCTCTCTCTCTCTCTCTCTCTCTCTCTCTCTCTCTCTCTCTCTCTCTCTCTCTCTCTCTCTCTCTCTCTCTCTCTCTCTCTGGCCTGCGGGATGTGTACATCAAACGCGTTGAAACACCCCACTTTTAAACATCAGACTACCTAGCTTGAAAGAACGTGACAGTCACTATCCAAAAATTTGTCAGAGCACTTTGTATTTCTGGAGATAATAATCACTTGAATTCAATAATTTGAATAAAATAGATTCCAGCCAAAATTGCTGCTAAGAATTTAAGCACGAATCATATAATCTAAATAAACTATTACATATTTGAAAATAGCCATCTATAATGATCCTGAAGTTTACAAAATAAAAACCATAACCTGGTTTACACTCAGGAAATTCCAAAAACCTAGACACCCCCCCCCCAAACATATTGACTCATTCATTTTAATTATGCTCATGATATTAAGACCATAAACAGAAACAATAACTTATTTATGTATTAATTTTTTGCATAGAATAAAATCAAATGTCAAACAAGTCAAACAGAAATGAACTCAGATTTGGACAATGTCAAATCCAACATACAATGTGACTACAATTGAAAAAAACCTAACAAACATTGTAAATTAAATATACATACCAGTACCAACAGTCTTTAATATACTGATGTACGAATTGTCTTAAGATATCACAATGATATGATCTAAAATGTTCCAAAATAGTGATTTAGTCCAGAATTGTCAACAAACACAATAAATAATTTTAAATATATGATTATTCTCTAATTATATTTGTACACAACATCGAATAATTAAATAGACCGCAATTAAAGGAGGAATGAAACCTTTGTTTGCAAAAACTTTTAAAAACAGCTCCACTAAACATATAATGCAAAAGCATTTTCAGATAAAAAACCTTCAACAATCTTATTAGAGATTTACAACAAAGTGTAAGTATGTTCTCCTTTTGAATCTTTTAATTTCATGACAAAGACTAAGTCTTGAATTCAAACCCAAGAAAACATCTATTAAAAACTTTCAAACAAGACAAAAACAGGTACAAACCAAAATCTATCCTCAGTTCTCGAGAAATATATTATAATGGTTGTCTCACAATTGATATAACATAGCACATCACACTAAAAATCAATAAATTATAAATCATACATTAAATATGCTATTTCGAAAGCCAGTTGACTAATGCGGTTTATATTTTTAACGTTTTTTAATTGATCCTCAGAGTTAGTTAAAATAACTGTCATATAAACCAAATGCGGTATGTGTCATATCCACCTAATGAGGTATGACATCGATATATGTTATACCCACTTGATGAAGTATGATATTGATATAACTTTCAATTCGCCTAATGTGGTATGACATCGATATATGTTATACCCACTTGATGAAGTATGATATTGATATAACTTTCAATTCGCCTAATGTGGTATGACATCGATATATGTTATACCCACTTGATGAAGTATGATATTGATATAACTTTCAATTCGCCTAATGTGGTATGACATCGATATAACTGTCATATCAACCTAATGAGGTATGATATAGATGCAACTGTGATACCATTTAATAAAGGTTGATATCCATATAAATGTCATATACTTATAACAAGGCATGATATCGATATAACTGATTTCCACCTAATGAGGTATGACATCGATATAACTGTCACACCTATTTAATCAAGTATGATATCGATATAACTGTAATTTAGACCTTATGAGGTGTGATATCGATATAATTATCATATACCCGTAAAAAGGTATGATATCTATTTAACTGTGATATCTACCTAATAAGAGGTGGCATCCATATAACGGTCATAGCCACATACTAAAGTATGATATCGATATAACTGTGATATCCACCAAATGAGGTATGAGATCGATATAACTGTCTTACCTATCTAATGAAGCGTGATCTCGATATAACTGCCATACCCGTTTAATGAATTATGACATCGATATAACTGTCATATACCCTAACGAGGTACAATTTTATCTAACAGAATTCTCACCTGAAAGTCTCGTTCGGTTAACGAAAACATTAGTACAAAACGTTGATCTCAAGCTGACACGTGATATTGATGGATACGACAAGAATTTTCCAACATATACTTTTAATAAAAGAAAATTATTATATAAAATCGATAAATATAGCATTATTTTACAGCGTTAAAAATTCATCATGGGTAATGAATTTTATTTATGCATAGCGCTCGGCTCTGATGTCCTGCTTTTTGACGTACAGCACACATAAATATTATGATAAATGTTTTTGTGTTGGATATATCCGGTATTGGTGCCAATGATTCTGGCTTGCGAATTTTGTGATTGCTAAGAATGTTGCAATTTATCAGCTTTGTAACTCAATATTGATTTATGTTAATTTTTTATGAGAGACACGTCCTACTAAAAATAAAAGGAATGTTCCATGGTTAATTCCAACTGGCCACATCGGCTCAGTTGCCTAACGTAGAAGATTTTTTTCGCTCGACTGGTTTACATTCATGTTAACCTAGAGAAAATATTTTGAAAATTAGTATACCAGTCAAACTTTAAAATCTTTCAGTGATGTCTATAGTCAGATTTTTAGGCTAAAACAAAAATAATTTATCTTGACTGAGTGAGTGATGGTCATAAATTGGAAAAGGTCAATAACGATAGTTACTCCAATGTCATTAAATAAATATTGATGACTTGGCTTCGTTTTCATTTCTTACAAAGATAGTAGAACTAGACTTGTTAACATTATGATATTGACGTGGCCATGCTTATTCTAGCTTACAGTTTGTATTTGTATCTTTAAAAGTATATACTTTGTGGGCTAAAAGAAGTATATACGATTGATCTATATTGTCCGATACACAGATTATCATTATTGTCAGATAAAGAATTCCAATAGATTGATATGGTTCATGATTTTACATTACTACCTGAATAGCATACATATCTGGCCATATTCTTTGATGATATTGAAAGATATGATAGAAAAAAGAAAGTACTAAAATGAACATTTTGTTGCGACGATCATAGTAGCTCCCATAATTAACGTTTTGAAATGTTATCACATTGTTATAAATAGCATCGTTGTATAAACGACATACACGTTACATTCTCCATTTCATACGATGATATATAGTTTGTATTTACCTAAAATTAATTATTTTTATCAAATGAACAGTCTTCATGAAAACGTTACGTTACATTTTTTACAAAGGACACCGTAATATAACTAGCTCAAATTGATTATATATTGTTTGGATTGGTTTTGTGCATTTACCGCCATTTTGCAGCACATGATATGACATACATGTAGGTCAAAATGGAGGAAGTATCCGAGCAAATCCAGAGCGGAACAACCAACCGAGGGGAAACATTCACACACACACACACACACACACACACACACACACACACACACACACACACACACACACACACATAGGCTGAACCCGAGACTTGAATCTTAAGGGATGAGATGAGATGGCAGTTATCTGTAACCACCCGCCCACCCTGGGGTCCCCATATGTAATTAAGGTGTCGGTTCGAAATACAGAAGAATAAGCAAGATCGGGTCCCAATAACTAGTGCCATGGTTTAAATGGACCTCTATCATATGCATAGGAATAAGAAGAAGTCTTTCGTATGTAAAATGAGAACAGCAAGCAGCTTTTGTATAGTTTATCTAGATCAGCACTAAATAAACTTAATTTAACATTGATTCAATCGACGCATTAGCACAAAGAATAGTCTGAAGGCGTGTGGGATTCCTTACTGCATTTGACTTCTGTAGGACTGGACATGTTAAGACTGCAGATGGTTTGAATAGTAATCGACTCATGTTATCGTGATCGACACTAAAAGCACCTGTCGATGGAAATTATATTCTCATCAAACAAGAGCAGAAACATCAAATGTTTCATATGCATAAAATGCAAATTTCTATACAGATAAGAAAACGCCAGATTTTGGATGTGAAAAATATGTAATATAATTATATCTTACTCGAGGACTTTGGGATCGAAATAAAAACTTAGGATCAAAAGAAATTTTGCTTACAATTTTCTCTGCTTTAAAACTAGCAAAGAGTAAGGTCGGTTCGTATATAATGGAAATGACACTGGTAAAGCAGGCATACAATCGAAAACAGTCGTTAACAGCCAAAGAGTTGAAAATCCAGGTTGAAACACTTTATTGTTTAGAGTTTCTAAACTTATATGCCTTTTGCCGCCTCCTATACATGGACTTGTGTAACTTTTTATAGCAAAAAAGACAGGAATATTCAATTTGTGCCATCATATTATCTAGTTTCATTGCAGTTTGAGAGTAAAGACAATATGTTCTTCGAACGAATCTACCAAAGTTAATGATGCGTTTTAACAGAAAAAAGAACTACAACCAACAAAAGTAATTAATCATTCTTAAACGAATTGAAAATTTAGATGGAATAGATATATTCATCAAATGATATCAGTGAAAGTGAATAATATTATGCAGTATTTGAAAAGTTCAATCCAGGTAGGAAATGGCTAATTAATTTTGCATCAGTTCCGCATGTACAATATTTGAGATTACGTCACTGGTGTTTCATATCAGGTAAAATTTATTCGAGCTTGATTAGATCGACACCTAGTTTAAACAAACATAAAATATCAACCAAAAGAGGCCATATTTGCATCATTTTGATGAATTCTATCCGAGTGATGATATATCTATGAATAATTCGTGCATATATGGCCAACCTAAACACTTTGTATTCCTCCAACGAAAGACATCGTCGATGCTAACAGAAGACCCGTCAGACAGAGGCACGAAAACAGGATGTTCTCATGTATCAGAAACTGTTTTCGACAAATATAATTTTCCAACATGTCAATAGTTAAGTTTATTTAGGATTTGTCCAATCTTCTTAGCTATTCTTCTTCGTATATTGTTTTTTATAGAGGCCTGATAACATTAAATGTCTCAGATTAATGACAAATCCTATCATAGATAATTGTCACAAGGCTATAGTTGGACCACCACAACTTTTTAAAACAGTTTCTGTGGTCGAAATGGAAGTCAATTTAGTCATTACTGTGATTTGTATCTTCAGTCAGTAAAATGTGTTTTCTAACTTCATGCTTAAATCAATTGTTTCTTTAATGCTTATTTTATTATGCTTCTATTTAAGAACAGGGTTGTTATTGTCAATAAATACAGCCAGTATGAAAAAGTTGAAATATAAACAAAGTTTAAAATAGATCAAGACGATTCATTTGTGAGGCAACACCATCTACGTCTTAAGCAATGATTTGATATAAGAGTTCCTTACGATGCCCCAATAATGGAATGATAATATTTGTTTTCAAATGCAACATTGCTTGGTTCCTGGATATCTACCAGCCTTGCTCCAAGTGTCCTGCAGGAAGTAATAGACATGACTCCTGAATATCTGCGAGCCTTCGTTCGACCAGCAGGAGTAATAGACACGACTCCTGCGGGCATTGGTTCATCAAATATACAACAGGAAGTAATAGGCACGGAATCTTAGTTCCATCAAGTGTCCTGCAGAAAGTAATATGCATGACTCATGAGCATCTGAGGGATCTGGTTCAAGCAAGCGTCCAGGAGATAATTGAGATACAGCCTAGTAAAATATCTAACGTCTAAACGCCTTCTGTCAGTACTAACTTGTTTCAAAAGTAATTGTTTACCTAATTTAAGTTTTCCCACCATCGATAACTGCAACAATACTTATTTTATGCTGAAATAGAACCCTAGAAATAGTTTTAGCCTGTTGCCATCATCATAAGAAATTAGCACACATTTTACATTCGAGGCTTCGACAGGTATGGCTTGTAGCTCACACACCTATGATCAATTAAAAATCAGAAATTAAAAACTAAAGTGTCATCGAACAATATGTATTGTATTTTATGTTGTGCTAAAGAGTATAGCTATCAGCGACCGTATAATATGTACATTATTATATGAACATTAACATGTCATCAACGTTAATGTGAATTCCATTGCAATCACTTGATTTAAACCAGGCTTTAGATCAGCACATAACACAAATTCATAACGACAACTTATAAATTTGTATTGTGTTATATCTTCACACTTTCGTCATTAGGTGAAAGTCGTTTACCCTACACCACCAATAAATAAAATAAAAGGTGTTTCTTCTTCTTAATTGCTGAATCAGGCATCGGCAACGTTCCTCAACTGGTATGCCAGGTCTGCTCAATTGAGTTATATGTATATTGTCTTTCATTACTTGCAACCATCAGATAAATTATTCAAACATTATTGCTTACGAGGTGAGAAATCTAATTTAAGCTTACGCTTGAAGATCAGTCACCTTGTTTCACTAGATGCGATACTGCATGGAATGTATTATTAGGTGAAAGTCGCTTACCCTACACCACCAATATATGCATGTTTTATCTTTTAGGTTGAAATAAAAGGTTTTTCTTTTTCTTAATTGCTGAATCAGGCATCGGCAACGTTCCTCAACTGGTATGCCAGGTCTGCTCAATTGTAGATGGCTGCATGCTAAGTATTATTCGTCACTTTAATGTAATAATCGTTTACAGTTCATACACTACTAAACTCAGACTCGTGCCGCGTGCGGTTCCAAAAACTCTGGAGTAAGCTTCATGTTACAATAGTGTGTGCATACTTTTTTGTGCGCATTGAATGAGGTTATATCAAATAATTGAGTTATATGTATATTGTCTTTCATTACTTGCAACCATCAGGTAAATTATTCAAACATTATTGCTTACGAAGTGAGAAATCTAATTTAAGCTTACGCTTGAAGATCAGTCCCCTTGTTTCACTTGATGCGATACTGCATAGAATGTATTATATTGGCAAATAAATAAAAACTGCTTAAACAAACAAACAAACAAAAAAATAAAACAAACAAAACAATTTGCGTCAGAGTTGAATAAAGCTATCATTTTTGTCATTTCGACCCATGCAAATTTTTATTTGGCATCAATTTTTCACATGCCAGCTTTTGATCTTAAAAGCCGTGAAAATTCTAGTCATTTTTAATCGAACCATCCGAATATTTTGATTCGCAGCTGTGTCAATTTTAGGCTGAAAGCTTAAGAAATATCCACTAAATCCCAATGTTATCCTACAGACGGAAGTACGCCATCTTTTTCACAGTTCTTTGAAGTATTTGAATGCTTATGAGTGTGTTTTGTCGACATATAAAAAAAATCAATCTTAACTTTGTGCTATACTTGTTGCACTCAGCTTCTTATAAGCACGAACCAGTCGTTTCTGCTGAAAACCACCAACTAAACGATTTGTATATAAGTCGTGGACAAAATTTATTTCAGGTCTGACTTGTAGGACCCGGACTTGACTTGACCCATTTGACTGGAAGTTAGGTGTGTGACTCATTATTCCTCAAGTTTAAAGATATATCACCGTTGCATTACTAATATTCTGCATGTCTTGGTTGAAGCATTTTAATAACTAGAGGAATCTCACTCATGTAGACATTCAAAAGCAGCTGGAAGGGCTTCAACTCTTTTTTAACATCACAGTCTCTAACATTGACTTATCAGATTCATTTGGATCTGCCTGTCAGATACTTCGCACCTGCAAATCCAAATCTACTTCGTGTTGGTCAAGGTCATCAATAGCAGGAAGGATTCAGTGAGATACAGATTAAGTAGAGAGACGAACACATCATAACGTTAACACAATCCTACGTTTCAGACGTATAATGTAGGCAAGTGAAAGTGATGTGATCATTCTTTGACAGAAGGCTTTTGAGACGAGGAGTGTCCTAGATGACATTACAGATATGAGTTTGTCAGTTGAACCTGTCCTTTTTTTGTGCAACTGCTAGGTTTAAAGAAAGTCAAAGAGGTCACCATACTTTAAACTCGTGTGGTCAAAGTTATGATTTATTATCCAAGATGACCATCAATATAGTTGCTCTGTTATTGAATCGGGTCTGGCTGTAGGAGTTGATCTTTTCTGATCCATTTCTTTTCTTAACATCACTAAAAAAATGAACAACTTTTCATTGCACATGCGTTTTTAGTGGACACGACATCCCAATTGTCCTGGCACGTGCTGTGTTCCTAGCTTCATTCAGCCGATGCCTTCAACTCCCAAGTGACGTGATACCGAGTCAGAGAGAACAAAGTTAATCCTCTGATTCAGATCATGGACATTAATTCATTAAGAGACAGATAGCCTTCGTAGGACTGATATATTAATCGATGCGAGATTATCACTTTACCTGATGAACCAAGGAGCGTAAAACCAGACTGATGCATACCTGAGAAATATAAATCTATAATGAACCTTACTTAGTCTGATTACTTCATACTGTAGTCAAGTGAAAAGAGGAAGATAACATTAAGCCTTATCTGGATACTTCCAAAAGTACATAAGATTTTTAAACGACACGAAGAAAATCAGAATTTATTTATCAATAATGACAGCAAATTTTGATGAGCCTAACTCTGATATTTTTGCAATCAAAGCGCCCTTGCTCTACGGGTTGGTAACTGTGGTTATGCTGTTGGAATAAACTAAAAGACTGAATCAATGATGTACCTGAAGTAATGAATAAGTCTTTTCTCTGTGCCAAGAATAATTACAGCTATTGACAACAGCATGATGAGACAATAATCTCCAGAGGTCTTGCACTATAGAGTGAAATAAATCCTTGATAAGTACAAGATGAAATTGCAAGTAATTGATATTATTAATTCTTACATAACAGTATAGAATATCCTTCGAAGACACTGAACGGTGAGGGAGGATTGCAAGATATGTAACGGAACTCGTCTTCACCCAATTTTATCATCCCCCACTACCACATGTTAGCTATCTCATCATATGTAGTGGATGTGCCCTACGGTATGAGGGCAATATAATGATATTCAGGGTATGTGCCCTACAGTATGAAGGCAATATGATTATATGCAGGGTATGTGTCCTTCAGTATGCGGGCAATATGATGATATTCAGGGTATGTGCCCTACAATATAATGGAAAAATGTTGATATTAAGGGAATGTGCCCTACAGTGTGAGGGCAATATAATGATGATATGCAGGCATGTGCCACACAGTATGAGGGCAATATGATGATATTCAGGGAATGTGTCCTACATAATGCGGGCAATATGATTATATGCAGGGCATGTGCCATACAATATGAGGGCAATATGATTATATGCAGGGTATGTGTCCTACAGCATGCCAACAATATGATGCTATTCAAGGTATGTGCCCTACAGTATGCAGTGAACGTATCACATGTAGGTATGAGCTCTACTGTATGTTTACAAGTCTTAGATATTACTAAAATAACAATGTCCACAGATCCGACTGAAGGACCACAAGCGTTGTAAAGATGTCAAGTGAGAGATTTCTCATCTTCTGGAGGCACATTCAGTGTCCGTTTTCGTGGACTAATTTTGCCTCTAGTTTGAACAGGAGACTAAAAGCTAGGAAATTAAATGAAACATCTACATCGGAAGACTACCGAAAATCACACCTACGGTTTGAACCAGGCGGAATCTTAATTGGCATTTCCACGCACGTTGTTAATAATATTTTGTATTATTATTATTATTGTGTAACAAATAGGATGATATAGAGAAATGAATTATTTGATAATAATAAATCTAGGATGACATCACACATTATGGCTACTTTGTGTTCGTTATGACTCAGCAATGAGGCGCTTTACTTGAAATGTTTATATTGGTGATAGATCATTCCTTAAAGTTTGGTCCGTCCATCGAGACATATCGAGTTGTGCGTAAATGACCGTTTTGTATCATACAAATAAAACGTAACTTCTGTATATTATTGAAGAAATAAGTTAGAATTATGAAAGATGTTATTATTTTGCGTTATTGTTCTATAATATTTGTGTTTTGCGATTGTCTCTTCCGTTAATTTTTACCCTTGACAAAAAGACCATAAGGACTCAAAAGTCCCACGACTAATGTCCACTGGTTAGGAATAAAGTTTGTCCAGTTCGTTTACGGACGTCAACGGCTAAACGACCTCATGTCTAGTGTTAAGGGAATACTCAATAAAAAAGGTAAAATACATGATGCCATTTTTAAGTTTTTTATTTCCTAAATCGCACGGACAACGGTTGGTGCAACAGCAAAAGACACCCATCAAGAGAATGGAAAAAACTAATTTAACTGCTGCATCGAAACCAAGAGTCTTTAAGTGGAAAACTCAAATTTTCATCATAAAATCAAATACCTAATTAAGTTCTTACTGTTATATAAGCATATTACATTTCCTAAATCACAATACCAGTATTTCAGTTTACTAGTATGGACGTGGTTTACACTTCTTTTTTATTCATTTGTGGGTTGTTCTCCACAAATAGACACTATATTGAAATATATAATGTCGAAACGAAAGCAGAAGCAAAAAAGATGTTCCATAAGCATTTTTTGTTCACCTTAATAAAATCAGATTTCCCCAAAATGATTTTAAACTTATTCAGCTGCACTTCATGATGGATAAATCACAAAAACCCGTTGCTAGATTTCACTGCATCTCATGATTTTTGTGTGTTGATAATCTGTGATATCTTAAACAAAATTCAGCTTGCTACGACAATGTTTGCAAATTATAATCGTTATAGGCAAAGCAATTAAGTGAAGCACGCTTCAGGTACTTATTTTAAGTATGGCATTATAGAGAGAGATACAACATTTAATAGGGTGATTTCTAAACAGATATCACATTTTGAGACCACATATTTTTTGTATCAACAGGAAGTTGAATCTTAAAAGTATCCAAGAAGATTCTGGAAAACCACGTGTCTCCTCAAAAGTATTAATAGTTTTTCTAACGGTATTCTTATGCGGTTTTTTTTTATTCAGACGTGTATGCCTTGACAATTCTGCAAACGATTTATCTGCAGACACGTTGCTGTTTTCGTTTATTTTAAACAATACTGAATATCAGAGAACATTACAAAACTAAAATTTTTAATTGACGATTGATTCTTTATATGGCCTGTATAATTCTGGACAGACAGATCAGACAGACTGACAGACAGACAGACCTTACTAACATTTACATTTCTAGGAAAATATACAAGAGATGAACAGAGCTTCCTTACGTTAAAACTATCTTTGCCAGACGAATTTGTTTTGAAGAGCTAGGCACGTCAGACACTTTTCCGGCGTCTGCAGGTTAGTTATGGTTTTGAATAAAGTTCTTAAAATATTTCCTACACCCCTAATTGATTCCTGTTATAACTTGGAATGCTCAATCAATGCACACATGATGACACACATGATGAAAATCATGAAAACTCTTTTACGGATACAGTAAAGGAAAGTCTGTGATTTGTAGAACGTGAATCAACAAAATTGTGTTATAGACAGAATAATTGGGAATCGTAACAGAGTTGTTTGAGAGTCCTTTATTTTCAATTGTAATATATATATATATATATATATATATATATATATATATATATATATATATATATATATATATATATATATATATATAAAGTAAAGCCATCTAACCGGCGTTCTTTTGTTTTTCCACTAATAAGAATTCTTTACCCATGTTATATTGTTTCAAGGGTTTTGTTTGTGTTATCCTTGTGTTACTTTTGTAACACGGAACGCATTTACCCAGAACGTAAGGAGTTAATTTTTTTTACTTTAGAGCTTGATCAAAAATGAGCTACGTTACCGTTGTGATTGCGACGTTAAAGTTGACACGATACTTTACATGTCTAATAGACATACATATAGACAGACATTCAGATAAAGCGTAACAAAAATAATAAAATCGTAGACTGCACGTAAATATTATTAAATATCACAGTATATGTTATTTAATTACAGAATACTAACAATACACACATAAGATTGGGGGTCGACTAAGACAGATGGCAAAAAATTAAGTATTTGTATTGTAATTCCTGAGCTCTTTTGTTTTTTTAAAAAAAATAGAATACCCTAGCATTCATATGAAAATTTGTGCCATCAAGGTTTATTAACAAATTTTTAACGATTTTAATCGCTTGGTGAGCATTATGTATCAGCTTGTTGAAACAACAAAGTGCTTTATTGAACCGAATTTTGCATTTTAGTAAGGAGACGTGATAGAACAAATCATCATAGAGACCAGTTTGATTCAAATGTTTGTCTTCGATGAAACGTCAAATATAAGTGTGACTTCCTTTATTATTATTATTTTTACCTAGAACAATTGATTCCTGTTCGTGGAGAATAGATCTAGTAATTAGTTAAAATTCAGAAAACATCGATGACACAGAGAGTAGATGATACAGATACATCATAATAATCATTCTGGTCTGCGTAGTACATTATCTGTGAAAGTCAGTGACGCATGGTGTCAGCAGAAGTATCATATAATCGAGTAATGGACATTTCACAAACAAACGGCACCTATCAATGGAAAAAATCGCCTCTTCAAACAACGATAGAAAAATCAATTGTTTTAGTGTATTAAGTACAGTATTCTCCATTCAGATACGACGCGACTATCTTCTATGTTATTCATCGCCGGTCGTGTTGCATTTTAGATATCACATCATCTTAATTCACTTTCAATTGATTCTGGTTTCTAATCTTCTCTTTGATCTTGACAACTTCCTTCAAATCCTGCACAACATAAAATTCAAATACAGAAGAATTCTATTTTTTATTTCTCTCCATTAGTATATCTATTTGATTTAGAAAAGATAATTATATATAAAAGTGAATGGTTCACAGTCAGGCACATAATTATCATCAATGTAGGACCTGTCCCTTTGATAGACAGAAGGCACCTGCCAATGCAAACGTGTGACTCATCAAATGGTGACATGGAAATCAAATGTAGTTATTTGTAGCTTGGAAACGGGAACTATTTAAGATCTTATTCCTTTAAACGAAATAATTGATTCCATTCAGTGAGAGAATAAATTCAGCAGTGTTGATTGATTGAGGAACTCTATTTGTTTTCTTTTACAGGGAAGGAAAACTGACGTTATTTAGTAAGTTAAGTCTTCCGCAGTGACGAATAAGCTTACCAAAATCCACTACCACGTTTAATGCCAAGCCATAATGCTTTCGTTGCTAATAATTAAAAGACTCATAGCGCTAATTCTTTAGCAAAGATTTCAATGCAATATCACTAACTTTAAAACACAGAAACATTAAATAAGAAGTCCATATTGGCATTGAAAGCTCTGTTGGGTGATATCGATAAAAGAGCCAAATGCAACAGTAGATGGCCAATGATTAATAATTGGGATTATCGGTGGTAGCGATACAAAAGCCAAAATGCAATAGTAGTTGGCCAATTACTAATAATCAGGATTAATCTGTAGTAATAATACAAAAGCTAAATGGAATAGTAGTTGATCAATTACTAATGATCGAGATTAATTGGTGATATCGATACCAAAGCCAAATGCAACAGTAGATGGCCAATTATTAATAATCGGGATTACGCGATGATAACGATACAAAAACAAAAATGCAACAGTAGTTGAACAGTTACTAATGAATTAGTCGGATACTTTTTATGTCCAAGTTAGCCAAATCCTGTCTTCTTAAGAACAAGTTGTTTCCATGTTTGCTGTTTCCATAAAGCTCTGCCGATTGCATTGGATGGTACATCATCAACGCTTATACAACGATAGTAAGGCAGTGATGTCATCATGTCTGGATGTTCTCTATCTCATTTGCACGAGATACCAGCTTGGAATAAAGATGTGACTTGCATGTAACTTGTGGGTGTCAGATACCTTTAATTTAACGCCATGTGACGTGCATGACTTCACAGGTTCATTTTTTAAATTGCTGACTATTGTGCTGAATTTGTCAAAAGAAAAAAGTCCTGATAAATGTTTCAGAGTCCTTATGGACCTGTGCGAAATTTTGATAAGTGTTTTTTAGAGTCCTTGTCCATCTATAGAAAATCCACTGAAATAATCTAAGCATCAATTAGAGATCGTGCTAAAACGTCGAAAGGACCGCTAATGGCTGCGATTGTCTTACCAATTAATCTAGCTGAACAATTGCTTATATACTAACCTATTTGTCACTCTAAACATTTATTATTTCCTTTCATCTTCAGATTTTTATCATTTTGGACTAATGTGTTCTTCTTTTATTAAGAGTGCTCGTATTATTATTGAAAGATTAGATCTGTTTCGGAGAAATCTTTCTGCAACCTGCTGACCAGTTCGGGTTTACAATGGGTGCGATATGATAGACTGTTCAAAAGCCAATAAAATAAATCATAACCACTTATTAAGTCCTTTATTATTATTATTATTATTATTATTATTATTATTATTATTATTATTATTATTATTATTATTATTATTATTATTATTATTATTATTATTATTATTATTATTATTATTATTATACCTATATGCCATTATAAAACAACACTAATTTAAAGCTTCGCAGATTAGTTAGAAATAATACATGTTATTTACATATAAACTTCCAAATTACTACTACTACTACTACTACTACCACTGCTGCTGCTACTGTTGCTGCTGCTACTACTGCTAATAATAAAAATTAATAATAATAATGATAATAATAACAACAACAATAATACTAATAATAATGATGATGATGATGACGACGACGACGGTGATATTAATAACAATGACTAATAATAATTGTGGTTTTCGTTTTTTATGTTTCCTACGTGTTGCATGCCAGTTTTGACCAAACAGGATCTATTCGCGGCCTAAATCTTTATCAACAAACGACAGCAACAAAGAATCAGTTGTGTTTTGCGGAGGTACGGATAGAAATGTAAATATTCAAACTAGCTTTCCTGATTATAGCATGCGCACACGAGGTATTAAACAGAAAAGCAATACTTGTTCTCATCAACCAAGAAGTCAATAAATGTTTAAGGCCAGTACTGAAACATCATTACTAACCATTTGGATATTTATTGCGTAGCAAAACGCATAAGGTAATTATTGTTAGAAAGTACGTGTACTTTTATGAAATGATATGATACTACATACGTCATGAAAACGTGTATACACACTGTAAATGAGACCTAAATATAGTCAAAACTGCCTTAAAAATCACCTCCATTTAAAGCGCACCTTTCTTAAACAGTTAAATTTAAATTTTTAAACACTTTAAATGAAACATACAGACGAGATGAACCTCTTTAAAGCAATATGTTGCTATTGTCTCAATTCTCCGATTTGTCTCCTTTACACAATTTTCACTGTAGAATCAACTAAGATATATCAAACAAGCGAAATAAGTTAGGAAACTAAATTTATTTATTTTCAATAGCAGATTGAACATAGTCCAAGCACACTACCATTTTCACTAGTGGATAAAGACTATACCATTTTGCACTTGCTTGTTATGAGACGATTTATGAAATAAAACAAACTTATGTAATAGGCATTGTGATATATATATATATATATATATATATATATATATATATATATATATATATATATATATATATATATATATATATATTAGATAAATACTATCAACTTTCTAAGGTGCAAGTTCGTCATACATAGAGTAGTAGTAGTAGTAGTAGTAGCAGCAGCAGCAGCAGCAGTAGTATTAAGACGAACAAGAACAAGATAAAAGAGGAAGAGATCAAATGAACAAATGAATTGACTTGGCATGTGACAATGATGTGCATTACAGATGGAGCAAAAAAGAGCAACACAGACAATACGCCAAAATCAGTTGCATTTATATACACAAATATGCAAGAAATAAATCGCAGATCGCCTGAAATATTAGCCCCTGTAATCTATTTCTGAATCTTGAATAGATTTCGACTTTCTAACGAAAGCTATGACGTTTAAGAAATCATAGTTATATCCTTTTTGGCGGTATTTAACGGGGGGAAATAAAAAGGGTCAACGGAGCAAAGATTTTCGCCAATCAACTGCGCCACTGACCGCGTTACGTCTAACAACCATAACACAAATTATAGGCGGAAATGTATGATTTACTGAGTAAGGCAAATAAAGTTATATCGTGGCATCATTTCAGGAAGGTTACATGAATTTTCCGAGACCATTCGTCATACTTGTTCTTCATGATTTTAAACCTACTGATGTCTCATTAATTAATTAATTAATTAATTAATTAATTAATTAATTAATTAATTAATTAATTAATTAATTAATTAATTAATTAACTCTGATACATTGCACTTCATTATGGTGTACTTACACGACTATACTATTCGGTATTACAATATACAAGCAGAAACACATACTGAATTATACGATTGACATTTTTTAACAAACACTTTTTATCTTTAAAAAAAAAATAAATATCGTCCCTACACAGTGTCCAACAGTTCTTTTCTTACGAAATAAATAGGGAATTAAGACACATTATAATAATTACGTTTTTTTTATCTCTGTTTTCCTTTTATCTTTTTATAATGGCGGCGCTGATTTCAGAAAACTGATAGGTCATACCTGTTGAATTTGTTTCGTTCACACTTGTATGAAACGAACAAAATGTCATTTCATATAGCCTGATTCTTCCTTTCAGACAATTCAGAGAATTACGGGTAAGGTTAATTACAAGCCAACGCTTTTTTTCCCATAGAATAGAAGAACTGTATGTAGAAAATTGGAAATTGCTGCGAAAACGAACCCTACAAAATGACAATGGCAGTGCCTAATTTAATATAAATACTAGATGCATGTAGTCTCGGTCAGAGAGAGAGAGAGAGAGAGAGAGAGAGAGAGAGAGAGAGAGAGAGAGAGAGAGAGAGAGAGAGAGAGAGAGAGAGAGAGAGAGAGAGAGAGAGAGAGAGAGAGAGAGAGAGAGAGAGAGAGAGAGAGAGAGAGAGAGAGAGAGAGAGAGAGAGAGAGAGAGAGAGAGAGAGAGAGAGAGAGAGAGAGAGAGAGAGAGAGAGAGAGAGAGAGAGAGAGAGAGAGAGAGAGAGAGAGAGAGAGAGAGAGAGAGAGAGAGAGAGAGAGAGAGAGAGAGAGAGAGAGAGAGAGAGAGAGAGAGAGAGAGAGAGAGAGAGAGAGAGAGAGAAGAGAGAGAGAGAGAGAGAGAGAGAGAGAGAGAGAGAGAGAGAGAGAGAGAGAGAGAGAGAGAGAGAGAGAGAGAGAGAGAGAGAGAGAGAGAGAGAGAGATAGAGAGAGAGAGAGAGAGAGAGAGAGAGAGAGAGAGAGAGAGAGAGAGAGAGAGAGAGAGAGAGAGAGAGAGAGAGAGAGAGAGAGAGAGAGAGAGAGAGAGAGAGAGAGAGAGAGAGAGAGAGTGAGAGAGAGAGAGAGAGAGAGAGAGAGAGAGAGAGAGAGAGAGAGAGAGAGAGAGAGAGAGAGAGAGAGAGAGAGAGAGAGAGAGAGAGAGAGAGAGAGAGAGAGAGAGAGAGAGAGAGAGAGAGAGAGAGAGAGAGAGAGAGAGAGAGAGAGAGAGAGTCCTGAACACTTTGACAAAACCACACATTTGAAATTCTAGATACCAGTCAAGGTGAGTCCACTGTTAAAGCGGGACCGAATAAGCAGGCATTTACACATATTGCATTTTCATGTTTTGCATCGTATTCTGCCATAAATAAAATTTTATTTTAAAAAAATGAACGATTTTTTATGTTTAGATTAAAATTTCAAATTGAATTGTTTTAAATTTTATGCGCCTTACTCATAGGATGAAAAAGTCCTTGTTGATCGAAACGTTAGGAGAAAAACGACCTTCTCTCATTGGTGGTATTGATGAATAATATATTTATTTAATTGAGATGAATTCAATGTAGTTATTCGATTTGCCATTCATTCGGGTCACTCACGTTAGCTTCTTCCTTTTTACTATGCAAAGAAAGCATTAATTATTGATATTAATAACAACTACTCTGCCCTTTTTGCCTTTGTTATCAGAAATAATCACTGAGCAAGCTAATCGCTTCGTGGTTTGGTATAAATAATTCACTGGTCACGAGCGAACGATTTACGCTGCGATTGGCGCTACTCCGTAGTTTCGACACTGGTCAAGATGGACAAACGAATGAAACTAGTTAAGACATATAATGCTCTCTTAATCAGTTAGGTAGATGTACACCAATTATTTAATTTTGTTTAAATTGACCTAATTGTCCTAAAGAGATTGAAGGTCACATGACTTTATCATCCAAATACTTGTTAGTATATGTGCCAGCTTGCCAGGCTAAGAGTTAGGATTTCTTATTGACCATACACAATGCTTTCTTCGTCGCCATTTTGAATGTATTCATGCACGCAAAAATGGCTGTTCGAATGTATATGTGTAACGGGTCTTTTCTGAGGATAGAATTCACGGTATGGTCTCATCACTCAATTTAAAATTTAATTATAATGATTAAACAATTTTTTTTTGAGTCCGTGCAGCAATGAGCAGAAGAACTCTATGCAACTTTATGAATCCGCGCAATGAACCGAAAAACGCTGTGCAATCTTTATTATTATCCTCTTCGCGGATTTATCGAGTATGCACACAGTAAGATTAAATGCCATTAAGGCAGAAATATCAGCATGCTAATAGTTTTAATGTAACAATATCTATCTATCTATCTATCTATCTATCTATCTATCTATCTATCTATCTATCTATCTATCTATCTATCTATCTATCTATCTATCTATCTATCTATCTATCTATCTATCTATCTATCTATCTATCTATCAATCTATCTATCTATCTATCTATCTATTTATCTCTGTCTGTTGTCTGTCTGTTAATATGGTTGTCTGTCTGTCTGTCTGTCTGTCTGTATGCATGCATGTATGTATGTATGTATGTATGTATGTATGTATGTATGTATGTATGTATGTATGTATGTATGTATGTATGTATGTATGTATGTATGTATGTATGTATGTATGTATGTATGTACGTACGTACGCACGTACGTACGTTCGTAGGTGTGTCTATCTATATATAATCATAACGAAGAATAAATGTTATTTTGTTGTATCTATCCAATGATAATGTTGTTGCTGTTGTTGTTTTTGACACTTATGATATGGACGAGAACACTATGGTGACATACACATTGTTTTTCTTCTCACACTAAATGGGGGATAACACGCGCTGGACATAGAATGTGTTGTCTTAAGCATACAATATTGCTTTAAATTATTTTTTCATGTCATTTAGAAAGGAGAATTATTGTACTTATGTAGTTAATGAAACTGAAAGTGGACTGATATAAATGTGCGTGGACACATAACAAATTAAGGACAAATCTGATGCAAGTCGTTTATGACATAATTTCTTATATAAAGGCCACCAACTCTCAAAGTCAGGATATAAAACGTGAAATGAAGTTAAAGTTGACCATATTTCAGGGGTAAGGATATGATCTAACGTTAAAGTTAACTACGCCTCAGTAATTTGATAGGACATTTATTAATAAAATATACCCCTCGTTTTGATGCGTGAACTTGTACGTTACCGCTTTGGTTTTGAAGCATTACTATTTATAATTATCCAGAATCATGGTAAAATTTAAATTAGTCCAATCTGGACAGCGCAGCAATTTTTTTCTGTTCCTTCAATCACTCACTGTACTAATTCAGTTCCCATAGTAACCCCATGCAAACACCACGATATTAAAAATTCAATAACTTTAATTTTCTGAGTGCTCATGATCAAACCTATTTTTAGTATAGATGAAACCTGGATCATAGCTTCCGTGTAGAGACAAGGATATGAGTCAGTGCATTTTCTGGACCTACATGTGTTGAAATATGTGCTTTCAATTTCGTATCAGTCAGGTGAAAATTTCAGTAATGAGTGTTCCAAACTCAAGACTGTTAAAGAACTGAAATTCCATAATAAAACAATGTCTCTGTTTTCTTTTGAGTTTCAAACTTAGATAAACTCTCAAACATTCTTTTTTCCTAAAAAAAGATAATTCATTATCAACCAATCCTGGCAAGCCCAACCCATATATACTCTATTGTATGCTCACCCATTTCCAGACTGGTTTACATTTTCCCATACAATTAGTACCTTGTGTCCTCTACGTTCAAGCACGAGGGAGCAACAATGGCGCTTAGAATTGAAAATGCGGCCAGGGCTTGCCGTATCGTTTTGACAGGATTTGGTTTTTACAGTGTCCAAAGTAATAAACGTAATGAATATGGCTCTCAGATCAATTGTATTCTGATATTATTGATAAATCTTATGAATAATGGTAAGTCTGATCTGTAATGATACCCATTTTGCGTAATGATAAGTCTGATGTGTAATGATAAGCATTTTGTGTAATGATACGTTTGATGTGTAATTATAAAAAAGTCTTGTGTGTAAGTCTGATGTGTAAGGATAGTCTCATGTATAATGATAAGTCTCGTGTGTAATGTTAAGTTTGATGTGTAATTATACGTCTGATGTGTAATGATAAGTCTTGTGTGTTATGGCAAATCTGACCTGTAATAGTAAGTCTGATGTGATACGTCTGATATGTAATGATAAGTCTAACGATAAGTACAATGTGCAATGATAAGTAAGATTTGTAATGATAAACTATTTGAAGCATATATCAAATACCATTATCCAAGAATCCTTGACAAAATCACTTCCCATGCAATATTTCTGGACCTTCTTTTGGTCATGGTGCCCTTGATGTCTGCAATTAAAAAATGATGTAAATAAAAAGGTATATTCACCCTGATCTAACATCTATATTCCGTCCAGTATTACCTCTCCGTGAACGGTGCCTTGTTATCTTTCTCACCAGTCTATATGTGTGATATATTAAAACTCGCTAGAGTTCCATTATGAGCGATATTAACACCTATTATAATAATTAGGTGTCCTTTTATCTTATTGACTGATCATGTTATTCCTTTGGAATCCATATTTCTGGTCTGTTTTTAATTAAAAAAATTTTAAATGTGGGCCTATATGATCAGAATCTTTAATGGATTCTATAGTTAGCGAGACAAAAGGGTACTGGATATTGCGCATGCTTGGTTGACGTTGTTACCACTCTGGCAGCCTTGCATCTGATTCGGCTTGGAATGTATATTAAAGCTTGTTTACATATTAAATATATCACACGACTTCGATGACGAGCAAGAGTCACTAATGTTAATTAGGTGACGTGGAGTCGGATAGACTGACTTTTTCCGACCCTTCTGCAAGCCTTATTTTCATCTAAGCTGATCAAACTTAGAATATATGTCTATATTATCAACATTATTGAACTCAAGAAGAGTGCGATAATTAATTAGATTCACGCATAATAATGAAGTGATCACGCATGGATTGATTGAGACTCTTGTCTGTCTGGAAGCCATATCTCTGACCCGTTTTGGATAAGACTTGAAATGTGGGTTTAAATTATCAAGACCTTGGATGGGTTGGACAGTAACAAGATCAACGTATACTAATTATGTATTCTTGCGGCTTATTGGCTATGATTTTACCACTCTGGAAGTCATATTTGTACCCTTTTGACCACCAAATTTTTTGAAAATATTCTCATGTCATCAGTATCTTGGACAATTTCAATAACATGTGAATTCCTTGCATATTAATGAGGTGATCTCGAATCTGATTGGTCAATAGCTTGTTATTATGCCTAGATGTAATGTTTGCCTTTCGATTGCTGATATAATAACACATGTATCCAAAGAAAGTTCTTTTTGTCGAATGTATCATCGTAGTCTGAAACAAGATGATACATATCTAGTGATGAGTTAAGAAGAAACGCTGAATAGTTTCTAGAAGATGCATAGCCTGTCATTTTACAAGAGAAGATTTTGGAAGAGTAGTATAGAAACTTAAATGAACATTCCTTACCTCCGCTGACTTCGTTAACGAAACAAACGCTTCAACTCTTTCTTTCTACAGACAACGGAGAATTCCGGTTCATTGGCATAGGAACACATAAAGTGTAAAAGCTTGACTTATCATTACCTGTGAAAAATGAATATGTTCAAATATCCATACCGTCTCATTCACAGATCGTACAAAGCTTCATGGAATCCGATGACATGTGCTAAAATGATCTCGTCGAAAACCTTACGACATTCAAGACAATATCGTCAACACGGACGACAGCGGTCTACTTTTACACCGACTACAATCTTTCTTTATGGATTACCTTCTCTTGACGTTCGCATCATTGACGTCATGTGACAAAAATGCAATACTCAGTTAATGTTAATATAATATTTTGAGATAACAAAGATCAAATTTCATTTTCTACACGATGAGTGTATTTGTTCATCAACGTATGAGAACATTTGCTGACTCCGGCCTTCCATCAAAGTGCCGGATTAAACCTTGTGGAGGCCCCTAAGCAGTCGAAATCACGGTGGTCCCGTCGCAAATTATCTGATAATGCGTCAAGATAAAATAAATTAATATTATTTGGATCAGCTGTAGAGGGGCCCCTAAAAGGCGTTAGGTCCATAAATCGGTGCGGTGCATACTCTACCTATTGGGTATTCCAGCACTGGGCCTTCTCCTCCTTGTTGGCGTCCAGATGTGGTAGTATTGTCATACAATGAACGTCTAGTGGTGGTTATAGTTCCACATTTTACGCGCCTTTCAAGGCATGCAATGCAGGCACTTCCCATAGGCTTGCGTCGAATATTCGACAACAATATTAGTGTGCGGTGCATACAATCCTGCAATCCCCGAAACAAGCTCCTGCATGTAAAATAGGGGTACAATCTTGACATGAGTGAAGTCTACTTTATACTCAATGAGTAGAAGTACATGTCCGTATGGCCAAACATGTCTATAAGGAAGATCAGTCAATCAGACAACCTCAATTGCGCAAACCGGATGAGTGATTTTTTTAAAAGTCAACCCTCTATGATATAAATTAACGGATACCAACAAATCACGGGCCGGATCCAGGCCGTTGGCCTTATTTTACTTACCCCTGGTTTAAGTAGATCCTTTACCATTCTTGCTAGCTATCGTTAATTTGGCAAGATGTATGAATACAAGGGTAAAGTACCTCCTAAACCAAAGCAACTGCACAAGAAAGCAAACATATACAATATACTGGTAATGATCTAATTGAGACCCTGTTGAGAGAAGAAAAGCAGAAAGAAAAACAAGATTGTGATGAAAACAAGAAACAAGACGAAGGAGAAGGAAAAGTATCAACGGTTACTTGGATGGCATCATCATTAACAACGAGAAAAGTAGGAGGAATGGACAATAAAACAGGGAAGGCGATTAATTTTATGCTAATGTTCAGAAGAGACCTCTCACTAGTGTAGTGATAGTGTGTGTATGTGTGTCTGTGTGTGTCTATGTGTGTGTAACCACTACTACTCTTGTGAAAAATAAATATCTCAATAGGAGTAACAATAGATTTGCATAAATGAAATGAAAGATAGTTTAATTCCGGAAATAAATAGCTGAGATGGCGGAGTACCTTTGCTTTCAGGTTGAAGTGCGTGGGAGTGCTAATGGAGAACAGATGGTCAGCACAAAGACACACTGAGGATAGAAGAACTGTATAGGATCCTGACAAAAGACAAAGAAGGAAGGGTCTATGACAAAGAAGGAGAAAAAGAACTTCCCACAACCTGATGGGGAAATTAGCTCAATAGAAGAAAATACTGGCAATGGCATGTCCTCCTGGTGAGATGACTAGATCTTTCAGCATCCTGGCCCATTTGATCACACACACAAAAGAACAGGAAGACCTGGTAATAGCTGACATCATTGCACCAAATTCCGACAAGGAGGAGGGGGATAGAAAGAAGTTCCATTCACCTGAATATCTCAAGCCATTACTAGCTCTGCTTCCATAAGTGCAACAGCAGTTCTTTAAAAGACTACTGGCTAATTTGCCTCTTATATAGGATTTTCAATTAGGCATGAAATCCCTTTTTGATGTGAACGGATGGAAAATCGGTTTGATTATGTAGGGATACCGGTCTAAAATATTCTTTAAGTAGCTTCCTTAAGTCAAACGAGTAACTCAGACCTTATGTTTTAACAATTATTTAGGAAGCAATAAGTACACATTGGACACGAAACTAAAAACAAACATGGGTAGCAAATGTTTTAACATAATAGCATGACTGTAATTGCAAAAGTGGCTAACATAAAAGTTTTATGATTCACCAGTGGTAGACATCACTTTAAACTGCCACACTGCCGACATCGTAGTGGATATGTGAAAAAGTGTTAAAGCTACGTTAAAAAATCATATTCACATAATCACAAATCCCAAAACCCGGAGTGCATCCATCGAAAATGAATTCGAACTGAACTATTATTCGGGCAAAGTTTATTTATGGGGATGCAAGCCAAGATCAAGGCACACTTTTCCAGTTGTGAACAATAATTTATAAACTAAACTTTGTCTCAGATATGTATGTCCTGTTGGTAATAAAACTAAATTAACAGCATCAAGAGTCAGTGTATGTAAATATGTCAATTTCTCTAAAATAATTTATTTTGGTATCCAAGGCCTGGAAAGTATAAAGCATGCAACTTCTGCTGGTATGCTTGATATTTAAACTTTAAAGAATATAAAGATAACAAAACATTTAAACAAAATGCGTCTGATATTTTCCATGGTCGGCTAGATCATGTTGACATCTTTTCTTGTCTCCAAATATCGATTAACATCAACTCAGATTTAAGTTAGCTGATATGCATGTAGACCTGAATTTTAGTTTTCAGAAATTTATTTTTTTAATGGATGTTGAAATTTTTCCCAACAAAGAGGCGAAAGTGCAGTTTGTGAATTTTAAAACCGACTAGATATGGCAACGAGAATTTTATTTGATGTCAATTTGTTTGCCTTCAGGTGTTTGTAGACTTGCTTTAATTTTATGTTACTTTATCTATGTTCATTTGAATTCTTACAAGGTAGCATCACACAGGGATTATGTATTTTTCAAGTAGGAAATATTTTAGCAATTATATTTTTTTCATTAAGTATCATTCCATTCCAATAGGTATCTGGAATTTTTGAGTTTGGTATATCGCATTATATCCCAACACGGTTTCGGGCATACAGCTGGACCCCTACTAATAATATCTGTAAGATTTTAGAAACCACATTGGAAGCCAAAACTTGACATCTCATAACTATGATGGACTCAGCAACGAGCGATCGACTTTAAAGGACTTAGTACGCTTGGCATCAAGCATAAGGCTGGCATTCGATGCAATGGGAAATGCGACCGTAATCTTCAGTAATCTTGTAAAACATGACGTTACTGGACGTTATATGACGCTATACTTCTTGGAAAATTGCGAGCATAGTGAAAAATTTATTATTTTTGTGGGAACACTCTGATAGTAATTTCATTGAAAATTAAAGAGCTATTGGAGAAGCTCTAAATACGCTAAATGAAGCCAATTTATATCAGTTGGATTACAGTGTCCATGAAATCTACAGTATGATCATGAAAAATAGTGACATCAGATAGCAGGGTAAATGGGACTGCACGAATAAAGTTCATAAGACATACAGAAGCAGGCTAATAGAAACATAACTGAAAAGTCATCGACATAATCGGAACTTTAGAAAAGACTCTTAGCTAGCAGTTTTGGAAGGTATACCTAGGATATCAAAAGCTGGTATCAACTGCCCACATTGCTCCTTCCCAGTAATAATCAGCCATATCGTCAACGAATGTCCTAAATACTTTGAAAAAGAACCATGTTCCACAATAAACAGTAAAAAACTGAAAACCCCGTTCAGTACATGGATATTCTAAACATAAAACCAACTAACATAAATTCGGAATAAACTAATATCTTGAGGTATATGTCAGACATTGGAAAGAGATGGAAACTTAAAACCCATTTAAGAATCTATGCTCGTAACAATCCACACCTGTCTGGAAGGGAAGAGTAGGTGCTCAGGGTTCTGGCCAATCCCCATCCCCATAATGTGGAAGACAAAACAACTTACTAGGCCCTAAGGTAAAGGAACATGCATCAAAATAAGTGCGCAACGATAACACCCTACGAAACTTTGTGCCTAAATGAAGTAGCAGAAAAGAGCGAACATTTTAATATATCTTACGGTATAATGAATGAAATCATCACTAGTCCTAAACGTTCAATCATAGGTCCGAAATTATGGATTATTTGAAATTCGTTCCAGTGGTATTCCGAATGAAATGCAAACTATTCTGCTGATCAGTTTTAATATTTTTGTAACATCAAAAATGTATTTAATGGAATTCAAAGTATTTCCAAAAGAAGCAAATAAAGCCTAAAGTCTTAACATTTTGTAATTCCAATGAATAATTAAAATAAATAAGATAAATCCACAAAACTATCTGACTCATCTAAAACTGATGCTTATGCTTGGAATAAATAATTTTGTTTCAATTATCCCTTTGTATAAAAACACATTCTTAATACAAAAAGCAGAAAGTGTCCCGAATAATTATTACGAGCTGATTTTGTTAATAAGGACAAGTATTTAAGCAGCCAGCCGATAAGGAATTATGTCATACTGATTTTTCAAGGAAACCCATGACCTGAAATCATCTTAACAATATGTCTACTTCTATATTGAAACTAAAGTTTGTTTATTATAATTATCTCATCTTAACGTACAAAGAAATATAGTATTTAAATTTGTGTTTTTCACTGACACATAAAATATATAATAATGAAAATACACACACCTTTAGTAGAATATACATAACAACCTTTTTTCAAGGAAGCTTAAATATAATTATGATTCAATCAATATCTATTTTTCATTAGATATTTTGCATTCAAAATCTAATATACCAGCATCCTATTATTATTTTATTTAATTCCCTTTCTTTGGTTATTCATTTATTACTTTAATAAATTTAATATTTAATATTATTTTACTGGATATATGGTATTGGTTTTATATCCGTTTCTGTGTGTAGTTCTATGTTATCTTAACTGTCTTGTGGTTTGTTTTTGTTTTTTGTTTGATTTGTGTTTTTTGCTCTTTGTTCTCTCCATTTTTCTTCTACTTCATGGTCAGTGCAAGTTTATATGATATGCATAAAATAATTCCAATACTTTTTAATACGCTGGTTGTTTGCTTTTACATCTGCTACATTCCAGACAATCTATATGCTTGCACCTTCCTGTATTCTACTTCCTCCATCATGCTAAATAGTGAGGTAATTTCTTTATTAGTTAATAATGTTTCCTGCAGACTACAAACTATTGAACAATTCATCGTATCAATTTGGCAAACACATGCCTGCATTTTGCCTTTCATTCTCTTTAGTTTTCAAAATCTTTTCAACTTTATATATGCTTTCTTGTCTGATCAATTTGAAATTTTTCGATATTTTGTTTTATCATTAAGTTTTTAACTAACTCTTTCCTCGAACAGACTTCTTTTTTTAGACTTTATATCTTTGAAAATGTACTAGTATTCGTGCATAATTTACCTTTTTATATTTTTACATTATTCAGTCAAATTTTATTTTGAGAAGATACACCACTTTCAATCGTATTTATATCCGTTGTTGCATTTTTCATAGGTTTGAATGTAAACACTGTATGTTTATCCATTGACATCCTTTAACTAGAATTGACCATCAGGAAATACTTTAAAACTTTCCTTGGTTAATCTATCAAGTCGGAAAATCGCATTCAGACAATGCCAGATTTCGACATACGTCGGACCTGCGTCGTCTAAATCAGAATTCAACCACGCTAATATGATCACGTGAAAAATCGAAATTGTAATCCAGACGCAAATGGCGAGAGAATGGATATTGTCACATTAATTTAAAATAAAAGACCGATCGTATACTGGAATATAATCTTCTCGAAATAAAACAGTTGTACGTGCACATTTATACCAGTAGATAAAGTGGAATGTAGCTATAGGCGGTCGTCTTAAGGAATTACCGATTAAAGTTTAAGGTATAACGGCTCCCTCAATCTCTCGAAAAATTAGATAATGAAAGGATGTATCATTGGCCTGTTTAATTATATGGTACACACAAATAATAATCGCAGATTTACCATTTCGTGAGTTTAATATTAAGATTTAACATAAGCAAGTAAGACAGAAGAATCAATAATCATTGAAGAACAAAGTAAATCTCATACACCGCTACCGTAATGGCATCCTATTATAAACATAAATATTTTGAACAAGTCATAACTCTTGATTACTTTCCAAACAATGAATTAAATTTTTAAGTGATAAAATGGTAAAGGTCACATAATTACAATACTCCTTGCCTTGCTGTGAACCTAACCTATTGGAAGGTTGACTGAATATGTCATATATATGACATCTCTCCAGCTGTCACAACGTTATGGGTATGATAGGAAAATTATAACAGAATTATGGGATAACAATGTGTTAACTTAATACGTCAAATTTAAGACGCTTATTAAGAAAAGTCGTCAATAAAAAGTATAATAAAACGTCCTAAAATGAAAGGCGGGTGATATTCGCTCATGTCTTTTGACATTGCTGACAGGACCATATGATTCATAGGTATATGATACTCAGGGTATGATTACAGGTAAAATGATTTGCTTCCAAGATCTGTAACAAAAGCATTTTTGTGACAGTTGGACACACAAAAGGTTACACTGATCTTAAAACTGACAGACAGGTCCAAGAAAATACCAATGACAGCAATCATGATGTACAATTACACAAAGTTTTGTCTTGTACTTTTTTAAATGTTTACACGCTACACCTCCGAACAAATACAAATACCGTCCACATCTGGCCTTTAAAGGAGAACAATAATTCTGCCAAATTTTACACCCTAATTTAACATATAGGTGCAATTTAACAACTGTCATACCACAAATTTTGACAAATTTAGAGTCACAAATAGATCATTATATATAACCTTAAGATGTGATATAACCTTTACGTTCGCTGATTCAACCTGCACCTTCTCTAATTCCTCCTAAGTTACTCAGTAAACCAATACTCGCTAAAATATAAAAAAAACGCGAACACGAGTAATAATAGTCCTACAACTCAGTGAAGGAGAATTGTTATGCATATTTAATTTGATTGTCTATTTGCTAGACTAATTGTTTTATTTCATTACATGCTACTGTAATGTAACATTGTATGCTGGATTTGACCTTGTCCAAAATTGAGTTCATTTCAGCTTGACTTGATTGAATTTTGATATTTTTTAAATTACATTTTATGTAAACAACTAATAATACCTTCATTATTCTCTATGTGTATGGACTTGTCAAATTGTATTCAGGTAAACAATAAGGAGTAAATATGATGATTTGGGTCAGTGTTTTTGGAGTTTCCTAAGTGAATTCAAATAAAGAATGCTCATTAGATCGTTCTAGAAGGTCTTTTTCATTAAGTAATGCTTTTTCTTAGAAAATGCTAATTGTGACCTGAGGTCAGGCAGAGAACTCTCTAATCGTGTGATTGTGAGGACTTGGTTATTCATGCTTTAACATCTAGCACCTTCAAGTTTTATTATGTTGTGATCAGCTGGGCTGAATTTATTTTCTTAAAATTATAGAATTCTAGTAATTGTTTTCTCTGCAAATGCAAAGTGCTCTGTTACAATTCTTGGATAAGGATATTCATTTGAATTTATACTTAATTCAAACCTGGAATTATATTATTGTGATTCAACAAAGTAATGTTGACACATCAACACCCCATAAACTATAACAGACACTTCATCACCTTCAGTTTTGGATTTCTTAAGGACCGTTAGGAATTTTATTCGGGATTTTAAATTACTAGAAATTGTGTCTGACATAATTCTTAGATTATTTTGGGATTTAATTCGCAATACCATAAGTTTTCTTTTCTCTTTTTCATTTTGCTATCTAGGAAAATAAATTTGTTAAATTTTACAAATCTTGTTGTCTTTCACTCTTTCATTCTTTTCTATTGATTATTTTAAAACCATAGACTCGTAATAGAATATTGGAGACTCATCCGTGATTCTACAAAATTTTGCTTTTGAAATTTAAATTCCCCGAGGTTTGGAAATTTTTAATCTCAAATATTAATTTACATTTTAGAAAATCTTTAATGAAATTAACAAGCTTTTAACAAAGTCATCCAAGCTGGAGATCTTCAGTTTAAATCCAACCAAGTAGCAGCTAGACGCCTTTTAAAAAATATAAATTACTTCATCTTGCCAGAAAATATGATCTTTTTGGGGCAAAAGCTTCTTTAACGCAGCAAATGGTGGAAAAGAGTGTTTTGGATAAAGAGTGGAAAATAATGTTTTGGATAAAGACTGGAAAATAGTGTTTTGGATAAAGAGTGGAAAAGATTATTTTGGATAAAAGTGCTTTGGATTTAATTAGCAAGTCTGTATCAGACTCCAACATAAAAGTGAAGGAATTAAGATTAAAATACAAGATCGAATTAGAGTTAAAAAGCTTGAGCTTCAAGAATATATATGCAGTTAGATAAACGGGAAAGACAGGAAAATGTAGTTGCGGTAAGAGGAGGGACACAAAACAAATGCAAATGCAATTGGAAAAAGAGTAAAGAGAAACAAATTCAGTTACAGAAAGAAGAAAAAGGAACTCAATTCGTGAACGAGGAGAGAGACAAATACAAACGCAAAAAGAAAAGGAATTAAGGGAATATAAAGATGAAAATCACATCCCCACTTTACATACTAATTCAAGTTTTGATATGATTAAGAATAGTATGCTAGTGCATAGGGAAAAGAAAGTAGGTAAAAAAGTTTCCTCATTTTGAAAAAATTGCTAAAAATTCTCAATGGCCAAGAGAGCAGTAGAGTTATTATTACAAAGTGCACTTTTTGACACAGACAGAGACATCTATCCTTTCCTGTCGGTACAGCAAAGTGCTGACTATCATGTGGTTCAGGAATACATCTTATAGGGTCATGATTTAGTCCCTGAGGTTTGTCGACAAAAATCAGGAACTATATAAAGAGAAGCTGGAGAAACTGATGGTGAGTTTGATAGAGAAAAAGAGTAGTTATTTGATAGGTGGTACTTAGCGAAGAAAGTTGTTCCAGATTACGAAAATCGAGGACAACTCGTATTGCTTGAAGAATTCAAGCATTGCGTCCATAGTGACTTTAAGACTCATCATGATGAGCATAAGGTCAAAATCTTAGAAAATGCTACTCTTAATGCTGACGAGTATTCCTTAGCCCATAAAGTTTCTTTCGTTAGAAAGTCTTACACTCAACAGTCTTCTGTTATAAAAAAAAGTATTTTAGGCTAATCTTCCAAATCTCGATCTGGCGCAACTTTTAGAAATCAAGTTTCTGATAAGACTGATCAGAAATCCTGATCTATTCTTATGTACATTTACCTGAACTCCGTCTGAAACGATTTTAAAAGCAATATTAAGCTTTTTATTGTTTGGAGAAAACCTCTTTGTCTTGATTCAATGGTGCCAAATGATTGACCTTTTCCTTGGTTTTCATGTTACAATAGAAGCCAAATTTTTATATTGTAAAATGGATGTTCTGTGTGTTGGTCGTTCATTTTGTTGAGGTGTTTAAACAATTTAACTCTTTGTGTCTCAGTGTAGTCTACAACAAGTGTTTATACAACCATTTCGCAAATCGTCTCGTTCCTTACCCGATCCTTTTTGGTCTTGTTTACCGTTTATAATGAGAGTCTCATTTCACAACTGTTCATTTATTTTTCACTGTTTCTTGCTTAGCGACTACGTTTCTCACTGATGACACAGAGTTGGGATATATAAAATGGATGCAATGTAAAATATTTGAAAATCTATTCAGTCGAACCTTTCGAAGAAAAAACAAATACACATGGCAAACTAATCGGTTCACTTGGCACAGAAAAATAGAGCCAAAGTGAAGAACGTATATTTCTTTCTTTCGTTTGTCTCTGTAGGCAGGAGTAAAGGACCTGGTATAACTTTTCCAGATTATGTATGTACCAAAGAATAACTTCTGTAACTATTTACAAAAGTAATATAAACATGTTGAAAACTGTTTTGAGAAAAGCGACTGTCAAAACAATATATTGTTTTATTGAATACCCATCTATATACAATTCTTGATAAAGAGTACAATTGCCCAGACCGATCTGAAATGCGTATGCTTCTGCTGCATATGTATATTTATCACTGTCATGAGTGAAATAACCGACATACTTATGTATGGTACACACTAAAAACACGTGCAGTATAGTAGCTTGATCTGGGTGTTAGCATTCAATTTCGTTTGATAATGGAGTATATAAGCTCACTTTTGAAGTTTTTTTCGGGTCTGATGCGATCCAATTTCCTAACGTTGAGTAGTATTGCTGAGACAAACCCGTTCATGTTTTTATACACAGTTGCAATATTTAATTCTTTTCCTTACTATTCTTAATCTTGTGTATTATCTGTTAAAAACGCAACTGAAGTTTAAGGACAGCTGGGTTTAGTTATCGTAGACAGCAAAGCATATACTAAAACAAAACATGTTTAGAGACAGCTGGGTAAGTAATCGTAGACAGCAAGTCATATACTAAAACAAAACATGTTTAGAGACAGCTGGGTAAGTTATCGTAGATAGCAAGTCATATACTAAAACAAAACATGTCTAGAGACAGCTGGGTTTAGTTATCGTAGACAGCAAAGCATATACTAAAACAAAACATGTTTAGAGACAGCTGGGTTTAGTTATCGTAGACAGCAAAGCATATACTAAAACAAAACATGTTTAGAGACAGCTGGGTTTAGTTATCGTAGACAGCAAGTCATATACTAAAACAAAACATGTTTAGAGACAGCTGAGATTAGTTATCGTAGACAGCAAAGCATATACTAAAACAAAACATGTTTAGAGACAGCTGGGTAAGTAATCGTAGACAGTAAAGCATATACTAAAACAAAACATGTTTAGAGACAGCTGGGTTTAGTTATCGTAGACAGCAAAGCATATACTAAACAAAACATGTTTAGAGACAGCTGGGTTTAGTTATCGTAGACAGCAAAGCATATACTAAAACAAAACATGTTTAGAGACAGCTGGGTTTAGTTATCGTAGACAGCAAAGCATATACTAAAACAAAACATGTTTAGAGACAGCTGGGTTTAGTTATCGTAGACAGCAAAGCATATACTAAAACAAAACATGTTTAGAGACAGCTGGGTTTAGTTATCGTAGACAGCAAAGCATATACTAAAACAAAACATGTTTAGAGACAGCTGGGTAAGTAATCGTAGACAGCAAGTCATATACTAAAACAAAACATGTTTAGAGACAGCTGGGTAAGTAATCGTAGACAAAGCATATACTAAAACAAAACATGTTTAGAGACAGCTGGGTTAGTAATCGTGGACAGCAAGGCATATACTGAAACACGATCTCGTTTAGGCACAGCTAGGTTAGTTGTCGTATACAGCAAGGATTATACTAAAACAAAAACATTTATAGGGACAGCTTGGTTAGTTACCGTAGACGACATCAATGCATATACTAAAGCAAAATCATGTATAGGGACAACTGGGTTAGTTATCGTAGACGGCAATGCATATACTAAGTCGAAAATAGGTGAAGAATTACTATATTGTTATATCTGTTGTTTACATGTATTGTTAAACTTCCAAAGACACTTACAGTGTTTCGTACTAAATTCCGAATAATCGTACGTTTTCTCACATGTCCAAAAGTACAGAATGTTCAGAATGAATTTTAATAATTTTGAATGCTGTGAATTATCACAATGATCACAAAATACGTTTTTTTGTTCAAAATGTCAATGAGCAGTTTGTAATTCCAACGAATAAACGATTAATTGAAATAAATGATTCCTCTCAAAGTATGTCTGAGCACAACAGTAGGTGATTTCAGATTTAACTTAAAAGATGAATGAATAAGTTTGTGCCTTTATGTCGGCGTCTATAATGTTCAATAATGTGCATTCCCCACGTTAAATGGCAGTCCCCTGTGCAGCTAGAAGAAAAAAAAACCAACCAAATAACTTATTCGAAAAAGAATATCTGCCTTTCGTAGCAATCTAAAATGGTTGCATGCATGGATGGATGGATGGGTGGGTGGATGGATGTTTGGCTGGAGTCAGTCTCACAGCGGTTATAAACAGGTCATATCCGCTTTTAGTTTTCTTAGTTCGTCTCACGCAACCTGAACCAAATAGTCCAGGCTCGTTTGATTTTTTGCTTTGTATCCGTTTTTCTTCCTTTTTTCCTCCTGTTTTTAGGACTCGATTGTGGCATTACCGTAGTTAATACATTGGCCTATTAGATTACGAATAAATCCATTATTCGAAAACGTAATTATAAATCAATACATCAGTAAATCAATATTTAGAAGAAAAAAGCATTTAAGAATCTTAAAATCTTCAAACTAAATATATTGGTTTGGCGGTGACTATTCCTATGTTTAGCTTTGAAACAGATGAATAAGATAAAGAGCGGTGCGTGTCGAGCACAGCAATCACTTATTTAATTCTGTTCAAAATTTAAGGAAAAGTTGGGAATTAGTTTCTTTCAGATGCCAATATGATTTAAGCATGCAATTATCAGCGCATCGGGATTTCAAATTACCTGCAAGAAGATTTAATTGCAACTCTTTTGCGACAATCCTGACAATATTACAAAATGCCGTCGAGAGCTAAAGCTGTTTTATCAATCACTTTGGAACATTTAAATCTATTCAAGCTGGTTCTCCAGTCTGGAAAGAATCTGTTAAAAAGAAGTGTTGACAAGGGTGTAGGTGTGCTTCGGCTTTTATGAACATTAATAAAGTTTAATTGCCCAGGGTGACCTATAACCTAATGTATTCTTTGCTAAACTGCTAAATTCCATGACAATATCGACAACTTCTATCCGAAATGTGTGCAATAACATCCCACAAAGGAATTATATTGCTCCGACAACTGCCAGGTTTAAGTAAACCCACACAATATAGTACCAAAGCTGACAAGCTATCTTGTGGGCAATTTCAAGATAGTGTGTGTTTACATATCGAGTTGCATTTCACAGTCTAAAATAAATAAATAAATAAACAAGCAAATAAATAAATAAATAAATAAATAAAATAAATAAACACACAAACACCTACGCTCATAAAATATACACACATAAAACCAGAAATGTGGTTCATAAATATACTCTATTTCCTTTTCCTCATCCTAGTTGCAAATGTTAATAATTACTTTGCCGTTGTATGCATTTTCGTAGTAATTATATAATTTGTAAAAACTCGATTTTTTTTCTTTTAATTTTCATTTCACGCATAGACTACGACTTCTCCCTTGTTTATTATTTTGTATCATTTATCTTAGTTCTTTATTATTCTGGAATAAAACGGTCTCATAACTTTTAACTCAATAACATAATGGAAATTCAATTTGAGTGATAACTAGTCGAATGCGGACATATATCTGAAAGTCTTTTAGGAGTAACGATTTTTATTTTATCATTTTTACACTTGTAAAGAGTCCTTGAAACACGTGTGAATAGTCTAACAATTACCAAATATATACACAATGTGGGGAATTGGCGGCGTGCAAAACACACCAACCTCTTTCACTACGATTCGTTGCTAGGGAATGACCTCCGCGGTGTACTTTACCCAGTGTGGATAGATAGAAAGAAGAATGCAGATCACTGAACAAGTATATTGAAGAAATAACAAAACGAGCGCCCTTCCAATGAACAAATATAACATTAAATCAGTTTATCAACAGAATTTAAAATGAAAAGAAATCAATGACTTGGTTATTAAAGAAGGAAAATGGTACTAACATGTACTCAGATAAAAAGATAATACAAATTTCTTTAAATGTAAAATTACTTTCCACGTTACTATACTATCTTCATTACCAAGGAGATGTGACCTTTGAGTGCAACGATAAAAGACTTCATCACCTATTTTATGCGGACATCAAAACTTCCGTTCGTCCCTGCTCTGCCGATCTTTGTCTAGCTGTTTCGTCTTGGACTCTCGTCCGTCGAACTCTGACTTAACAATCGTCTCTGGACTTAGATTTCTGCGTAGAATTTGTTCTGGTCCTGTGATTGTTCAGGGATTTCTCATGTGAATCCAGGAAAGCTGTTTCCTTCAATAAATAAATGTCTCGCAATAGACAATAAGTCACATTCCCAAGTATATTTATATTTTTACATTAATTCGGCTCAGAAAACAAAAGGCATAAATTCTGTCGCAGTAACTTCTGTTAGCTAACTGTTATGTTTACATAAACGGTCAATGCTTGTCCTGACCTTAATTCGGGTCACGCTAGGGATGGTCAATTAAATTCAACTCAGCCGTATGAACCCGTGTGTAACCCCCACTCGACTGCTTACTCTACCAATCTAGCAGTCTTAAGTTACATATGGTTTAGACCCTCAGATCTAACTATTCTAAAATAGTTTACTCGACCAATTAAATATTACAAACTAGCATATAGATATACACTTAAGTGACCAATTAAATATTACAAACTAGTATATATTATACATGTAATGTTAGGTCATACTCATTCTAAACAGAGTTACTCCATAAACTATGAAACATTACCCATCATTCCTTAAGCTTAATTCATTTAAATTTCTAAATCACTCCTACGTATTCAAGATTCAATTACATGCAATCTTTTCAACTAATCTAATAAAATTTTAATTACATTCAATCTTGCCAATTCTCCAAATAAACTGATAATTAGAAAATCAAAGAATATAATGTCATGACTAGCATTTCACTAAAATCCTGCAAAATGAAATCATACATACATACATCATATCAAGAATACATTTGAAAAATAGATCAACAAATGAAATAACATATTAAAATCGGAAAACTAAGATTGCGTACCTTTTGCCGTTTCTTTATTCGTTTCCACGAACCTCACGTATAGTCCGTCTCCTAACTGAGACAACTATCTGGCCCCTTACTCAATAACGAAAACGTACTTGCTACGAATTCGGAGTCCACCTAACTTTCCTCGCGAAAGATTGAAGACTGCTGAATTTTCCTAAAGTAAAACCTTTAATTTCTTACAGAGTAACGCCCATAAATCCATATTAACCAATCGGAATAGACTGTATCCTAAACCTGTTCCGTAGAATTTTTGGATTGACAAGACAACTAAACAACTAATCATGCCGTAATTAACATTACTTTGAACAATCATGTATAGCCAGCTGCCGCCCTTCCCCGGTCGATTTTGGGAAAGAGTCTTATGTCATTCTCTTGTACCATAGCATCTGACTTGGTCATGTTACGTCGGCTAGAACGAATTCCCTTTTGACGTTCAGAGATGAAATGAAAATAATCATCTATCTCTAACCCTTTCTACTTTAATTAAGTTGACTTTGATACACTTCCTTTAACCAAAGCTTCTAAGAGTTTTTAAAATTCGACACATCACACAACATATCTTCAAAGTAGCATGGCATTTGAGTGCTAGATAAAGTAAATGGGTATACCAATAGTATTGTTATATCAAATTGTGATCCGCCTATGGGGAAATAGTACGAATATATAAACATTCTTTCAACTGGAATCATATGGACCAATTATGAATTTTTAATTACAAATGAAATATGAAAATAATGATAACAAGTAATAATAGTCCCTGTTTTCTAAATAAAATTTAAATGGTACACAATTTCATCGAATCCTTTCTTCTCCTGTCCCTCTCGTGCATAAGGGACAAAATATGCAAAAATCTGGAGTGAGAGAGAAAAACAAAAAGCGCTGGATGAATGTAACCGTATGTTTACACTTTCATTGGGATCTATTTATAGACTTCATAATATCAATGATTCATAGTTCCAGTGATCCAAGGTTGACATTGCTGTGGTGGTAATGGGAGACAAGTGCCCCCATCCCCAAGAAGTGCCCCATACCGCTTGCCTCTCTGATCGACTCGGTCAACTAAAATTAAGCTGCTGACCTTCACGAGTGGATTAGCTTATAAGTTCGGCGGACCATGTTTTCACTGACAGGAGAAGACGTGAAGGCGGTTCACTGGCGCCTTAAAACCAGTTGCTTCGGGTAGTTGGGGCTTGTGAACCTTGAATGGTTCCTCATCTAGGAGAATGGAAACTCTGATTCCAAACCTCCGCTGCCTTGCGAATATACCAACTCATGGGAAAGGCTATGTGAGTAAACAACGACAGAAAATCCGGAGACGGAGTCTCTAAGGCGGTCTGACATCGACTCCAATGCCATTCCGGCAACTCCTGCGATGCTGTGGTGCGGTGCGATGCGATGGTGCCAAGTTGTATCGGCATCTACCGCATGGGCAACTGCTGATTCTCCATACTACCCTGTCCGGGCTTTGTAGCTTCGCTGGAGAGAACACTCCATAGTCGCCGTAAGGTGTGGGCACAATACGGGAATCAGCAGTTTACCGGTTATAAGCAATAGCTTGATTGGTGTAGAGCTTGACACCAGGAGTTGGTTCCGACGGTGAAAGACACTGCCATCTCTCATTGGACATCTACCGCCCGTCTCAAGCTGGGCACCCCCTCCCAGACAGTAAGATTCTGTCCCGTCATGGCCTACTTGCTTCATTGGGTGCGTAGAGCTTAGGGAGCATTCTCGACAAGTAGGCCAAAAACTCTGCACCAGGCAAGACTCAAAGAAGAGAAAAGAACACTCCAGCTCTTCGTTTTGCAAGCTGGATCGTTAGGACCGTGTGTACTGGATCTTCAGCAGATTGACGATGCAATGAAGACGGGCGATATTGACAGGGAACTCTCCCGACTGAACGTCGATATTGTCTGCCTTCAGGAGACCAGACTAGCTGACAGCGGCAACCTCAGGGAAACCAACTACACCTTATATGGTCATGGAAAGTCCTCCGATGACCCTAGACAGCATGGTGTCGGCTTCGTTGTAAAGAACACGCTCATCGCCTTCATTGAGATTCCATCATCAGGCACTGAGAGGATCCTTGCGCTTCGGCTGTCAATATTCTCAGGTCCAGTGAACATCTTGAGCGTGTATGCCCCAACCCACTACTCCACCCCAGAGGAGAAAGACCAGTTCTATGAGGCTCTGCATCAAGCAATATCCAGTATCCCCAACACTGAAGGTCTTTACATACTAGGAGGCTTCAATGCTAGAATGAAAGCTTACCACGAGGCCTGACCCACCTGTCTCGACACTCATGGAAGGGGCAAGATCAATGAGAACGGTCGGTAACAGCTGAAGATATGATGTTGACACAGTCTATGCGTGACGAACACCAACTTCAAATGCAAGGAAATCCACCAGGTGTCATGGAGACACCCAAGTTCACGCCACTATCACCAACTAGACCTCGTCATCACAAGGCTTGCAGAATTGGGCAGCATACCCTCAGCTACCACAACGCCGACTGCAACACGGACCATGGACACAAGAATCATCACCACGCCAAGAAAATGGATCGCTCACACATAAATACATGCTGTTCAAGCAAGCCAGAAAAGACGAAGCAGTTCATCAGCAAGCTGCAGGAGGCTCTCACCAAAAAAACAACACCTGATCACACAATCAACTCCATGAGGTCTCACCTACGAGATGCTGTGTACAACTAAGCCATTAGTGCGTTTGTGAAGAAGGAGCGCAAAAATACCGACTGGTATGAGGCCAGCTGGGAGGGTATGGAGCCCGTGACTGAGGCGAAGATGATATCCCTCCTGGCTTACAAGGCTGCGCCTAGCCTTAGTCTACAAGCCCTCAGAATTGCCAGGGAAAATGCTCATCGGACCGCTCGCCACTGAGCCAACAACTATTGACTAAATCTCTACACCATCATACAAACAGCTGCTGACACTGGTGATACAAGAGGCATGTACGAGGGCATTAAAAAGGTAAAAGGTCCCCCATCTTTTAAGACTGCCCCCCACCTCAAGTCCAAGACGGGAGTAGTCATCACAGACCAGGAGAAACAGCTGAAGCACTGGGCTGAGCACTATCATTAGCTGTACGAAACCCAAACCATTATCACAAATACTGCCCTGAACACCATCGCAGACCTGCCAATCATGGAGGAACTAGACACTCCACCCTTCCTGGAAAAGCTAAGTAAAGCCATCGACTGTCTCTCTTGTGGGAATACCACTGGAAACGACGGAATCCTACCTGAAATCCTCAAGAACGGGAAATCAGCACTACTCCAGCTTTTGCACGAGTTCCTCTGCCTTTGCTTGGGAACAGGGACATCCACCAGGACATGCGAGATGCCAACATCGTCACTTTGTACAACAACAAAGGAGACCACAGCGACTGTAACAACTACCGGGGCATCTCCCTCCTCAGTATCGATTTCAGTATCACCCTCCTCAGTATCTATTTCAGTATCGCACGTGTTGCAATGGTTCGCTTGCAGACCATAGCCTTCCGCATCATCCCAGAATCTCATTGTGGCTTCTGAGCTGGCCGGTCAACTCTAGACATGATCTCCCTACGTCAAATGCAGGAGAAGTGGCATAACTAGCAGATGTCCCTCTATATAGCCTTTATAGACCTGACAAAAGCGTTTGACCTGGTGAGCCGGAGCAGACTCTTCAAGTACCTAAAGAAGGTCGGTTGCTACCTTCGACTGCTCGCTGTCATCACATCGTGTCACCAGAGCACGCAAAGCATAGTCTGCTTCAACGACGCAACATCAGAGGCCTTCCCAGTTAGCAGTGGAGTGAATCAATGTTGTGTCTTCTTCTCCATGCTCCTCCAGTGTGCTTTCAAGGACTTCAGTGAGTGAATGTGTATCCACGCCAGAGCTAACGGCAAACTGTTGAACATCAAACGTCTCCGTGCAAAGACTAAAGTCACAGGTTCTCATTCGTGAATTGCTCTTCGCCGACGATGCAGCCTTGATATTGCATACAGAAGATGGACTTCAGCAACTCGCATGTCGCCTCTTCCACACCTGTAAAGAGTTCTGACTGACCATCAGTTTGAAGAAGACGAATGTCAAGGGGCAGGATGCAGACTCCCCTCAAACCATCACCATTGATGGGTACAACCTTGAAGTTGTTGAGAACTATACATACCTTTGTTCCAAAAACCTGCCGATACTATAAGTTAAATTGTCCGTTAGGAGGTACACATATTGTAACGTATTTAAGTTCTCTCTCTCTCTCTCTCTCTCTCTCTCTCTCTCTCTCTCTCTCTCTCTCTCTCTCTCTCTCTCTCTCTCTCTCTATCTCCTCGCTTATGTTATTCAACGATGCCTCTGAACCAATCAATGATAGTAAAATTAGGGCCAGCGTTTATCCCTTATGCAAGTTGCCAGACAACCATTCTATAGAATAGCCGATAGTCAAAGACTTGTAGTATTCACACCCAGGCGTCAAACATTGGTTTTGAGATTAACGGAACTCTCACAGTGAGTGAAACCTTTATAATCTCATTACATGAGATATGTGGATATTTTCTGGCAGTGAATATGATTAGCATCTCGCAATCTTGTGCCCCAGGGATTGTAATAATCTTCACAGTAATTGCACTTAGATGAATCTAATATTCTGTATCAATGAAAGCGCCATTGGTGGGGCCTTTCACCAATTCAGCTTGTACCTGATAGGTCGGGGCCCCGAGTGGCCGAGTGGTCTAAAGCGCTGTCCGTTACGGATCACTGCCATCTCACCTCTGTCTGCGTGGGTTCGAGTCTAGGATTCGGCGAATGTGGATATGTGAGAAAGCTTGCCAGTAGCTTCTCGTGGGTCGGTGGTTCTTTCCGGTGATTTCCCGGTTTCTTCCTCCACCATTAATACTGGCCGCCATGAATAGCCTATCGTGTGCTGAAAAATGGCGTTAAGCCCAACAACAACAACAACAACAACCTGATACGGTCAATGTACTGGAAGGTACCTGCCATTTAACATTTTGTGGAGAGGTGCTGACATAGATAGCTAGATAAAAGAAAATCTATTACATCAATTACGTTACTTGTAAAATAAATTATCGTGAGGTAAAGTAAATAAAACTGTAGCCAACAACACATGCGTGAGACTCGCCTAATGACCATATTTCACCCTTTCCAAACCTCTCAAGACAACAGTCATTGCCAACTGAAAGATTCGTAAATGAACTAACAACACCAATTATTATTTTGTTCTAACCATCTAACGAACGTACACTCATGAGACTCTTCTTTCACACTTGCATGTTTTCGTGTGTTAAATTTGTATAATTTATCACTGCGCTTTTCCAAGACCTAGATCGGCATCAACAACAAAACAGGATCCAAATGCCCAAGAACAAAATGTATTCCTATTTCATAATGACTAAAGTGTTGCTTTATCAATATTTTTAGCTTACATTAGCAAAGAGATTTGTAAACACTAAATTAAAATGATTGGTTATTACTAAGGTCATATTCGGCAGACTTTTTAGAGATGTTGTATACAGGGTTTTTTATTATTCATTTCCAGCGCGAGAATCTGATATTTCGATACGGCTATTCTAGGCTACTTGCTAAATGGTCTTTCTTTTTACTTTCTTTTTACTGCACTGTTTAAATTAGCAATCACGTTGCTCCGTCACGTGAGCCATCATGTGATCCAAAATAGTAGGTTAAAACAGACATTTTCTAATGGATTTATTCAGTCGTAAAAATATAACTTCGGGCTCAAGGTATTGTTGCTGCTGCTGTTTGAATTGAGTTTTTTTAATTGAAAATAATTTATTCACCTGGATAATAATCGTCTTTTTTAAAGATTCTTAGATAAAAACATTCAATCAAAATTATTTAGAACTCTAAAGATGTAATAGTATTCTTGATTCACAAAATTCAACGAGGAACTGTTGACATATCAGTACAATACTGCATTAATGTGACGTCATCGTCCTCATATTGGAACTTCATCAGGATTTAAACCTGGATTCAATTAAAATTTTGTAGCGATAGGATATATTTTTATATTCATGGATTAATTTTTGGAATATATTCATAAAACCATAAGTCCTATTTAAAATGTTTACCTTGTTTTCTAGGGAAATAATTTACTTTGTTAAAACTTACGAAGCTTGTTGGCTTCACTCCTTTCTGTTGTTATATTTCTAAGAGCCAACACGTAACAGATACCATAAAGTTTCGTGAATATTGTATATTATGATATCTGCCTTTAGTTACAATTATGTATTCGGGTTGGAAAATACCCCTCCCCAACAATGACTGCCCATAATTAAATATATAATAACTAATTCTAACACTAGAGCTATAATCGGAGATGTATATACAGATACCACATACTCTATGTGTGTTATACCACTAAGCATAAATACCTGTATATCTTATTTACATCCATCTTGTCAACTATTGTTTACATATTCCTCTAAGATGTAAACGCATTTATGCAAAACATCAATCAAAATTTACATTTTTTGTAAGGAAATCAATGTTATTGCTTCTGTTTTGGAAGAAATGTTGTAATAACATAAAATTTACATTTTGGCCTTGGAAGATAAAGTTCTGAAGCAGATATTAAATATTATATTTTCTTCGTAAAAGTATTCTAAAGATTGAACAAATGAATCCAGAGATAGCGTAAGTGGAAATGTGGTATTAGCATTGACTTGAGAACATTTCCAAGGATGGTCTAAACATGATCCTATTCGAATAAATCACCATGAAAAAGGGGTTTCTCCTTCCCAAAAAATCTTTCAAAAGCGTTACCACCATTATATTGATATGGCTTTAAGGATTGTAAAAATAATTTGAGAATTATTAGAAACATAAATGTTCAATTTGTATTCAATATAGCATAAAACAAATCCCTGGGCTTTCAGATTTCAACTGATTTTTATGTGTGAATTTTATGAAGATACTTTTGTGGCGTGGCATTTGCCATTGTGCTATCCTTTGTAGCGTGGCATTTGCCATTGTGACATCCTTTGTAGCGTGGCATTTGCCATTGTGCTATTCTTTGTAGTGTGGCATTTGCCATGGTGCCATCTTCTCTAGCGTAGCATTTGCCATTGTGCTATCCTTTGTTGAGTGGCATTTGCCATTGTGCCATCCTTTTTTAGCGTGGCATTTGCCATTGCGCCATCCTTTGTAGCGTGGCATTTGCCATTGTGACATCCTTTGTAGCGTAGCATTAGCCATTGCGCCATCCTTTGTAGCGTGGCATTTGCCATTGTGCTATCCTTTGTAGCATAGCATTAGCCATTGTGCCATCCTTTGCAGCGTGGCATTTGCCATTGTGCTATCCTTTGCAGTGTGGCATTTGCCATTGTGCCATCCTTTCTAGCGTAGCATTTGCCATTGTGCTATCCTTTGTAGAGAGGCATTTGCCATTATGCCATCCTTTGTAGCGCGGCATTTGCCATTGTGCCATTTTTTGTAGCGTGTCATTTGCCATTGTGCTATCCTTTGTAGCGTAGCATTTGCCTTGTGCCATTCTTTGTAGCGTAGCATTTGCCATTGTGCTATCCTATGTAGCGTGGCGTTTGCCATTGTGCTATCCTTTGTAGTGTGGCATTTGTCATTGTGCCATCCTTTCTAGTGTAGCATTTGCCATTGTGCTATCATTTGTAGAGAGGCATTTGCCATTGTGCCATTCTTTGTAGCGTATCATTTGCCATTGTGCTATCCTTTGTAGCTTAGCATTTGCCATTGTGCCATCCTTTGTAGCGTGGCATTTGCCATTGTGCTATCCTTTGTAGTGTGGCATTTGCCATTGTGCCATTTTTGTAGCGTGTCATTTGCCATTGTGCTATCCTTTGTAGCGTAGCATTTGCCTTGTGCCATTCTTTGTAGCGTAGAATTTGCCATTGTGCCATCCTTTGTAGCGTGGCGTTTGCCATTGTGCTATCCTTTGTAGTGTGGCATTTGCCATTGTGCCATCCTTTCTAGTGTAGCATTTGCCATTGTGCTATCATTTGTAGAGAGGCATTTGCCATTGTGCCATTCTTTGTAGCGTATCATTTGCCATTGTGCTATCCTTTGTAGCTTAGCATTTGCCATTGTGCCATCCTTCGTAGCGTGGCATTTGCCATTGTGCCATCCTTCGTAGCATATTATTTGCCATTGTGCCATCCTTTGTAGCGTGGAATTTGCCATTGTGCTATCCTTTGTAGTGTAGCATTTGCCATTGTGCCATCCTTTGTATTGTGGCATTTGCCATTGTGCTATCCTTTGTAGCGTAGCAATTGCCATTGTGCCATCCTTTGTAGCGTGCAATTGCCATTGTGCCATCCTTTGTAGCATAGCATTTGCCATTGTGCCATCCTTTGTAGCGTGTCATTTGCCATTGTGCTATCCTATGTAGTGCGGCATTTGCCATTGTGCCATCCTTTCTAGCGTAGCATTTGCCATTGTGCCATCCTTTGCAGAGAGGCATTTACCATTGTGCCATCCTTTGTAGCGTGCAATTGCCATTGTGCCATCCTTTGTAGCATAGCATTTGCCATTGTGCCATCCTTTGTAGCGTGTCATTTGCCATTGTGCTATCTATGTAGTGCGGCATTTGCCATTGTGCTATCCTTTCTAGCGTAGCATTTGCCATTGTGCCATCCTTTGCAGAGAGGCATTTACCATTGTGCCATCCTTTGTAGCGTGGCATTTGCCATTGTGCCATTCTTTGTAGCGTGGCATTTGCCATTGTGCTATTCTTTTTTAGCGTAGCCTTTGCCATTGTGCCATCCTTTGTAGCGTAGCATTTGCCATTGTGCCATCCTTTGTAGCGTGCAATTTGCCATTGTGCTATCCTTTGTAGTGTGGCATTTGCCATTGTGCCATCCTTTCTAGCGTAGCATTTGCCATTGTGCCATCCTTTGCAGAGAGGCATTTGCCATTGTGCCATCCTTTGTAGCGTGGCATTTGCCATTGTGCCATTCTTTGTAGCGTGGCATTTGCCATTGTCCTATTCTTTTTTAGCGTAGCCTTTGCCATTGTGCCATCCTTTGTAGCGTAGCATTTGCCATTGTGCTATCCTTTGTAGTGTAGCATTTGCCCTTGTGCTATCCTTTGTAACATGGCTTTTGCCATTGTGCCATCCTTTGTAGCGTGGCATTTGCCAATGTGCTATCCTTTGTAGTGTAGCATTTGCCATTGTGCTATCCTTTGTAGCGTGGCATTTGCCATTGTTCTATCTTTTGTAGCGTATCATTTGCCATTGTGCCATCCTTTGTAGCATAGCATTTGCCATTGTGCCATCCTTTGTAGCGTTGCATTTGCCATTGTGCTATCCTTTGTAGTGTAGCATTTGCCCTTGTGCTATCCTTTGTAACATGGCATTTGCCATTGTGCCATTCTTTGTAGCGTGGCATTTGCCAATGTGCTATCCTTTGTAGTGTAGCATTTGCCATTGTGCTATCCTTTGTATCATGGCATTTGCCATTGTGCCGTCATTTTTTAGCGTGGCATTTGCCATCGTACCATCCACACTACCACGACGGAAACTTTGCTTTCATAAAAATGAAATGACCACGCACACATTTGGAAAAATTAAAACAACAGAAACAACTAGATAGGAAATAAAATAAAAAATTTGAAAACTAAATGGAAAATGGAGCACTGATTAAAGCAGTTGAGTGCACAAGGACGCATATATTGCGGTTGGTTCTATTTGTTTTACTCACCGAATATTCTGGTACCTAGAATTAAGAATGACAGCGAGAGCATTGTTGGAATGGTAAAATGCGGCAAAAGATAATTTGGATCATAAAGAGAGAGGATCTATGTCTACAGGTTATCGTAGGAGGTCGGAACGTGCTTTGTTGTTTTGATAGAAAGCCAAAACGTCCACTGTTGTTAAGGTAGGAGGTCAAAACGTACTCTGTACTAAATTTGCCTAATGCATACAGACGTTTTAGAGGTTGCTTTTATTTCTTGATATAAAAGGTATATTTTCTTATTGTCTGTCTCGTCTTCATAAACAAAATTGATTATAATAGAAGAGTGGTGTATCCGATACGATCGACGTAAAGAGAAAAGTGTGTTCTACAAATCTGGGGTTGTTCTCTCATCTTTAAAGACAGCAAATAATTGAGAAGATAAGAGGATTTTTCACAGGGCACGTACGTGTAAAGAAATATGTGTATGCGATATTTTTCTAAAATCTATGAATGCATGTTCACGTTCTAACTAAATGGAATTATCATCGCTATACGGTTTTTTTATCATCAAACGGTACCACTAACAAATGACAAGTGACCTAATTTCCCGAGGGACAGACACTTCTATCCCAACATTTACGATGTAGTGTATTCACGTTTGAAATCACCAAACGCAGAACGTACAGCTAGAAAACAATTACATGACGTACGTTTACTTTCTATGTTTCACTGATTTCTTTTATTCTTTGTATTTACATGCACGTCCTGGACATTCTTGAATGTATGGTGATGAAACTTAATGTGTGCGTTCACTTTATAATTTAGTTTAGTACCCATAAATAGTAAATAATGTAATGACCTACTTTTCTTAGTAAAGAGGCCGTATGAAGGTTTGAACTGGTGAAGCATGTTGGCATATCCTCCGGAGAACTTTGTCTTGCTTGAATGTATCTTTTTAATCTATCTATTCTATTGGATGCAAAAAGAACTACATTTGTTTTACAATTTATCTCCTTTAGAAATAAGTAAAAGATGTGTTGGCATTTGTTGCATCCATCTTCCTCCAGCTACTAGTTTTTTACTCACTGTTTGTATTGTGATGCATTTATTTCGCCTGCAGTTTTAGCCGATTAAATGTATGGCAATGCAACAAGTATTATACACAACTAGCAAGAGCCACTTCACGGTACAAAAGGATTATTTCAATTTCATTGATGACTGAAGTAAAACTATGGCTGACGGCTATAGTGAGAATAATTAGAGTTACATTTAGAAACCACGTGATGTGTGTGCAATTCTTGGCACACATATATCAGAAGAACATGTATTTGGAAGTCTTTATTGCATTGCTCAGCTCTATTCGCAGCAGTTTATGTCCTGTTAAAGGGCAACACTGAAGACATTAGAACTTTTCTTGACATTAAAAATAGACATCTTTACGTTTGGTTTTCTATACTTCTGTCCAAACATTGCTTTCTTTGACGCTCTGGAAATTCTAGACTATAACGTCTTCTTTTCATGCCAGACTGGTATAACTACTCTATGGTCTTAAACTAAATAACAGAAAAGAGCGAAAACAGAGAAGTTTGGTAAAAATTCAATAAATAATTTATATACATAGAATTTAAGCGATAATTTTAAATATAGCTTGCATCGTGAATTAAATCTACGAAGTTCGAAAAGATTTTTATCACCAGTCCTAATGAATAAAGTTCTATTTAAAGTGTTGATGAGCCTATAGTCTTGAATGTACTAATATACCAGTGGCCTGATGTGTGATGATGTGCTTAGTCTTTTGGTGTCAAATAATCAAAATGTCATTGTTGGAAATTCAATATAATTACAAATTATAATTTTATTGTTGAGCAATTTGTATTTTCAATAATAATTTGAATAAATATTTCCTCCTAAATCAAATACTGAACATAGCAATAATAATAATTCTTCTAAAGATGTTAAAACCGAGGTCCCAAACAAGCAAAACGCATGCAGCCCGCCAAGTTGTATTCTGTGACCTGAAAAATGAATGTATTCACAAGGTGTCATGAAATATAGCAAAGGTGACGCGGCCCTTGGACCATCAAAAATGCCCTCAAACAGTTCTCTTGGTAGATTGATTTTGAGTCCCCTCTGTTAAAGCAAGAATGAGTAATTTATAGTTACACAAGATTTTAAACTCCTCTACTTAACCTAGATCAAAAAAAAAACTATTTTCTGAAAATACACTGTCACTTCATGAAATTTTCTATTCTGGAACGTTCTCGTGTCGGAATAACGACTATATCTTTTAAATGAAATTCAGGTAAACATGTTTGCAATAATAATGATCTAAATATTTATTCCACGATCAAAGAGAAATATCCAGCTATGTATTCTGTTGTTTACAAAATAAATGTTATTGGTCAGGTAAAACACAATAACAAAATAAATGTTATTAGTCAATTCCAAAACACAATTATATATTATATAAAATTATATAGGGGAAAAAATCTAACAAACAATACAATTTAAATATACATAATGCAGGTATGTTTATTATATACTGAGAGGAGTACGTAGAGGTTTTGTTAAAAGAGCACTTTTGATTGACTCAGTATAAATTTTTGATGAGAAGGTCGACCTGTTTTTGTTTGATTTCATCTTCACATATCTAGAAGTAAATGATTATGTTCCCACACGGTGCTGAGGAATTTCTAATTTTATGGAGAATCTTGTAACCTGATCCAATTAATTTTGACATGTGCCGTCATGACACGGTCCTACATTTCCAAAAAAAAGTGATGTGATTATGATTTTTGTTTAACGTAGCTTTAACAATTTTTCAGTCATATAGCTACTTGTCTGCAGCGTGGCAGTTTATAGTGATGTCTAGCACTGGGGCATCATGTTGCAGACATGTAGCATGATGTCCCACACTGTCGCATTATCCTGACACCAGGCCGACCAGTCCTAACACTAACCTCTTAATGTTGAGCGTCAAGCGAGGCAGCTGTAATGGTACTAAGAGGTTAATGTTAGGACTGGTCAGTCTGGTGTAAGGATAATGTGACTGAGTGGGGCATCATACTACATATCTGGCATGATGCCCCAGTCCTAGACATCACTATACCATTTTTGTAAGTCTTTGGTATGACTCGACCGGAGATCGAACTCACGATCTCCCGCAACCTAGACGAATGCTCTAACCTCTAGGCCACCGGAGCGTATGTATGTATGTATGTATGTATGTATGTATGTATGTATGTATGTATGTATGTATGTATGTATGTATGTGTGTGTGCATGTGATGTGATGTGATTATGATTTTTAACGTAGCTTTAACAATTTTTCTGTCATATCGCTACGATGTCTGCAATGTGGCAGTTTATAGTAATGTCTAGCACTGGGGCATCATGCCGCAAACATATAACATTGATACCCCATCCAGTCACATTATCCTGACACCAGGCCGACCAGTCCTAACACTAACCTCTTAAAGCTGAGCGTCAAGCGAGGCAGCTGTTAGTACCATTTTTGTAAGTCTTTGGTATGACTCGACCGGATATGAGTCATAGATATACATACACATCACTATAAACTGCCACACTGCATACATCGTAGCGATATAACTGAAAAAAAAATGTTAAAGCTACGTTAAAGATCATAATCACATCACATCCGAACACACACACACACACACACACACACACACACATACACACACACATACACACACAGAGGAAGGCATAATACGGCGTACAAAATTTAAAGAAACATTCTTCACTTGTGGACTCAGTTCTTTATTTAAAAGCACTTGGAAATCATTTAAGTCTTTAATATTGTTATTGACTTTCTTCCACATGATTTGGAGCAACCCTGCTTACATAAGTCGTGGCATGTAAGTCTTACAATGTCTTCGCATTTGATCAATGTCTGACCACAATTTCAAAATAATTAGTCTTCTCATAACATTCGTATGCCATGATTAAAACGTCTCTGCAATTTCGGATTCAATAATTCTTTGTGTTTAGCTTGAATCTGCACAAAGCAGTTGTAAATGCGTTCTTGTAGATCAGGAGATTAAAACTGAATGTGATATACTTAACCGTCGAATTACAGGATTGTCTTCCGTCAATATGGACATTTTCAAAACTAATCCGCTTTTCTATAGCATTCAGTAATCAGTCTAATCAATCTCATACAAGTAAAGTTTTTCCGTTAAAGTTACTAACATATTAAGAACAAGCCATAGTCTTTCTCTCTCTCTCTTTCTCTCTCTATCTATCTATCTATCTATCTATCTATCTATCTATCTATATATATATATATGTATATATATATATATATATATATATATATATATATATATATATATATATATATATATATATATGAAACGTTTTTTTCTAATATAATAATTTAAGAAATAATAAAAAGTTGTATTTCATTTGCAGTAAACATGTTTATTACTGGTAAAAACTATGAATTCAAGGCTAAGAGATCTTGACACGTCTGTTGGGCGTTTAAGATCAGTTTTGTGATCCAATAGACTGTAATGAACTGTGATGACAAAATTATCCAATCCCTTTGTCAACTCATGTGTGGAAATAGCTTTTGAGCTAATGGAGGTTATATACATTTTCCTCATTGATAATTAAATTAGTCAAGACCCATTACCGCTTTACGATTCAAGTAGCCTAATTTATTTCACAGTACTAGTGTATAATGATGCAATTATTTACTGGAATCTTAACTGACTCAATTTAAATGTAATTCTCTCTCTCTCTCTCTCTCTCTCTCTCTCTCTCTCTCTCTCTCTCTCTCTCTCTCTCTCTCTCTCAATATCCATTGACTTAATTTCATTCACATTTACGTATATTTCCTTTCTGTGTCTATATAAACCAGTAAATTGTGCGAGTTCAAGTGTTATTTTTTTAATGAGAAGATATGCATCCAGTAAATATGTGTAATATGTATTTTTAATTTAAAGGCTTCAAATAATATAAAAAGAAAAGGTAAACCCAGCAAGCATTCTATTTTCCAAAACTAAGTTTATTTTAATAAATTATAAAATCAAACAAAGTGAAAGAAATATGAATAACTTAGTGTATAAATTGATAGAATAATAACCTAAATTGCTCTTTCAATTTATAGCTAATCCAGAAACTGTCGAAAGGCATTCCTAATGAAGGTTGTGTTTATGTTGCTATAACGACTGAAATATGACAGTCCTAAATCCCAAGTTTCAAAATTTAAGGAATCCAGTGAAAGTAGAATATCACTATAAGCGTCACATAATCCAAATTTCACGTTGTGGGAAAATTTGCCGATGCCTCGAGTATACATAAATCTTTTATAGTGAATTCATCTAGTTTCTTTGTTATTTCATAGACTGTGGAGCTGAAATCTAAGCGTATTGTGTCATTTACTACAATGTGGCATCGTAATGCATAACTGAATTTATAAGAGAATTGTGTTAGAACTTGTACTTGCTTATCAATATATGAAGATTTTGTCATTGTTGGACTTATGCACACGTATATGTCGCATTTATATATTTGTGTGTCTTTTATAATTAGTAGGGTGGAAAATGCATATGATTGCTGTTAACGATGATAATTTACGATCTCGAGAAGTTAACAATTAAGGAAATGTATGCAGGTGTTGGAACTCATTAACAATACCATTATTGTAGCAAAATTGCTATAGAACAAAGCATGTATGGAATACTTATATGTGCGTGTGTGTGCGTTGGCCTGTTAATTTATTTGCCATCATGCTGATATCTGGTCTGAATGGTAAATTTTTCTTAGAGTAGAGCATTGAGACCAGACCATACGTCACTTCTGATTCTACACTCGAAAAGAAGCTTACCGAGTGAAAATGAGTCAGACGACCAAAAAGCGGCAACGTGGAAAAGGCGCAAAAGAGCGCGTGCCAGACGCGTGAATTCTCACTATATCACTATATAGTAGCTTTGTACGCACCAAATCAACATAATCTGATTCACTACAAGTTTCACGAACACGAAAACTGTAGTATTCTGAAATGACCTAAACGGTCATGTTATGAACATGTCGGACTCTTGTAACAATTAAACATTAGGGCATGCGTGATAGCTGTTCAATGCATACGTACTCCTATGCGCATGTCCACGTGACCTTCATTCAAATTAATGTGTGGCATATTTGACCTAGCTAGTTGCTGATTAGATCTTGGTGATCGGGCTAGGTTTATAAATGAGGTTCTTACAACGTAATGGACATGTAATTTAATATAGTGCTAACCAGCCACTGAATTAAAGAAAAGAAAATATAAATGTATTAAACCCAAATAACTTGAATGAACATTACATTAATATTTAATGGTTGATACATATATCCGTAACTTTTCTATAAATATTCTGAAAGATATTGATGCAAGGTTATTCTGGAATTATTCGGAAACAAAGATTTTGATTCAAGTGAGGAATTGTTGATATTCATGCATTGGACCACATCTGACGTCATTATCTTCCATATTTGTACGTCGTCGGGACTCGAGCCTGGATTCTTATAGGACTATTTAGTGATAGGAATTGTGTTTTCATTCTTAGGATCAAATTTTGGATTATATGCACAAACTGTAGGTCCTATTTACCAACATTTATATTGTTGTCTTAGGAAATAAATAATTTTGTTAAAATATACCAAGCTTATTGGTTTTCACTTTTCTTTGTTATTGAGTACGAGCCCTTGTCTTACATACACACACAAACACGTACGTACATACGGACAGACAGACAGACAGATATATATATATATATATATATATATATATATATATATATATATATATATATATATATATATATATATATATATATATATATATATATATATATACAGAGAGAGACAGAGAGAGAGAGAGAAGAGAGAGAGATGTGGGGAAAATTGACTTGTCACATGTTTATCTTCTTTGAAACCGATTAGTAAAACAAAAATGCTGAATTTTGTGTGTCGTCTAGCGTAACAAGTTATTTAATTCTGTTTCAAAATCAACAGAGAGTGGCACATTACGTGTTTTACGGATCAGTATGATCGAAGGGTACAACCTATCAACGCAGAGTTTTCCGATTGTCTACAGGTGCTTTGCAATATTGACAAAATTACACAATGCAGTCGATGGCTAAATTGGTTTTATCAATCACTTTAGACCATTTAATTCCTTTCAAGCTGATTTGCATTCTCTGGAGACAGAAAAGCGAAGATTTTGGGGGAAAGGATGTTTGTGTTCATTGACCCACCAGCGGTATAGATCTCGTAATCCCATGAAACATGAAATGAAGTCTGACGAATCTTCCAAACGATTTCATGATCAAATATTTACTACCTTTCTTTTCATTTCGTGCGGGTTTCATTAAATAACTCGATGTTAACGTCTTTAAAAAATTTAATTAATTTGAACCTCTGAAGAGATTAACGTTGCTGAGGAAATATACAGTTCCTGTATGACGTTTAGATTCATTTCCCAGTCCTTGTCAGTCTTTAAAAATTAATACCATGTAATGGAATTTTCTTAGGGCAGTTTTCATGTTATCAGGTTTATGTGATCGCGTATGGATATCACTGCCTTCTAAAGTGAGAATACAATAAATTCATTTTATCATATTTCATAACGTTTCTGAATTTTTGTTCACGAAGCACATCAGAAATAGTAACCAATTATAGATGACGCGGTTGATTGTATCATTACTAGCTAAACTGAGGCTCCGGGTGGCCAAGTTGTCTAAAGCGCTTCCTTTACCAATCACTATCATCTTATCTCCGTCAGCCTGAGCTCGAGTCTCGAGCTCGGCCAGAGTGGATATGTGGAGAAGCTTGTCAATAACTTCCCGTGGGTCGGGGGAAGTTATATTCATCTAAGAGAAATTTAAGAAGGTAAAATGATATGAATTCAGTTATTTGATAATGACCATTGACCAACCATACTTGTTGGGCAGTTCAACCGCATCAGAACTAGAGCTAAATGTGGTAGTAAATGCCGGCTTGAAGTGTGTGTGTGTGTGTGTGTGTGTGTGTGTGTGTTATTTTTAACGTAGCTTTAACAATTTTTCAGCCATATCGCTCTGATGTCAACAGTGTAATGCATAATATATGTTATGTATGTTATGGTAATATATAATATAACACTAGGGCATCATACCGCAGACACGTAGTATAATGTTTCACCTAGTCACATTATCCTGACGCCAGGCCCACTAGTCCTAACACTAACCTCTTAATGCTGAACGCCTAGCAAGGCAGCTGTAAATACCATTTTATGTCTTTGGTATGACTCGGTCGGGGTTCGAACCAGCGACTTCCCGCATCCGGGTTCGAACACTATAACCACTAGGCCACCAGAGCGGTTTGAAAATATGTACGATACATTTTCAGGGAAAATCTGTAATTGCATGCGATTCGTTTCTCTGGTACCAGAAACTGTATGATTGCGCATGTACAAGGTTGTAAATGTACTTTGTTGGCTCTGTTGGTTGTAGGTGAGGGAGCAAATCATTTTCTTTGTTCAACGTAGGCAAATTATCCGAGTTAATGGATGGATGGATGGATGGATGGATGGATGGATGGATGGATGGATGGATGGATGGATGGATGGGTAGGTGGGTGGGTTGGTGGATGGATGGATGGATGGATGTATGACAGGCAAATTATCCAAGTTAACAGATTTAAATTAGAATCCTCAGTATAAGTTTTACGACCATGTCGAAGTTTAATTAGTTTCTTTGATCACTAGCAATCCTACGTTTGATTACATTGTTTTTGCTTCAAATTGCATCAGTCATCACTGGTCCCTCTAATCTCTCAAAATTGGCACATAAAACATGTTTCATTTATTCATGTTTACACATTTTAAACGGCATTAAATCAAGGTCAGGTGTATACACATACACACACACACACAAATCATAAAGCGAATAACAGTCCTTTCAAGGGCACTGGATCCAGCAAGGGATCACGTGTGTCAGGGATTGATTAATATAAACGCAACGAACAGTGTACAACTAGTATCTCACTAGCCTGAGCGCTTTCAACTCTGAATGAGTTTTTTTTACAAAGACATAGACAAAACATAAACAAGAAAAATAAATACACAAAACCGTAGTGTTTGCAAAAATTTACATGGCTGTTTCCACAGGTATTAAACCTTTTAATTTATTATGTTTCAACTAGTTTATATCAACTTGCTGCGGATACTGGAAAATGTTTGTTCTTACCTATAAATCAAAGAGCCATACTGACATCTTTTTTATGCGTATTTATGAAAGTGCAAATTATATCCCAGATATTTCATTGTTGTAGTGGTAATTGTAGATTATTAAGCAGAGTTTAAGAATTGTTTAAAAGAAAATGTGGCGTCTGCAAAAGATAATTGTATTTGCATATATATATATATATATATATATATATATATATATATATATATATATATATATATATATATATATATATATATATATATATATATATATATATATATATATATATATATATATATATATATATATAAGCATATGTATGTGTTAAACTCTATACGTATCAAAAACGTGCAAATGTTAATACAGGTGGATGGAAGGTTGCTGAGCAAGTTTTCAAGCTATAACAAGACAATCGATAACACTGATGATATTGATAGGGATGTAATATGTCAGAAAGCTTCATACTTACAGAAAAATATTGTTCCTCGTCGTTTTCATCAGATAGATAGATAGATAGATAGATAGATAGATAGATAGATAGATAGATAGATAGATAGATAGATAGATAGATGGATGGATGGATGGATGGATGGATGGATGGATGGATGGATGGATGGACAGACAGACAGGCAGACAGGCGCCATGTTTGTTTTTTTTTCCCGGGCGCTAAGTACCCTCGTTATGCCGCTGGATGCGATGAAATGAGAGATTTAGTGTATAGGACATGGAACCATTTAAATGTAGATGGAGAAACATGTAAGTCTAACTTTCGCCTTTGCTTGTGAGAATCTGTGTCAAGAACAAGTCCGAGCGAAGCAGATTAGATTCTTACATTGCAAAAATATCTCTCAGTGTCAATTTTATTCATCCATCAATTGTTACCGTCGCATACCCTAATTCATTAAAAATTTAGTTTGATATAAAACACAATTCAAACTAAATAAGTAAGCATATGGAATTAACAAGGGATAAATTATATCATAGAATTTACCATATATAAATAAACGCATATATCCAAGATTTTTATTGTGAAAAGTTTATCTTGTATGCGTTTTTGTATATTTTACGTGTGAAGAAGGCCTGATGTACCGGTTATAAAATTAGAAATCATATACATATATATTTCTTTTAATTAATATTCATCTTAACTCATATATAGTGTGTATAATTTGGTAAATAAAAAAGAACTATAGCAACAATCTGAGAAATGAAAATTTCAATAACACGGTGCATGTTGCAAATGTTATCACTCTATAAATACCCTTGTGTGACATTAGCAGCATAGAAGTATGGTTACTTAAGTTGTTCTCGGAGAACTTATATAGAGCCAACATGCTGCGACACTGTGGTAATTAAATTTCGGCTTAATTCTATATATCATCAGATACACAAATATCAATGCCCGATTACCTCAGATACTCGTATGGTGTCAGTACTTAATATACTCAGGCATACTCGTATGGTATCAGTACTTAATATACTCAGATACTCGTATGGTATCAGTACTTAATATACTCAGGCATACTCCTATGGTATCAGTACCTCATATAATCATGTATACTCGTATATTATCAGTACCTGATATAATCAGACATACTCGTAAGGTATCAGCATATGATATACCCAGGCATATTCGTATGATATCAGTACCTCATATATTCAGGCATACTCGTATAGTATCAGTACCTGACATACTAAGGTACACATGTGATATCACTGCAAGAGTTCCTCAGATACGCATTGGTACCAGTACTTGCGATACTCAGATATACATCGGATATCACTGCCCGAATTCCTCAGATACACATCTGATATCACTGCCAGATTTCATACGATACACTTCTGGTATCAGTCCCTGCCATCTGGTATCAATGCTCTATATAACATTGTCAATTTTGTAAGATGTTATAGCAGCAAATAACACAATGGATCTTGCCGCGATCAGTGTAACTCATTTAAATAGACGAAATCGGATACGTACCGTATTAAATCCTTAGAGAGCAATATTTTTATTATTCGTAGCCAGTGGCGTATTTGAGTTTAAACGGCCGACAGATGGATAAGGCAATATGAATTTCGGGTTTTAAGTAACGGAAAAAATGACAATGTTGAGACGATGCTTAGACAATCGTGTACCAGGTGAATTCTGTAGATATACAACTGGTGAAACTGCTTTCCTCACACGTCATCGGCCGAGTGCCCATCTTTCCATGGATGTTTTGCCCTTTATCTCGCGGAACACCCTTCCAGAGGTCGGGGCGGCAGAAGTGATCAGGTACTACCCGTCTGTGATGGTTGTTATATTTTGTCTATACATCTAAGCCTGAGCCAACTAGACACTTTTCTGCGACCCTAAACAGCTGTCTTACGTGCCCTTTCTTATTCCAAGTGCACTCAGCATCCTCCAAACTGGCTTGGAAAATCTATATAATCAACTAACACAGGGAATATCCACATTTTCCATCGTGTGCCCCTGCAAAACTCTGGCATATCATGGTCCTTCGTACTCTTCTTTCGCAAGCATCTTCTGTTCTCGCTTTCGACGGCACAGGTAGTTTCACTTGGATTATTCTCTTTGCTACTGGTGACCAGATGAAAATATGCTATAGTGGAGGGATGTCTGAAAGACTTCAGGAAATATCAGTTTCCTGCACATGTTGACCGGAATATCCCATGACTTTCTTTCCTTCGACAAGTCCAGCATTCTCTACCGCTGTGGTCTTTCGCTGTTGTCGTCTTTAGCAAACTTTATAAACTGGTGTCCTGGTTGTTTTTTTTTATTTTTTTTAATTCTTTCTTTCCACCTTTCTCTTTCAAGGAGGATGTCATCTATTCACCTCAGTGCTTTGTCATGTCTCTATCTGTGTTTGATACGGAAATCAATTATTTGTTGAATTGTACAAAAACGTTTCTCTCTTTTCTTTTATTGGGTCTAAGAACACTGTGACGTAATAATATATAATCAGATACAATAAATTCAAGCCCCATATACCTGGCATTCTACTGTACTATGTGTCCACGCCTCGATTTAGATATCAGTATAACATTAATATTTTCTTCCAATGTTATTAATGAAAATACAGTCATGTCGTATAGTGTGGAGGCACATTTTTGTATGGACAGAGGAATGTACTGTTTGCAAATATCTCAAATAAAACACCAAGTATTTACCCTTCCTTTCCAGCTATGGATGAATGTCCGGCCTCCTTCTCCTATATAATTCAAGTCCAGTTTCATTACAAGTCTTAATGAGTTGATTAAAATATTATAATATTTTAACATTTTATGCGCGTAAAATTATGTTACAATGAAAGAGAATATTTTTAAAATTCCTTTTCCCTTTTTAAAACCATAATCATAATGAATATATAATTCAAAAAGTATACTACCTTTTTATTTATTAGTTTGATCCAATTTACATTATAATTAGACATTTCTAATTATCGCATCTAACGGCATATATCTTTATTTAAAATACTGAATATTGTTCTGGGAAGTTTTTTTAAGCATGTCACTGAGTTTCTTTGAAGGAAAAAGATCAGATTTCGTCACAGGAACGAGTAAGGCAAATTCATGTTCAAATTGTAATTTTCTTATCAGTATAACGCTTTATTACTTTGAAGGTACTGCTTTTAGTCAAAAACGATTTAGTCAAATCCGACATTTTGTTTCATAAGAAAGTCGTATAAAAAGACAATATAGCCGTAAGCAAACGAAACAACTTGTTCCAAAATAAGAAGTAATTTTATTGTTATTCAGCATGATTTAGCCTTTTGTCAGTGTTTAACAAAAATCCATCCATACTATACTAATTTGATTTAATTACCTATATTCTAATGAACTGAAGTAGACACAAGTCAATACTAACCAATATATGCAACGGCACAATTGTGATAGTTCAAGATTTATTCCCTCTTAAACTTAATTTTACGTTATATATATATATATATATATATATATATATATATATATATATATATATATATATATATATATATATATATATATATATATATATATATATATATATATATATATATATATATATATGTCAACCATCCAATCTGAATAAAAAATATCTAAACTTGTTAAATTTATTGAACTTTTCTAATGAATTTGTGGAAAGAATTTGAGTTTTGCGATGAATTTTTTTGATACCTTTTTCTGTATGAAATTGAAAACGACTTTGCCTTTGTGTACCTCACAATCTGCCCTGTCATTATGTCAGATTATAATGCAATTTTTATTGACAATATTTAAAAGCGTCAAAAATCGTGCTGAATACATACATACCATATTGTAATAAATAGAAACTTATTTACAGATATAGGGAAAACAAAATATATATTTTGTTTATCAACCGAAGAAGAATAAATGATCGCAGTACGAACAAATTAATACTGTTGATCAAATTTTCCTTCTTGTGCTGCTTTTGTGTTAGAATCGTAAATTCATTGATTCCGAAAAACAATTTGTAGCTCCACGATTCAAGTGCCTAATTGTGTGATGAAAAAAAGAAAAGAAGTGGATCTTAGAATGCTTTAATGACTGTAGTCTGCTTAATAACCAAGAAGAAGATGGCCAATTCAAGAAATCTGGATTCGCATGAGGCTGTCTGTTGAAATTCTTTCCAATACTTTTGATCGCATATTTTATGAAAACAGTTCCTTCAGTGTTTTCTGTTTCTGTATCTTAATCGATATTTGAATCGGCATAAGTTCTCCACCACTGAAATGATTTATGCCAGAACGATTTCTGACAGAGCTAATCAACGTGCCTCTGGTCAGATTGTTGAGATAAATTTGTTTAAATTTGTTGCCTTTTTTTCGGCGAAGGCAATCACATTTCAAAGCGGCATCATTTGTATAAAACTGAAAGCTATCCATGCTTCAATGTTCTCTGTTATAATTGGTCAGATTCGATAGTAGTATAAAGAAAACGGATTGAGGAAAAATCACCCAATGGCAGGAATGAGAAATTAAAATCCAGATTTGGGTAAATATTAGGGACAAGGGTAATTTTATGTTTTTAACATTTGGGAAAAGAGGGATTTGTTAGCGCATTTGGGTCAGTGTGAGTGGAAAAGGGAATTTAATATTTTGGGTTACGGTGGAAGGAAGGGAAATCTAACATTACGGTTAGGTGGGTATAAAAATAATGGAGAATATAACATTACGGTTTCGGTCAATATATGGAGAATTGGGAATTTGCCATCGTGGGTTAATATGGGTAATGGGTAACGTTACTTCCGGGTCTCTGTGAGAAGAAAAAGGAAATTTAACACCATGGATCACGGTATGAGAAAGGGAAAGTTAACGTTGTGATCGTATCAATATGGCGGAAAAGAAAATGTAACAGTATGAGTCACCATGAAGAAAACTTGGAATTTAACATTATTGTTGATTGACTATGGGTACAAGGAGAGATTGAACACAACATTGGCAATTTAGCATTACAGTTGAATCATAATGTGTAGAAATTAACATATCATGCCTGAATCAGTATCGCGGAATCGGAAATTTAACATGATGGGTCATTTTTGGGAAAGAAGGGATTTTAATACACGAATAACTCGTTAGTGGTGAGGAAGAGACGGAAATTCTTATTATGCATAGCAATCATGATTAAGTGGATTAAATGAATTCCAATTTAACATGTAGCTGGACCTTAACAGATGAGGCATTGGCGATAACGGAGGTTAGAACTATCCATGTAACCACTCGCAAAGTCCAGAAACTTGGCATCAACGTTAGCGCTGGAAGCTTGAGGTCCAAAGATTCGATATATTTCATGGGACATTTTATTGCGGTTATGTTTTCAGTGAATCCCACTTCGTGTTTTTTTTTAAAATATAAATATGATGATTCCAAGACGCCATCGAGTAGGAACTGGTGTATCCCTATGATCGATTTATATTTGGCTCTGGGCAAAAATTATATTTAATTGGATATGAGGGTTTGTTCACTTCGTTCGCATGCAGATATTCGTGGACCAGTGGACCAAAATCACCGCCGATATTGGCACACTCGCAGTTGAACCAGCAAATCGTCTTCTGATTCGACTCCATTCCAATCATCACCAGAAATAAATTTTGTCAAACGTTGCGTTCTCCATGGATGCAATATTAAAGGTCTTTAAATATAAATACCAAAGACTGTTAACAATGCAACATTTATCTCATACAGCTCTATTCCTGAGAACGTGCTGATCTTAAAAGAGCCAGAAAGGTTTATGTGATTTGTCATCCGAATGTGGCGGATAACAGAAATCCCTTGAGTCTACGTTTCAGCTTCAGCATTAGGATTTTCCAATGATTGTATTTGTGCTTCTAATCGAATAGCACGATTCACCTATTTATTTATAGACGATTACACGGTAAACGAAAACCGTCCGGGTCTTTTAGTAAGAGGTATCAAGTTGCCCCTGGGATGAAAACCATCAATATTTACAGGTGATACATTAAATATTCCAGAGTCAATTTCTGTACCTAAAATTATCTTATAACATTTTTCTGACAATCTGCTGAACTTTTATATTAACATTCGCTTATTATTTTGTTGTTATCATATTAGTATCACCAATAGGCTATTGCATCTGTTTAATTCGGTTTTCATTTGTTTTATGAGATCTTCGCTCATTTCTTCGCCAGATTTTCTAACTTTTAGTTTCCTATTTTTGTCCACCTAGTCTTTGGTGAAAGCAACCGGCATGCATGAGTCTCTGATTCGCTGGTTTTCACTGATTTCGATCAGGATTTTCGAGGCAGCACTTCGTGGCTCCACCACAACTTCGTTAATATCGACGTTGGATGTTTGCTGTTTTCCAGTTTAATCTTGAAAAAGCACACGTTTGTTTGGGTTGACTCTATTAACAACCCACCTGGCCGATAGCGAACCTGATCAAATCAACATCAGAAAGCGTCGCGTTGCTGCGCATTTGATATGTTTGAACCTGTAGTTTCTAATCGACAACGAAGCATTGACACGTTTCTGTGGTGTTTGTGAATCCTTGCAAGCACGCAGTACTTCAACAACAGCGTGTCTGCATATTGAGGAAATCCTCCAAGTTTGCAAAAACCGCGTTGAATTAAACGGTCCTAGAGTACTTTATTGTATAATGTCGCCTAGGTCAAAGCCACCATATAAACGGTCATCAACTTCACGAGCGGGTGCAAGACAGTAGGGAGTAAAGAAAAAAAAACAACAAAAGAGATGGTCTCCTCGTACGCGGCTAAGTAAGTTCCGGATCTTTAATTTAAATTATGTGCTTGACTTTTGTACATGATTGTAAGTTGGTTAATTTTTGTAAGATGATTGTATGTTAAAAATACGTTGTTTATAGAGCATTTGAGCTTAGAACATTTCTAGACACAGACTTTTTTCTATTTGATTGGAATTTTTTAAAGGAAATACATATAGGTGAAGTGAAAATGTGTATAAATATGAATTTGATAAAGAAATAATTCATTCCTGTTTTGGATCAGTTTCTGAAATTCTTTTGTTGTCAGAGTTTACAGATGTGTTCATATATAATTCTAGAGGAATTATTTGTTTTAAATATTCATTGGAATTACTTAGTGATGATCATCGTGTTTTAATGGGACATTCAAAAATATTTCATTCCGAACATTACATATAGTAAGGACTAGTTACATGAAATTAAGTATTATCTTGATTTAATTCACAATACTCAAAGTATCTCATAATTTTTCACTTTGTGTTGTAAATAAATAATTTGCATAACACTTTACTTACATTTTTAGTTTCGCTACATCCTGTTACATGTATTAAAACGTAAAGTCGTAACGCCGTTGATAATTCTAAATTGTCCATGGCTATTTTCCACAAACTATCGATAATCGACACAAATTCATCACGTTTCAACGTTTTAGAATCTCATGTGTGATTTAGTAATCGCGCATTAATCAAAATTGGCCAACGGACGTCTGAGAAGTTTTGATTCCATTATCTTCTACACCAAATTCACAACCGAATACCATTTCATCTCTGAATCGTCTCGAATGAGAAAAACTTTCACATTCTGAGTTGTCACAAGTAGCATAGAGCCTTTTCCATTCTTGTAGATCATCCAATTGCCTTCGGCAGAGCCATGCTAGCAGTTTCTTGCGACTGAAGCATTCATGTAATTTCAGCTTTGCATACTCAGCTTTGGCCTCTCTGCCGGAAAGAAAAAGATTATTTGGTCATAGCTTATACTTATCATGGATTTTAAATTGATTTGTCAGACGCGTTCGTGTCCCAAAAGGGTAATTTTCTCCACCAAACACAAGTCGATAGCGAGGACACCACATGAATCCAGAGAAAACCTCTGCGCAAAAATATTCCGCCAATCGGAGACAACTAAGGTTTAGAAAATGTGTTCCTTTCGCTCATGTACTCGTAGATTTATTTTTGGGTGTAAATATGTTACAGGTTCATCAGTGGCAATGTCGTTATTGGCGAATAAATTTAAAGCAATCGTTATTGTGGGAATCGTCGCATCCTGCCGCAAGGTTGTTCAAACATTTGTTCAATGCTAGAAACGAGAAACGGAACCGAATTAATGAACTGCACCTGGCCTAGACGAAACATCATATTTGGTTGATTTTCTTGGGAATTACACATTGGTGCAATTCCTTGCATCCTCAAGTTGCCATTGTATCTACTCATGTCATAAAGCACTGATGAAAGTTTTGTTTTGTCGACGTAAATTTGTATCTATAGATGACATGTTTTGTGCGCGTATCCTCTGCACGCTCCAATTATGTTGCGGTGATCGCGGACTTTGGAACATTCACGGCTGCTGCCTAAGGGACCATAATAGATACAACAATGAGTCACTGCGGAAAACTCACTAATGTCATTGCGGATCATAAACATGTCCGATCTATAAATAAGGCAAGAACACCGGTTACATTTTTAGCAACTTTTGTCCTATGTGACGTTTTCCAAGTCCCTGTCAAAGACATATAGCATTTTCACCTTCCATCGGATCGAGTTAAATTTCAAAACAGTCTTGCCATGTTCTGGCTGAGGCTTTTCACATTCTGCCCCGCAGTAGAACTCACGCTTGTCATGTTTGTGTGCTGAACAAAAGACGACAGTATTGGCAAGGTATTGTTTTCGTCTTCTGCTTGTCCTGTCGGAAAATCAGTCTGGAAAGATTTTCTACACACGTAATGTGCTCAACAGCAACAGATTAACCTCGGTCATTATTTCGCAAAATCCTTTTCTTCCAAGCGAATACATTAAAGTCGATACTGGGGCACGGTTCTTCGAACAATTTGAGTATGAGCTTATAATCCTCTAAAGGAAATTCTATGTAACCAAATTCAAGCTCATCCATGTGTAGTTTGTATTTTCAAGGCTTATCGCTCACGTGATGCTGAATTCGTATTATCAGGTTCGAATTGGACCATATCCAGGTGATGTAGCCATCCATAATAAAGGTTTATATGGAAAACATCAACGAGAACATACACACAACTGGAAAGAATTCATATTTGTATTTACCTATTTACCTTTCTCAAGTGTAAAAGCTTAAAGATCTTGAGGATCGATACAACACCTTTATCGATTTTACAATTGATTGTCTCGGTGTCCTCGGATTCTAGACCAAACAAGCATCACCACAAAAGTATATGCTTTAGTTTTCACGGCGGAAAGAGGAAAATTAAAACCTGCAAGGTTAATGTTTATCTTCGACACAGAGGATAGCAAATCCTGTAAAGTTGATATGTTAGACGGACGCATAAACTTCACGGTGTCACTGCTTGATTTGTACACGTGTGGAATGATTGCAATGTAATCTTTGAAATCACGGAACCGCTCGTGAAACTCGAACTTGGGAACTTAGGGCTTGTTAATGTATATGCGCGACAGCTTCAGAACAAATGTGGCTGCGACACAGCTGCAGCAGTCTTGTCAATCAGCGGCATTGCCTACAATTTCGGCAAGCCTGGCACTTGATAAGCTGTTGCGTTGTTGCAGGAAGCTGTATCACGGTCGGTTGTAGCTCATTCGCAGGTTCTAATAACACAAGAATGTCACCCTCTCTTGCGCCTCCTGGTACTCTTATTACATCTTCACGCGCACAATACTGGTGTTGATTCATAGCTTGCTTGCAGCCATATGTGGTTCGTCTGGGGAAATTGCTTCTTAACCTGCTGTGGTTCGTGCGTGAGTCCCAATACCGTAGGTAACTGCGTTTTAGCACCTCCTGGTACTATTATTCCACGCCAAATATTTGACTAATTCACAGTAGGCATACTTATAGGAATAGTTGTTGATCTAATTGTTTATTCTAAGCTTAAGATTATATGACATTAATTTTATTTTATACGAAACCGCCATCGCTTCGATTCTTTATATTATTTTATTGGCTTCTATGTCCTTTTTGAGAGACTGTTGGGGGTGTTTGGGGGCGGGGTGGGGTTGATGTTTTTTTTCTTCATATTTGCACTGGCGAGTCTCACCGGCGAACACAAATACAAACCACGTGGTAGACATAACTGACGAATCTGACTGACTCTAATATCTAATATGGAACATGGATGTGCATCGTTACCAATACGTAAGCATATGAAAATCAATTTATTGATAATGGCATGTTCTGATGTAAAGTTCACTTTTACCAAGACACGAAAATGTTCTTTAATATGAAATACTGTTTTTGTATCCTCTCGATTCATAGCGCGTGTGATATGAAACATCGCCTTATCTATAAAATATGCTACAACGGATGGTATATGATGCTATACCAATCACAAAAATCATTGTATCGGCTATTGTGATGTTAAAGGCACAGCAGCGATATCTTACCACTGTGTCAAATCTCTTTCTGTTCAGATATAATTCTTCGAGCGAGTATCTGGCGAAATCATTGCATATTTACCGTGGCGATAGTGCATTTCACCGACTTGAAATATTCATCTATATGTTCACATCCAAAAGGTTCAAATGTGTCTTGTCGTTGAGCTTGACATTCCCTACATTTACAATACTGTTCCTAAATAATGATTATATAGGTTCTGTATTTGTGCACCGGATTGACTCTTCACATAAGGGACGCAAATTCTTGGGGTTTCGCATCATTTCCAAACATTCTTTGCTGCTGAAAATAAATGTGCATATGTGTAAATGCCGCTGCTTTTCCATATATTAGGTGTCTCTCTCTCTAATTAATTTGTTCTTGACTGTTATCACAGATACCTTGGATATCATCACTATCTTTGTCGCCTTCGATGGGCATGTCATTTTCTAGATTGCCATGTATTATTCTCACCGGTGAGTTAGTTAACGGATGGGATTTTACGTTTCCTAGTCTGATATCGTACATTAAAAATTCACGGTTCTTGTATTCTTCGCCAAGTTTTGGTCGTTCTTGATCAAATGCTATTCTTAATCTGACCATTTTAGCAATTTGCTCCAGATACATATTTGAAAAACTGTACATAATATTGTGGGCTTCCTTGACGAAACGGTATGACGAATTCAGGTTGAACATTTAACCTGTTCTGTGACATCTGAAATAGACCTGCAAAAGTTACGGCTCATAAAGTCTTTTTTAGTTGACAATCAGTTTTACTTTTTAAAATTATATATTCTCACATAAAAGGAAATTGTCCCTGCTCGGGTTAGTCATGATGATAGTATTTCTTTGAGATTTATAGAAACGCTTAATTTGGATCACACTAATTTCAAACAGTCAACAGATGTGATCCGGTCAGAATCGATTATACTATCTCTCTGAAAATTGAGCGTATCTTGTAGATACTCAGCACCAACAGTCAATCATCAAATTTTAGTGTGCAACATAACCTGAGCTTGACTTTCCCTCAGAAATAATGAAAACATATATCTCTGTGGACGGGATTCAAACCAGCGGAGTTTCGATCAAGAGTGCGACCAGACGGTACTGACTTCCCGAAGACAGGAGCCGCGAGTTTTCTCTCTGGCTACATGCTACACAAGCTCATCCGTCCGTGAACAGCATGCAATCTGACGAAAGCTCTTTGCGCAAGGTTATATTTATCTATTGGACGATCAAACGCATAAATTCACGATGGTTTTCGAATGAGCGGTCATTTACACTGGATGATTAATTTTGTGTAAAACAGTGCGTTTGTGTCGTCACCCACGGTAATACACTTACGCTGCAGTCACGTGCGCAAGAGGGTAAAGTCGTGGAGTATAGAGCTGTTGATCCAGATCGGGAAGCCCAGTTAAAAAGCCCATTGTCATTCTAAACACACACACACACACACACACACACACACACACACACACACACACCTATAACAAGTTAAACATACCTTGACCGAAAATGAGAGCGATGTTTACAGTGTTCTTTTGGAGTATTTGATAAAGAATATAAATACACATACGAACTCAAGAAACATGTTCGTTAAAAAAAACAGGTGGTTTTAAACATTGACGTTAGAAAAGGCAGATAAGTGGACAACGGAAAAAAGCGTATTTATAAAGATATACATGTTACACGACAAATTCAATAAAACAATCCAAATTTGCACACCAGTGTATATACATGTTTTTGTATTTAAAACAATATAATGGAAGTTTCCAAATAAATAAAAACCATCACAGAAAGCAAAGCAGATGCCAAATCCCGAAAATCCAATCGTTGCCTATTGAGTAAAATTAATGCAGATACATATATATGTACTACTAAGTTACGTGACAAAATTCATAAAATTTAAATGGCTGGATTAAGCCTTACTATAAATTCGAAAGTCACTTACGAAATTAAATAGTAAGTTTATTAATAGTAACGTATATCATGCTTGATTTAACTGCAATTTAAACATACAAAAATAGAACTTATTGTACACATTTACATATTTACTACCAAAAAACACAAAACTAAAGAATTATTAGATAATCTTCTGAACGTTCTGATTTTTGTTTCTTTTAATATGAAAATCTAGACATAAAATATTAGACTCGTCATGAAAACTGTAGGAATTTTTAGTAAAGGCATTCAAATATTATGGTGGATCGGTGTTATTTATATAAATCTGAAAGGGTCCTTATGCTTGGATGGTTTCTATTAAAATATAGCACAATTATACTAAGCTGTTTTTCAAAAGAATTCATTTAAAATTTTCGGGGCTAGAAACGGCAGCCATATGTTACGGCTGATCGGCATCATTTGAGCGAATTGTATAGCCTCTCATGCTTGAGTGCTATACTAAAAATTCTGCATAGAAAAAAATTCTAATCGTTTGTGTATTTTTAGTAATGACGGTCCCATTTAGATTTATTGTAGGCATTATTTTAACCCTGACACCAAAATGTTCTCTCTAAAATAATATATAAATGGATAAAGATCTATATGATAAAATCTCTTAAAAAACAGTTGTCTACAGAAAATGAATGATGGAACATAGACGGGTTGCCATGTCAAAAGCTCCATTGGTCTTAGAAAAAGGATTGACATTTCAATGGTTAACAAAAATGCCAACTATTTCATACACAAGTATATATTCTATGATAAGCATATGAAGTTCGCTGATTTCATCTTGATTCAGCTGTTTAAAACCGCGTTTTCAATATTGAAAAGAGCTAGTAGGTATATTGTTTTATACGCGTGTGAACATAGACTGGTTTATGTGTTCGTAATTTAAGTATATTTCTCTCTAAGCGTGTAAACTTAAGCTGGATTCTGTGTACATACTGTAGGAAAAAGGTAATATAGACTCATCTCAATGTACGTAGTTTAATTATATTCTCTGTAAGAAAGCATTCACGCGTAACTGTATGGTGTTCATTGTTCACTATAATTTGTGCTGCATAGATGTGTAACTTTAGTTTTACCAGTCAACTGTATATCTTTTTTTTTCGGAGGGTGCTCTCCATGTTTGATCTTTTCAGACCATTTAAGGAGGTCGTCCTGCCCTACGTGTAGAAATTGTGACATATAAAGAACGAACAGTTTGCGTAGGGACGAAATGCCATCACATTATCTTCTCTGGTCTTCGACCAAAAGATGTGAGTGGGCCATCTCTACCTATTTTATTTTACAAACTTTTATCAGGCAGACGCTGTTTAATAATGGCACCAGGAAAAAGGTGGTCAGGAATCAAATTTATCCACCCTGCCACATTCCTTCTGACGTCAAGATGCATCCCTGTGCAATACAGTGGGGGTCGCTTTTGACGAGAAAACAGAAAATTAGGACAGGAAGACGTGAAACAAAACAAATGCTTTGGTCGACGAGACATATGCGTTCTCTGTGGCTAATTTTAATGAATCAGAATTCGATTATTTTCCTGGCTGAAAGAAACCTAATACACTATAAATAAGCAAGATAGTTACCTGTAATGTAACGTTCTGTTTATAATAATGATCAAAAACCTTAATTACTTTATCTTTTCTCCAAAATATTTCCACTTAAGATGGTAAGTTGCATCTGGTTTAATGGGGTGATATGTTTTTCGAAGTCTAATTCTCCCAATTTTTCACTCTTTTTCATTTCACATTTAGCGCAAGATGACATTCAAAATAAACCATAATTCAAAAGTCTTTTTTTTTCGGGCAGCGTTCCAGATCAATACATTTCTCGACTAATACCATGAGCTGCGAGGCGAACACGCGCCTTAAAATAAAAGCCAAAATTCAAAACGTTTTCTGTCCTGTTGATGAGAATTGCAGTTCCATAATGGAACTGCCATGAACCTCAGATAATTCAAGCAGACTTGGCACAACTTAAGGGAAGCAATGAACTTTGATAGTCAGTACTTGACGCTGAAGGATAAGTCGCACAACTAGGATTTGTCGACGTATACCTTAGTGAAAGGTATGCTGTTTCAGAAATCACCAAGGGCAGGTTTGACAGTGCGGGTGCGATCAGGTGCTTCACTTATATATAAAATTGAGAGTGAAACGATAGCACAGTTTTCTTGATTAAGATCTCTTGACATGTACGTACATGGTTACGAATTAAGACATGAAAACTCTTTAAATATAGGAGCTTCCAGCTTACTGCGCCTCGCCCCTCGGAAAACGTTGGTCGGGTTGGGGTACGGGTCGGTCCCACACACCTTTCGCTTACTTCTTCAGCGACCACACCAATGCCATATAATATCAGATCCACCAATAAAAACTACATAATTTTAGAAACAATATTATAACAATACACTACCAATCGCCCGAAAAAAGAGATTGCTACAGGATAATGGAAAAAGCAAACGTACGATATATATATATATATATATATATATATATATATATATATATATATATATATATATATATATATATATATATATATATATATATATATATATATATATAATGACAAAGATATGTCTTCATCTTTAACTCTTCTGGTAGTATGTGCGAATGATGTACATCTATGTAGATTGCATTATATCGTAAACACAAAGCTTTTAAAACTATCAATTCACAAGAGCAACAATGATAGATTAAGAACAGGAGAAAGATATATTTAGCAACTCGGGGTAAAAAACGTCAATAGCCAGAGAAGAATTTAAAGTAATCGAAATTACTGATGTGATGTGGTTTGAAGTTGTTGATGTTTTCGTTCTTTCGTTGCATTTTTGTATACCATGGCATAATGTGAATTACAATTTTTAAGACTAATTATTCCAAAGTATATTTTCCCCGCACGGTGCGGGGTTCGTGTGCCAAAAAATGTAACTCGTTGATAGATACTTTTGTATTTGACCTATACTTTGCGAATTGAGATAATGGTTAATTTGATAAGCAGTTTTGGCAGACTGGGTTTATGTTTATTGCATGTTTCATTGAGTTCATATGGAAATAATAAATTGTACCAGTCTGATGTCTAATTTAAATAGTATACATATTGGTTGAGATAGGCAGAGCCTGTGCCTGAAATATAGTAACCAAAGTGTTGCTATATTTTTAAAGTCCTTCATTGAGCTCTGTAGAGCATTTATGGAACTAATGATAATCGTCTTGTGAACTGATGATAATCGTCTTGTGAACTAATGATAATCGTCGTGTGAACTAATGATAATCGTCTTGTGAACTAATGATAATCGTCTTGTGAACTATTTATGTTTTAAGCCAATTGGCAATGCTGTACAATATTTGTGTTGTGTGATGTGAGGAAGGGCTTTATTAGCTCTGTTCTTACTAAAAAGATAAACGACTTCTACAATCATTTGAATATTTGAATGCGCGCGCATTTGTGTGTATATGTGTGTGGTGTATGTGTGTGTGTGTGTGTGTGTGTGTGTGAGAGAGAGAGAGATTTCACGTATCTTTTAAACGATTTTCAGTCAATCTCAAATTGTCTGCAGCGTGACAGTTTATAGTGATATCTAGCACTTGGGTATCATGCCGCAGTCATGTAGCATCATTCTTCACCCGGCCACATTATCCTAACACCTGTCCTACCTGTACTAGCATTAGCCTCCTAATGGTGAGAGCCAAGTGTGGCAGCTGCCTGTACCATTTTTTTTTTAAATGTCTGGTATAACTCGGCCAAGTTTGGAACATATGACTTCTCGCATCCGAGGAAGAAGCTCTATAACCTCCCACATCCAAGGAGGAAGCTCTGACAATGTAGGCTACCAGAGCGGAACTCCACTAAATATTATGGTCTAGGATGTTTTGCTGTGTCGTGAAACACCAAACCAAAATGCTCAGATATACTCTTTTTAATACTTTCATGAAAAACAGCAACAAACGGATCTGTTAATGAATGGCGGAGATATTTTACGTTCCTCTGCACCATGGAGGTTGCAGTCAGCAAATTGTGCTTGCATGCTTTGCGTGTTGCACACACACACACACACACACACACATATATATATATATATGTGTGTGTGTGTGTGTGTGTACGTGTGTGTTTCAAAAAGATCATATGTAATTAAAATTGTTGTTATATCATTAGTGTGAACGTTGCTTACGTGGTGTTGCAACTGAATTTGGCACGAACGCACAATAGTCTTGGAGTGTTGCCGTCTTGATTCCTTCACTTTAAGGCATATTTTTCAAATTTTAGCATTAATTTTTTTCCCAATGTGATTGTCAGCCACTCAAAATGCAAATATGATTTATTTTCATGTCAAGATACCGAATATTGATTTTCTTTTCCTATGAGTAATTACTTCACCAACGACAGTATAATTTATTTTATATTTCATATTAGTGGGAGAAGAATTAATACGCCACAGTGGCAATATAATTTTAGGAGCAACTTTGTTTTCCAATTTAAGAAATATACTTGAATAACGTAATTATTTCAAATCTGTATTTCCACTTATTTCAGTATTTTTTGTGTTGCCCCTTCCTTCTCTCCATCCATTCCTCTCTCCCGTAATGATGAACAGGTGTTAAAATGTGCCAAAAAGCCCGAAGACTTTCTAGTTGACATTTATGTTATTAATAAGGCACCGTCAATAAATGGCTAAAAGCAAATTTCAAATAACAAAATTAGGCTGTAAGTATTAGTTTTTTTATAAACTCTTTTGGCCTATTGCTATTCGATAATCCGTCACACAGTATTGTATACATGTTACGCCCATCGAGAAACGGTACACCTTTTTAACGGTGCACCTTTTTAGGAAAAACTCTTGATTAATCAGAATAACAAAACTGTTTAAACAGCGATTTTAACATCCATGCTTGAAAACTATACATATAAATCGAAAGAGTGTGGTGCAGGCTGAAGTTTACTGACAATCGAAATCTGAGTGCAGCGTCTGTTATGGAACAATTATTGCAAGATTCCCAAGACATTGCAAAGCTTCGCGTTTAAATGCAGAAATAGGCAAAATAACAGACAATTTTTAGCGCTCAACTGTTTTCTTTAGCCATGCAACTGGGTAACTAACAGGTGATAATCAAACAGTCTTCATAAACTTCCTTGTGTTGTCTTCTTTGCATATCGGTAAACAGGTATATTATCTTTATATTAAAACAACTCAGAAAATCTCTTCAGAAAACACCTCGGGAAAGTACAGCCGCATCTTTGTGAGAAGCATCGACCACCTTTCTCATTATCAACCTTGATATCAATAATTTTTATTTAAGGTACTCTGGGAACAAAGTAAAATTAGTTAATGACTAGATAAACGCCTAATTAGAAGGCACGTGCGAAGGGTTAACTAGTTATTGACTTGCGCATTTAGCTTGAGGTCACATCCGGGATGTTCGTTTGTATGGTGTCATCCTGCTACCAGTAAACAGTCGAATGAGTTAAGTTAATGTAATAGAAGCGAAAGGGTTTGATCTTTCAGACATCCACCAACCATCCAACTGGTCTTTCAGACAACCAAAAGCGCCCAACTGGTCTTTCAGACATAAAAAAAAATACCCAAACGAAAAAATGACGTCTGAACTGGTTTCAGTAAGAGGTATAAATTTACAGTGAAGATTTGAGAGAACAATTGCTAATAATACAGAAAACAGAAGTTGTCGTGAGTATTAAGACCTAACGACGATTTTACGCCATTGTTTCCACATGATCCGCTATATATTAGTGCCAGTATATCTGGTGGTGGAAAGAAAACCTGGTAACCCCCGGAAAGAACAACGAACCCACGTTTTCTAAGCCTGAGACTCGAACCTGTGCAAATAGAGGTGAAATGTCATCGATATCTAAGAGCATTAGATCAAGCGGTCACCCGTTGATATATTTTACAGATATACATATCTCGAAGTTTGAACAGTCCTTGTTTAACTCTCTCTCTCTCTCTCTCTCTCTCTCTCTCTCTCTCTCTCTCTCTCTCTCTCTCTCTCTCTCTCTCTCTCTCTCTCTCTCTCTCTCTCTCCCCTTGGGGCGGAGGTGGGCAAATTGGTTGCAAGTGTAGAAGCTGCGGGTTGTTCCTGGCAAACTATTTGCTCTTGATCACCAAAACAGCACTTATGAGAAGAAGAAAAAAGGTTTTACAAACAAATGAGATAGCTTCATCCATTACCATGTCATTTATGTGGAAGAAATTATTAAATATGTTAACTGTGTGTTTTCCACCCATATTATTACAATATTTATTAAAAAGGTTAATATTTCCATTATTTGTAGTAAGCACCTGCAACAAATGTCTGCACTGCAAAAAATATTACCAAATGAAAACATTTTTCTATATATGAAAGATTTATTTTTATACTACTACTACTACTACTACTACTACTACTACTACTACTACTACTAATAATAATAATAATAATAATAATAATAATAATAATAATAATTATCTCGATTAAAAATATTTAATTTATACATTTGAAATTGTCCAACTTCAGTGTCAGTGAAACCAAATCTATAATTTAGGAGTTATCTAACCTTAATTCACAATCTGAGCTGACCACAGTTTATGCTTTCAAAATTATCCAACTTCAAAGTTAATTGATATCATCGGTGTCTTCGTGATCTTGCCAATGGTGGTGAGAGAGGATTGTGGGTTGGGGTGTCGGTATGATGCAATCGCCTCCTTACCCAAGCAGAAGGGGGAGGGGCGGCGTCATGAGCTTTTCCGTATTTTTGCCGCTGACATAGCATTTCAACTAAACCTTCGCCTTAGTCTAACGTGAGAAATTCTCCACAAAACGTATAATTGGGACGGGGTGATGTATAATTGGGGCGAAGTGGTCTATAATTGGGGCGGAGTGGTGGAGGAGATTAGCATTTTGGCAACTATATAAAACTGTTAACTGTACAAAAGTATTGGCGTACTCAGTAACATTGTTTCTGCCCATGGACGCCTGCAGGATATTTTTGCAGGGGATCAGGATTTTTGCAAGGGGGAGGCGATTTGTTTCAGGCGGGGGTTTGCGGCAGGCAGTCACGACCGGGAGAGTTAGTAAATAAAGCAGTCTGAAACTAAACTAATATTTATTGAGCGTTTTGAAAAGAATTTTGTAACATATTTTCAGCTTCATTTGCATGAATAAACTTGTATACATACCTACCTATAAATTATATATATATATATATATATATATATATATATATATATATATATATATATATATATATATATATATATATATATATATATATATATATATATATATATATGTGACCCGCTTGACTCGTGCTGCGGGCGCTCGTGCCCATGCCCGGAACCTATATCATAGCGAAGCCACTGGATCTTTTTTTATTCTGGCATATGTGTTTCCCTGTACTACTTACTGTACAATAACTCCCTGTCCTTCAACAGCTGATGGTCTGGTTATTTGGTTATAGCGATAAGGAGGTGTTAAATGAGAGCGAGTGACATTTTGAAATTAATAATTAGTTTTACTTTCTGGTAACTGATTTCCCAGAATGCTTTACGCGACAACACAAAAGTTTAGCATTTTTGGCGAGTAAAACTATAGTTGCCAAAATATTGTTCGCCGAAATGTATATGACAACTTTTTTAAAGTATCAATTGCTCGCCAAAATGTGTGATTCAAACATTTTGATTTTAATGAATTCTTAAAAATTCAATGACCTTATAGTCATATTACAATTTTCATTAACAGTGAAAAAGCCATACTATGATTTCAACCAGTTTTCATCATTTAGTTTTCTGCCAAATTCAAGCATGAACTATTATCACGAATCTATGCTCTTAAAATAAGTAACATAAATGAGTGAACGACAACAAACTTGTAAAATTTAACAAATAATTTATTTTCTTTGAATAAAAAGTAAAACAAAAAAGACAAAACAGAAATTACGGTATTGCGAATTAAATCCCAAAGTAATACAAGATTTACATACACGAAGGACCAAGTCCTCACAATTACTGGATATTCTGGATTATACTGGATTTTATGGTTCCCTACCTGGCCTCAGGTCACAATTATATATATATATATATATATATATATATATATATATATATATATATATATATAAGCTTTACTCAATGAAAACAACCTCAAGTAATGATCCTAATGCTTTTACTACAAAACCATAACCTGGATTACATTCAGGTAATTTCAAAACTTAGACCCAAATAAACACATTTATTTGGTCCTAGTATTAAGTCCATAAACAGAGAGAATAATTTAGCTATATATTAGTTACTTACAATGAATAAAATTAAAAAAAATCAATTCGAGTCAAGCAGAAATGAACTTTGGACAAGGTCGAGAGAAACATACAATGTTACATTACAATAATATATAATTAAATCAAATGAAATAAAAGTAACAAACATAGCAAATTAAATATACATAACACTACATTGTCATTGAGACACGTACACTCTTCCATGTTTCCAATCAAGATTAACAATAGAAGACAAAACAAACAATTTTATTACTCGTATTTTACTAATTGGAATGTTCCTTGCCTTAGGGCAAATACAAATATATTCAACCCCCGCCTTTGCAGGCTATTCAGGGTTCGAGCAAATCTTTTCGAGTTAACAAATCCATTTCAACATTAATACGCCAGTGTGTCAAATATAGTAACAAGGTCAAAGAAAATCATATTGAATGGATTACATTCGTTTAAAACTATTTTTTTAAAAATAAAATTGACTGACGATTAACATGGCATGGTAGTTTACGTGTGTGTGTATGTATATATATATATATATATATATATATATATATATATATATATATATATATATATATATATATATATATATATATATATAACTTTAATAAGTTTAATTTGGTTTCAAAGAAAGGTTATTAAACGTCATAAACAGGCATGAAGAAGGATACTTTTATAACATATGGTTGCCTGGTGGTTGAAGAGACAGCATAACAATACACCAGCAAAGATCCATGTCAAATATACACGTCCTACAAAATAGTAAGTGCATTCAAGAAATGTAGACGAGCTCTCTCCTAATCTGGAATATATCAAAAGCTGAACAAGTCTTTCCCTTTACATTTATACTGGATACTGTGTGTAGCGTTGCTGCTACCTATGACATTTACACACGGTTACTGGATTTCATTCCCTCCCACCAAACCACCTCTTCCTCATGCAGTAGTCGGTAAAGTAAGAGAGAAAATTTGATCTAGTGTATAATCCCATTTAGAATGTACCACTTCAGGTCTTTATCATTAGTCTCAAGCCTTTTACTGAAAAATTACTCGAAAAGTTTTGAGCCATATTTTACTATGCATTCAAGGATATCGATGACACAATGTATCCATGGAGATCGATGACACTATAGATCCAATGATATCGATGACACTGTGTATCTAAGGCTATCGATGACACTATGTATCCAAGGCTATCGATGACACAATGTATCCAAGGAGATCTATGACACTATAAATCCAATGATATCGATGACATTATGTATTCAAGGCTATTGATGATTCTATGTAGCCAAGCTTTTGATAACGCTATATATCTAAGGCTGTAGATGACGCTATGTGCCCATGGCTATAGACGACGCTATGTGACCATGGCTGTAGATGACGCTATGTGCCCATGGCTATAGACGACGCTATGTGACCATGACTGTAGATGACGCTTTATACGCAAGGCTATATTGACGCTATGTATCCAAGGCTGTCGATGACGCTTTGTACCCAAGGATATGGATGACGCTAAGTATACAAGTTTATCGATGACACTATGTATCTAAAGCTATCGATGATGTTATGTATCCAAGGATATAGTTGACGCTATGTATCCAAGGCTATCGATGACGCTGCATCCAGAACATTCGATGACGAAATGTATAGAAGGCTATCCTTGAGCATAAGTATCCAAGGCTTTCAATGACAATAAGTATCCAAGGCTGTCAATGACAATAAGTATCCAAGGCTTTCGACGACGCTTGTATGATGACTAATTTATAATTAAAACGAGAAAAAAAATAAAACAGTATTTTGTAGACATATTTTAAAGCTTATTTGGAGTGGAACTGGACCAATTATCGCTGACGATTTATCATTCTGCCAATTGCTTGATAAAATCTTTTTCTCGAAAATCTGCAAGAATTTCGGCTTATGTCTATTGATAATAGAAAGATAGTTTCCTTCATCGCGGAATAATTTTCATACCATCTGGTTATTACGGTCCTATTTACAGAGGAAGTGAAATGCTGAACTGATGTCTGGAAAAGCAGAACGTCTGTCGGAAAAGAAAAAAAATGACTGAAGTTCTAGATAGATTCATCCATTCAGATTGACAAAAATGTAAAATTTAAGATTTTGTTTCAACACTATTTACGCTGCCCACCACAAGTTACACAGTATGTGTCAGAAGGGATACTGAGACAATTAAAAAAGTAACTACAACACTACACTATTCGGAATAGCGTGTGTGTATATGTTCGAAATTTCATAATTGTAAGTGCCACATTTTCCCTGCAATACAATAGAAGCCAAATAAAGTGGATTTCATAAAAGGAAGTAGGTCTGTATGACATAAATATCATTAGAAAATACCTATAATAAATACAGCAGACTAAGAGACATCAGAAGCTGCACAAAATGACATTTATTTCGAAAACATTACGCATTCATAAAATTCTGACTGAAAGTTGTTTTTGTGTTTGTTTTTTTTTTTGTTTTGTTTTCTTTTTTAAAGCTCTTGTTTGGCAATTGAATGTTCTCGGCGTAATTGTATATTTTCTATTTTTTTCTACTTCTCTGTACCTAGAATAGTAAAAGGGTGCGTAGTTTAATCCTATCATCAGATTAGTCTGGGTCACTCAGTATAATGTATCCTTGCGCAAGGCACTTTACTCCAATTAATCTCCACACTAAATATTCATACATTTGTTGCTCTGCTGTAAAACACCAAACTAAATGAAAACATAAAACCAACGTTCGTCACTAAGAAAGATATAGAGAGTATATTTTCTTTTCCTACATCAAAATCTCACATACGTCATCGTGTGGTACTAAAATCGTGATAGTTTAACGAGTGCAGAAGCCGCGAGTTAAAATATATCGTTTTATCGTTTTGGTACCACAAGTCCATATAAATCCGGTATTAATATAGAAAAAGAAAATTTCTTTTTATTATGTATCAAGCTTGCTACACAAATTATAAGATTAAATTCACTCTGTTTCTATGTATTTCACAATATATTTAGATACAAATGGATTGCCCTTAAGTATAAAATATGTTGTTATTGGGCTTAACGCCATTTTTCAGCACACGATAGGCTTTTCATGGCGGCCAGTATTAGTGGTGGAGGAAGAAGCCGGGAAATCACCGGAAAGAACCATTGACCCACGAGAAGCTACTGGCAAGCTTTCTGGCATATCCACATTCGCCGAATCCTAGACTCGAACCCACGCAGACAGAGGTGAGATGGCAGTGATCAGTAACGGACAGCGCTTTAGACCACTCGGCGCCCCTATAAAATATGTAGTAGATCATATATATATATATATATATATATATATATATATATATATATATATATATATATATATATATATATATATATATATATATATATATTGCACGTTGTATCATTAATATAACAAGAGATGTATACATTTAAATTAAAAGGAAACGAGAAGAGCCTCGTTTCCTTTTAATGAACAATTTAAATAATGAGTGGCTATTCAGTGATAGAGCGTACATACTATCTATCCAATTAATGTAAATAAAAACAGAAACTTAAAAAGAGAACAATCAACTTATCAATTTGCAAATTTGATTGTGAACTACAAGAAAATGCACAGAACTATATTTCTTATTGGACGCACCAGCAGGTTTGTGGGGAATTCAGTCAATCTGTCACTACACAGTTGCCCGGAGGAAATCTTAACTCCGTTCAAAGAGAGAATAATTTTTTTATATAAATAAACAATATGTATAATATGTACGCTGTTTCAATAATATACCACTCGTATACATTTTTCATTAAAAGGAAACTCGGCAAGCCTCGTTCCTTATCTTGAAAAATTTATACTTATCTCGTGGTATGTAATTAATACAACGTTCATCCTATACAAAAATTGACATTATAAACTTAATTCTGTGATATAATGTGACTGAGCGTCTTGCAATGACAGATTATTGTTAACAAAATGTTTTATTATTTTGTTTTTTCTTCTACTAAGTGTTATGGTCTATTTCTGCCGCAGTTACTTCAAGATTCCATGGCAATCATTACTCATAACAATGGGTCTAATGCACTTTTTGGACGGTTATGGAGACTGAGAACAATATCATTCATATGCCACGGCAACCACCACCACTAATAATAATAATAATAATAATAATAATAATAATAATAATAATAATAATAATAATAATAATAATAATAATAATAATAATAATAATAATAATAATAATAATGGGGAAATGAGTATACCTTGTCGAACACCAATTTTAGTATGGAATAGTCTGAGCGTTTTGCATCAAGTTTATCCATGTTCATTATTACACTGACACATTTTCCTTCAGTCGTTTCAGTAAGTTTTACGCCAGTGTTCTTTCCTCTTCACAGAATCTTTCCGAAACTAAATATGATCTCATTTTGGGAGAGAAGGAAAATGGTCAGATTGAAATTAAAACGGCATCGGCTGTTGAGTGGCCGTTAAGGGAACCAGGTTGTGTATCAGTTTTTAAGTTCACTCTTTTCATCATAATTTAGTAATGTAATACTTAACACAAAAGTGAAATGTTTTCACAAACAACTGTAGAAAGTAATAACTCCAGAACTTAATAACTAAATAATAATCGGAATATGATATTGTCTACCTTGTTATCTAGGAATTATAAAAATTGTAAGGCACTGATGAAGTATTAGATACTATCGTATACAGTATCAAACAACTCAAAAACTCAAGTATGCTTATTATATGTTCAATTGATGCCTTATCTAAACCTGCTACTTATATTTCTTATTGAAGGGTCTTTATTACTTCCTCTTTTGTGCTTGGATAGACCATGTCATCGTTAGAGGCATTTTTAGCAATCGATGTGACATAGTTAGTTTGGAAATCATGTAACGCCGGCTAATGAAAAGTGCTAATGGTTCCTAAATGACGTCATTTGCAGGTATATATTGTATGTTGCAGATTTACGGTTGAGTTTTTATGGTTTTTGGAAGTTAAAATAAATTCATTGAATCTCAAGCTACTATTACATACATACATACATACATACATACATACATACATACATACATACATACATACATACATACATACATACATACATACATACATACATACATACATACATACATACATACATACATTCATTCATTCATTCATGCATACATACATACATACATACATACATACATACATACATACATACATACATACATACATACATACATACATACATACATACATACATACATACATACATACATACATACATACATACATACATACATACATACATACATACATACATACATAGAAAGTAAATCAGGTTTACTGTATCTATATTTGTAATTTATTGATTTTCCTTCAGAGTGCCTTATTCAAAATAGTAAGTTTCGGTGGTCGCATACATGAGAAACTGCGCATCGTCCAGGTCAATAGATTAAATTAACTCATTTAATGCAGAGATCTAGCAACCGTCAACATTATAACCCAGGATGGCTAAGGAACTAAGGCTGTCATCTTTTCAGATCACTGATATCTCACCTCTCCCCAATTGGGTTTGACTCAAGGGCTCATCCGTAGTTGGTATATGAGGAAGCGAGATAGTATATGAGAAAGCGATATATTCATCGCTGGTATATAAGAAAGCGAAATACTCATCGTTGGTATAAGAGAAAGCGAGATATGCATCGTTAGTATATGAAAAAGCGAGATATACATCGTTGGTATATAAGAAAGCGAAATATACATCGTTGGTATTTGAGAGAGCGAGATACACATCGTTGGTATTTGAGAAAGCGAGATATATATCGTTGGTATACAAGAAAGCGAGATATTCATCGTTGGTATATGAGAAAGCGATATATACATCGTTGGTATACGAGAAAGCGAGATATACATCGTTGGTAAATGAGAAAGCAAAATATACGTCGTTGGCATATGAGAAAGCGAGATATACATCATTGGCGTATAAGGACAAGAGATATAAATCGTTGGTATATGAGAAAGCGAAATATACAAAGTTGGCATATGAGAAAGCGAGATACACATCGTTGGTATATGAGAAAGCGAGATATACATCGTTGGTATATGAGAAAGTGAGATATACATCGTTGGTGTATGAGAAAGCAAGATATACATCATTGGTATATGAGCAAGCGAAATATACATCGTTAGTATATGAGAAAGCGAGATATGCATCGTTGGTATACGAGAAAGCAAGAAAGCAGATTTGATGGTTCTTCCAGAGGTTTTCTCAGTTTCTTTAAGCCGCCCTATTTAGCCTATCATGTCATGTTAGACCCACAAAGTCAAACCAAAATAATATTTATTTGGGTTTTATCCTGACATTTGACCGATCTTACACTAAAACCAACATTTGTAAATATTTCAGTGCTAATTTAGGCTTCTTTTATAAGTTGTTTTTTTTTTTTGGACACTTTTAATGCCTGCGTGTTTACTCTTGTACAGTTGAATAGCAGCCTATCGATTGCACGGTAAATCTGATTTCGAAATATTTGACGGCCCTTGTTACACAAATGCCTACGGGGACATTTCGCGTGTGAATAGTTTCGGTGTACTGTTACATCCAAAAAGCTGAACCTGCTTTCCCATTCCCCTAAAAAAAAAGCAGAGTTGTGAACATTCAATGGCAAATTTAATTATATTTTAATAATAAGTATTTGCTATCACAGCCAGACCAATAATAATTAGCAACTGCACCGCCGTGTTGTTAATCTGCAATTGGGAAACCAGGCTGGAATAAGGTCTATGACTAAATGTTGAGCACGCCGGATGTTCTAAATATGCAATATAACATATTGATTTTAAGGAAATAATTTCTTTTATTAACGCCAATCTTTGCTGTGATCATAGATTTTGAAGCTTCGTTAACTGTTGCATACATCGGGTGAGTATGATAAGAAAGTGATATAAAACAAAGTCTGTCAGACACATTTTCATCCAAAAAAAATAAAATAGAATCTCAAGAATATTCTGAAAAACTGTATGAGAAATCAATTTAATTAATATTACCGTCTAAAAATAGTTACCATTTCATTTATAATCACATCCAAAATACACGACTAGATACAGGTTGGTAGCTTTAAGGCAGGCAGTCACTCTATATTCCCAGTTGTTTGGTTTTTCATTTTCTGGAGCAAATCTATGCATAACGGCGCTGGTGTCTAGTAATGAATAACGTAGTGGTGTCGTTAAGAGGTGGGAGGTGATCGTGGCACCAGGGCACCAGGCGAGCTTTTCTTCTGTTGGAGTTTAAAATTTTCATATCTCACCTTTAACTCAATCCATCAGTATATATAGCGTTCTCTGTACTATATCTCTATAGTAAAAAAGGGGCAAAATATAGAATACCGCCGGGTGACTGTAGCGGTTGAGAGGTCTGAAGAGTTTGCCTTTACTGTCGCTGCCAACTCATTTCTCTAGCTCGGTCACCAAGAGTATGTTAGAAAGCTTTCCCGTAGAGTCCCGTTAGTAGTTGGTGCTTATCTGGGTTTTTACCGGGTTCTTCATCCACCAGTTCGTTACAGTATCCGCCGTGTAGGGCATAGCACGCGCTATGTAATGACGTTAAACCCAAACAACAGCAACAACAACAGAAAACTGCCCTGGGTGCCTCGAACCCTCGCGATCCCGATAAGTCATTCTCTTCAACAATACATTCCGTTGTTTGATCTTTAATATCAACGACATCTATCACTTTTCTTAGGGCTTTAATATCTCAAGGTAAGCACACTCAATGTGTTTATTAGAAAAATGAGAAGATTCCTTTTCAAGACCAATGAAGCCGTAACATCCCGTATAATAAACCATTAATGCGTGACATATACAACACCCACAATTACTACCCAGACTGCTAGACCTTTCATGTGGAACTGATACAATATTCATACCCACCCACACCCTTTGTTACGTTAATATCATATATTTCATCGTGTGATACCAAAACTATATTTTAACAAGTGGCGAAAGAAAAAACTGAAATGTATAGCTTTTAGTATCACAAGATAAACTATATACGGTACTGAGGTAGGAAAAGAAAGGTTTCTTTTTGTTATATACAAAACTTGCTTCAGAATCGAAATTTGGCAGTTTAAATTCACTCTCGGCCCGTAAGCTCATTATGACCCTCCTTTTCGTAAAGTCAACATCACTTTCATAGCCTCTTCACACACACACATACACAAACACACACACTCACACACACACACACACACACACACACACACACACACACAGCCAAACACATGCTGAGAAGATAGTTTCATTTAACAACATTGCGCATACAACAAACTCTCTCAATCGATAGCTGTGTGTTTGCTGGACAACATAGCTCACTTTTCATCTTTTAATACATTGTTGTTGTGTGTTGTCATCATATACATCCTTTATCATATACAGTGCACTGATAAAATGACATTGTTTCCCAAATTCATCTACGCGCTTCGTAATTTCGGTCTACATAATTACTTAGTTAAAACAACCCAATTCAGTTAAAATTTATAACAAAATAATTATTTAAAATTCAAATTAGTTCTCCGCTGTCATACATGAATATTTGAATAACGCTTAGGGGCCATTTACAGGTGACCTGTGTTAGTATCATAACCTCTAATTTCATGAATCAGGTGAAGTTTTAGAAACTTTTTGGGAGGCTGGACAGTGTGGCTGAAGAGCATCTACGTGTGCCAAAAGAACCGATGCACTTTCGTTTATTTAAAAGCTGCATTACCACTGGTTAAATCAAAGGTCATCAGAGCATGACCCCGAAGAGGTCGCTGTCAGATTCTCACCTAGGACGGAAGAAATATGATTTTAATCAGAATGATTAAGATTTGCTAAATGTCTTCTACATTGCTCAGACGCTTATCAGGCGTCTGTTTCATTTCATTAATTCAGTGAACATTCACATCTGGCACCATCGGCATTGGAAACGTGGGAGAGCGTGTCCCTTTGGAAATGAAGATAAAGGTAGCGCTTTTTTATACTAACTTTGTACTCAGGAGATTGGATGGCAGTGGCTAAAATCATTTTAAGTTACAATCCATGCAGAATTACTGGGTTAGATTTTAGGGGGAAATTTAAGCGCTGAAATTGCTATATTGCATTGCTTTCGCTCAGTACATAACACGTTACTTTACAAATAGCGCCCGTTCTACTCAATTATTTTAATCCAACTTCATGGTATATATCGTTGTTTTTACAGTAGCATTATCTTGCCAGACATGGGTGTTATACCTTTAATATATATCTGTATACCCATCCCAATAGAGTGATTCAAGTATCGAACATCGTACTTATGAATTAATAGAAAAGAAGTATCAAGCATTTATCTGGATTTTGGGTCGAATACTCTATCCATTTTCAAAGTGTATGGCAGACATAAAATTAATTATTATACGCCTTGCTCGAGGCTAGAGCAGCTAATCAAAAAGGGAAATTTGTGCTGGATTAGAACAATAAATGTCTAGACGAGAAGGCGCACGATGAAACCAACAATGTAGATCATATATTATACCTTAAATGGATTAAATAGAGGCAAATCCTCAACAAAATACGCCATCATTTGTACTTCCTAAGTTATCGCAGATTTACTTGTGTTAACGATTCTATATGTTTGCACCATTGGTCATTATTCGCCATATTGTTAAGACCTATTCCGAGAGAGAGAGAGAGAGAGAGAGAGAGAGAGAGAGAGAGAGAGAGAGAGAGAGAGAGAGAGAGAGAGAGAGAGAGAGAGAGAGAGAAAAGTGTGTGTGTGTGTGAAATGATATAGCGAAGTGCCAAGATGAGTCGATAAAATATATTATTTCTGAATTAGGCGATAATAATTTAATGTCTATATATATATATATATATATATATATATATATATATATATATATATATATATATATATAAATTATATCTTTGTCGTCTTAGATCGAAAATGACAAATCCCGAAACTTATTGTATCTTCCGCCATCTTACAGTGGGATGTTGTTTTGTTTTTTTTTTAGAAATATCAATGGACCAGCATCCGATATAAAATGTACATCACGTGGACCTGCTCTGTTCAGCACGTTTGTTTAAGATAACGCATGTGCTCTTTATCTTTAGAAATCTCGACGCATAACAAGTTGTAAAGGTAGTATTTTTTAAATAAAAGTCATTTGCCTACAAGATATAATAAACTATTAATAAAATAATATCTAATTTGAAATTATTCCATATTTATGTGTTCTTATTATATAGCCTTGTCACAGTCGGTAGTTTTCCTACAAGCATAGTTAGTTTCATAATTATGATATGACATCTTCCTGTAACATATCACGTTATTTGATTCTCATTGGTTTAATTAAGACTAGGAAATTATTGTGCAGTATTCTCGTTACTGACTGGCTGCGATCGTGTGAACATGTTTTAAACCCCGCCTTCTGTACGTTTTTGTTTTCAATGAACATTTTGGTCGCCATTTTTAAAATCGAGTCGCGAAAGGGAATTTAGGAAATATAATCCCGTCGGTCTGAGTATAGCCATTTTACCCCACACAAAGGCTTTTAATGTCATGTATACCATATCATCATATACAAAATGGCGTAAGACCACAACAACAAGAATAATAAATATAACAAATAAAACAAATATAGCTCATATAGCGAATGGGTGGTGTGGATGTGGAGTGGGCGGTATATATGTAACATGAAATCCACTCTATATACAAGAGTGGCTTAAATGTTTAAACTTTCTGAAGTAAATAAACCCTTCTCTGTTCACAGAAGAATGTGGATATAAATAGGTTTCCACCCGACCGATCTTTATCCAACTATTGCATATTTACGCAGTAAATACGAGATGCAATTTTAACCCAAAATCAGATTTGTTTAAGTCTTCTATAGTCTACTCTACCAAGTTACATACTAAAAATATCCGGTCACAAATACTTTAACAGTAAACATGGGAATTACTGCATCCTCTTTTCACATAAATATCGCAACAATCTAATGTTTAGTTGTAAAAGTGACACCTGAGAGTAAATATGCTGCTGTACTCTAATCGGTTCCGTATGAAACAAGTTAACATTTCACGCATTGGACATTCAGTGTTGAAAAATGATTTTGTTTTTGTAAAATGTTTATACTGAAGGTGTAACGCCTGTCAGAATGAACAAAATTATTCGTTCTTCTTTCCATCTACATAATTTACACTGAAATAAAACTAACAAAGAATCTCAAATGGGCACTGCTTAAGTATTGACTTTATGAAACAAGTTGAATAATGTCCAGCTTTTGCGAGCCGGGCGAGCAAACGTTGGACATTATTTATCTCGTTTCATAAATTAAATATTAAATCATTACCCATTTAAGATCCTTTCTATATTATTATTATTTATACTTTTAAAATTTTTTAATCCAGGTAGTTTAAGATTATTTTTTTAAATTTTTTGTTGACATTTTCCGTTTTTGTTAATATTTGTTGTATTCGATATACTTCAAGACAAAAATAAAATATTATTTGCTGTCTTGCAAGGGCTTTTATAAGAATGTTTACTCGTTCCTTAAGAATCGTCGTTATTCTATATGCAAATGGAATTCAACTAGTTTGAATATTAAGTCGCTGTACAAAAAAGTAAAGGTTGTCAGTAGTATACAGTACGTTAGAGCATCTCCTCAATGTATTCCCTGCATATCTTTTTCTCAGTCTGTTCATCCAAACATTAAGAACATTCCATATAGCCAGGCAGAATTTGCTCCGACGCAGAATTTGCTCCGACGATTCCTAGAAAGGTCTGAGGAGTTGGCTAAACATTTAATTTACCTAGGCTACGACAAAGACCCGATTGCTGAGGCAATCCAAAGGGCCAAACAAACAAACCGTGATGACCTATTCAGATATGGACAGAAAGAAAAGGTTGATAGGATACCATTTATTCTGACCTATCACCCAGACAATCCCAAAGTAGGTGAAATCATCACAAACCACTGGCCAACCGTGCAATCGTCAGACATACTAAACCTAATACTTCCGAACAAACCTGTAGTAGCTTACCGGAGAACAAAAAACCTAAAGGACATCCTAGTCAGGGCAAAGCTAACAACAATCGCTAGTCAAAACCAACCTAGTCAATCTGGACCCTGTGGCGATAAAAGATGCAAAACCTGTCAACATATGATAGAGACCAAGACATTCACTAGCACAGCGACTAAAGAAAAACTAAACATACATGGTCCAAACAAAACGTGCAAAACAGAGAATGTGATTTATCTCATCACATGTAAGATCTGTGGCCTTCAGTACGTGGGAGAAACTGAAAAGCTACACAAAAGGATAAACCTTCATAGATCTGATTGGATGACAAAAAAAATGTACAGAAGCCCGGTCGCAGAACACTTCTCCTCCCCTGGCCACACTTTCAGTGATATAATACTTATCGCTATTGCTAACAACCACAGCTGGAGTTCCGAAACCAGGAAGGAAAAGGAATCATACTGGATACGCCGCCTCAGAACATTGAAACCAAGCGGTCTAAACCAAGAAGACTAGAAAATGAAAACTATGCACTAGTAGAATTTAACATTTTCTAAATCTTCTTATTATCCTTCAATTTTTACTATAAGAATAACCGGTATAGAATTAAATATCCGGGATATAATCTGCGTTAAATAAATGTACAAAAAGTAAAAATAGATGTCTCTTTGGCTTGTATACTTTTAGGGAATTATACACCGTTTTCAGTTTCCGCAACTAGTCTATACAAGCTGGTTGTATTTATAGTTTTAACACATGTGGAGACAGCCATGTAGAGGTTTACAAACACAACGTTTTTGTGTTTATTTGTTTGTCCTATATGTTTTGTATTTGCCTTTGAAAAAGACTCATTAAGAGTCGAAAGCGCTTAGGCTAGTTAGTTATTAGTTTCGTACTGTTGGTCGTCAGTTTATTGCATCTATTTTAATCAATCCCTGACATACGTGACCCCTTGGTGGATCCAGCACGCTTGAAAGGGTTGTTATTCGCCATATGATTTGTATTCTTTATATATATATATATATATATATATATATATATATATATATATATATATATATATATATATAGATATAGATATATATATATATATATATATATATATGCCAGTGTCCGGTGTGTTGCGTGTAAATTTATGCAGCATGATTTAGTCTATGGAACGGCATTAAATTTATTGACAGTTTAAAAGAAGGAAAAGGTTGCAGCAAAGTATTTAGGGTCTCTCAAACATCCCATATATATTTTGATGCCTTTTATCTTGTACCGCTTATGTCGTCCACAAATCCTTTAATTTGCTTTTACCTTTTAAACGATAATTTAGTAATCAAATAATCGAAGAGAGTGGGTATAAAATATTTTTTTTAATTTCAGCGCAAAAATGTTGTTTGAAAAAGAAAACAACTCCAAGCTGCTTATTCTAGCTGCACATATGTATTATTTTATTGTGTACGTAAAAAAAGTACATATTTCATATGGCAGAGAAAGTATTCTTGCTCTACTGTGACTCTCGCATTACAGGAAGTGAAATAGTTGTATACTTATTGACTGCGCGATGCATCAGAAAATCAGAAAAGACAGATTAAAGAATAAATAAATAATCAGAGATTTTCTTGCTCTGTGAGTATTTAATTATGCAATTTTGCCTCATAAAAAACAACAGATAACGGCACAGACGCAGCCCATGAATCTCGATCGTTGACATATTTCAATCTCATTCAGTGTCGTTGTCATATATATATATATATATATATATATATATATATATATATATATATATATATATATATATATATATATATATATATCGCCAATACATTATTGTGTTTATCAAATATTAGCCCACAAAAAGCACTAGTAATCTGGCTTAAGTGGTTAGAATGCCCGCTTCTAATGAGGGAGGTCGCCGGTTCAAAACCCAGACCGAGTCATACTAAAGACCTTTAATAATCATACAAGCAGCTGACTCGCTAGGCACTTAGCATTAAGAGGTGGATGGCCTTGTGCAAGAATAATATGACTGGGTGGGACATCATGCTACATGTCTGTGGTATGATGCAACTGTGCGAGACATAAACTACCACACTGCCGACGTCGTAGCGATATATCTGGAAACTGCGATATTTTTTAATCTTCTATGAATTAATTCAGATACAAAATAACATCTCCTTTTTATGAAAATTTATCATTAAAAACGATATTGTTGAATGCCTAACGGTTTTTCCATATTTAGAAGTAATTTGACTTGGAATGCATTCTATGGGTTAAGTTGTTATATTCAGCAAGAATTTTAAATACTTAAATACACATATATTTTTACAAAAGTATATATATATATATATATATATATATATATATATATATATATATATATATATATATATATATATATATAACATACATTTTAAGTGTATGTTAAAGAACTCAGAAAAATTAGGGATTGTACTCTTTCAGGAGAGGCAGGTCTGAAAGTTTTTGAAATACCTACGAACAGAGATTCAAGGTACTGCGTTATGATCCACACAATTGCATTGTTTGGTTGACAAAAATGTGCTTTGAAATATACATAAATCATGACGTCATGGAAGTGTGGTGACTTTAGAATGTATAAATTATACACATGAAAATGAAACGAGTGACAGCAATAATCTTAGTGTGAAATGCACCAAGCAGAACGCTTAGCTGTCTTCAAGACATGTTCTATGATATCACGCGTCTTCTTGCTCCTGATCGTTCTACATGTGACGTTTATATACAAACCAATAGCATATAAAATTTGATGAAGGAATGTTATTTCTTCAATGTTCAGCATAATGTCATAATGTAGACAAGTTCACCATTTTATTGTCAACTTTAATCCTAACATCAAGATGTCAGCGAAAGCGGCGTAACACAATTCAATTTTTATTATGCACCCTAAACCAAAAACAAAGAAAGATGAATTTATTAGTCTGACCATTGTCATAACGTATTACTGAAATATTTAATTTTATCAAGAACTGACAAAATCGTAATTTCCACGAAGAATTATTTTCTTGGCTCATTTACCGGAAGTTCGCCTTATCATGTGTGCTTCATGATTATTATCTAAAGTCGTATCAGCGTACCATCTCTGCGAACAGACGCGAAAGCATTTGGATACTAAATACTATAAAATGTATAAATGCTGTCAACTCTATTATTTGAATTAGCACTGAGGGAAACAAGTGTCTTTCTGAACAAGACGATAAGTACTTTACTTAATATACAATGCAAAGGAAGACCTCTTAATCTTTGGACTTTCAGGTGTATGTTTTGCTTACTTAATTAACTCTGGTGTTATGTTTTACTTACTTAATTAACTCTCTGATGCTATGTTTTGCTTACTTATTTAACGTTCAGGTGTATAGTGTGCTTACTTATTTAACGTTCAGGTGTATGTTTTGTTTATTTAATTGTCTAATTTACACGTAGTTACTAGATACATTCAAGGGAAAGAAACTAACACGGTGTGTCCAAAACAAACACAGCGTTTCTAAAACTAAGAAGGTGTTTCCAAGACACGGTATTTCAAAAACCTAACACGTTGTTTCCAAAATGTACACATTGTTTTTAAAACTAACACGGTCTTTCCAATGTTAATTTAAGCCTCTTAATATTGAGCTATAACTTTTGTTTGCCATATATACAACTTAAAGAGAAATTAAATCTGCATATATATATATATATATATATATATATATATATATATATATATATATATATATATATATATATATACACACACACCTGGTACAATTATGGTCATCAGTCAATTAATCAGTTAATTAACCAATTAATCAACCAGTTCAAGTAATCAAGATACCAAACTTTTCAGAATTATTTTTTACCTATGTGACAGAAATGACAAAACAGGAAGGTAGATGTTATATATCTCGTTAATTTCAGTACTGCCAGTAGAATAACAATTTCATTAAACAAAATCATTCAAACATGTTGGGTTGGGATTGGGGAGGTGTATGGTATATTATTACGTTTTCAAAAGCTTTCTGGTTGCTGACGAAAAACAAAGACATTTACTATTTGTATTTTGTAATAGTACGGAAGTTTTTCTTCAATACACAGAAGTTGCAAGTATTACATGGAAAGTACTGACATTTGTCGTATTTTCAATCAATGCATAGATCTGGTTTGTATAAAGACGTCACTGTAGGCTAATCATCGATGGGCAAGATGCTGTTCACACTTATACCGGAGATTTTACAGGTTGAATAAAAGCATAAATGACATGTCTATAAAAAGCAGTATGAGTTGACTTATGTATTGCTTTAAAATTCTATTTTTTTAAAAAACAAATAATTATGCTCATTCTGGAACAATTCAAGGAAAACTTGTAACAAAAATCTCAGGAAAATGTCATGCATTACAAGCTCTCCACAAATTAAGCAAAAAAAGAATCTTCTATGAGAAGATATATGAATATCACAATATAGCCTTCATTTCAGTTATACACACTGTAAAGTGAACTCTATGAAACGAATTATTAACGGAGGTTGTCAATGTTACTTCTGATATTACGCACACATACCTTTGCTTTGCAGTTCAACCCGTGTGTGCAAACGCTATCGAGTTTTCTTATTTTCGACTTTGATGCTATTATTCGGCACACATAAAACGATAATCCGTAGAGTAAATGAACTATATCATCTACACGATATAAATGTCGTGTTTAAATACAATAAATAACTCCTGCTATAGGCAGGTTTCATTGATAAAACAATAACAACCATAAACTGGCAAGACATGTCAAATTCTCGCAAGTTTCTAAGGCTGAATTAACGTTTTGTTTAGAATGAATGGATTTCCAAAAGTGTCCTCGAGTTCAAGCACCGTCCGCTTTCTGGGAAGCGAAATGCAACAAGATGCTGCGGAGACATGTCGTGGAAAATGGCACATACTCCTGCACATTGTTTTCAGTACCAGCAGTAAGATTACGTAATAAATACTGAAATGGATTAGATTTTAAATTTTGGAGTCTCCATAATGCCTTGAACTGCCATTACCCACTTGAACAACAGTTTGTCCTTGACTGTTGTATCTGACTACAGAGTCATGCGGTGGTCTCAAATTTTCTCGTACATGTGTATCTACCAATCCGTATTGCTCGGCGTAGCTTTCCGAACGTAACCGAATATTAATCCCTTTACATCTCAAACACAAAATTTCCTTAAAAGGCGTTCTAAATTCGCGATTAAAGCGTGCGTAAATCACCGGATTTAAAAAGGAATTGAAATATCCAAGCCACAAAAAGATGCTAATTATCCACGGCGGTACGGCATCTTTAGCGAACGGTCGAATCACAGCTAGAATAAAGAAAGGAAGCCAACACAGGGTGAATCCACCCATAATAATACCCAGCGTTTTTGTTGCTTTTCTCTCCTTCGAAGACGAAGATTTCGACGTTCTCGAGATCAAAGACTTAAGAGTAAAACGGCGTTTTTGCAGTTGCTTTTTCGAAGAAGCAAGCATGTCTGTGGTTTCGTCTTCTTGAGTGGTGCCTCCGTTACGGATAGTTCCATTCGGAAGAGTAAGATTCTCGCTAGCGCCACTGCTTCGTGTTGACTTCGTGCACAAGTTAACCTGTTCATTTCCTCTATCAAAACTACCCAACTTTGACTTTACCTCGCTTTTAGCAATTTTGGACGATACTCTCCATATTCGAAAATAAACCACAATCATCACAGTCAGCGGTAAGTAAAAAGATCCAAGAGTTGCATAGATTTGATATCCTATTGCTTGACTTACTGTACAATCAAAAGGCCTTCTTTCGCCCTTCCAACCGAAAAGAGGTGGGACTGATATAAGTACAGATGCGACCCAAACACACGTTATCATGATAGCCATTCTTTTGGGCGTCCTTTTCATGGCGTATTGAAAAGGTTTTGTGATGACAAAATATCTGTCCACACTTATCATACATAAATTTAGGATGGACGCCGTACACATTATTACGTCTAGCGACGTAAATATATCACAAACGACATCACTGAACGGCCAGTATCCTAGAACTTCGTATATTGAAGCAAATGGCATGACAGCCAAAGCTACCAGCAAATCTGAGAGTGCCAGAGATAAGATAAGCAAATTTGAAGGCGATTGTAACCTCTTTACAATGGATATAGCAATACATACAAGAGAATTTCCGACAAAAGTTCCTATCAGTAATACTCCTAGAACGATGCATATCAACACTTGCTGCCATAGCTGATACAGTGGTGGTGGTGGCACCACAGTCTCTTCTGTCGGAGTCGGGGATGTGCCATTTGAAAGCAGGGAAAAGTTTCCAGTTGAAAGATATATATCGTACGTGCTGTTAAAGTCTCCAGCAGCATACACGTGCTTATCAGATGTAACATTCCCGTTAAATGAATTATTCGACTCATCCATTTCGTCCTGGAAATTACTATTTTGTTTAAATGACTATCAAGAAACGCCCATTTTTTGGCAGGACGACGTGATAACAGGAAATATCACTCGATGAAAACTAAAAATTAGCCTCCTCAAGTTAACAGTCACAGTGAAAGGTGTTCAAAGTTACATACTAAAGCCGTTGCCAGGTACGATTAGATTATCCGACAGAATTTAAATAACACATGCATGACCTGGCCAGTGATCTAAGCCGATTGATTTTGATAAAACCTATATATAGATAGATAGGTATCTCAATCGCTCCCTTCTGTAGAAATATGAAATATCCCTTTTGAATTAGTCTGCTCATATATGCAAAACCTGGTTAGTATTCGCACTGTATATCTGATTTCACGGTCGACGAGCTTTTATCCAGACTTTCCCAAACACCTTTACACACGATCAAAATGATTCATAGATATCTATCAATAATGAAAAGTAAACTGCAGGATTTATCCATCGAATATATTGCTCTTCTTACAACTGATTTCATTTGTATCTGAACTAGAATGCAAAATATTTTTAACATTGCACAAATTCATATAATTTCTTTTAGAAGAGACAGCTATATGGATGAACACTTTCCACTTTAAGCATGTCATGGGTGTGACGACGATCTCATAAACAAGTTTCCTTTTTAAAAGAACATACACACATCCTAATACGTATCCGAAAGATGTGAAAATACAATGTCACAGCAAGCTACGTCGTGCAATATACATAATCTCTTTCGACAAAATCTCTATAATACGCTGGTATCATTGCATAGTTTACCAAACAACTGGGTGTAATTTGCTAGAAGTTTAAAGTCCTGATCAAGCACAATGGCATAAAGGTAAGTTTGTTATTGCCCACAGACTATGGCCGAGGCAAATGCGATTATTGCCGCAAGAACGAATAACGTCATTAAATGCACAAATTCAATCGTCCCGTAGACATGGAACATGGGTTGGAACCCTACACACAAAGCTTAGATTTGGCACCGAATGGCGTGTTGATTATTCATCCATACAGTATATACACGAGGCTTCCACCTTACGCAGCGATATTGAAGCAACAATGTGTGTTGCTTTAGTTCCATGATGACTTCCCAAGTGATGCGATATTTTTAGAAACTATCATTAGCCATGCCAAAAGCACAATATCCATTTCTTTATGGGTTTTTTTCCCCCGTCCTATACACAACAGTTGCCGCCTTCTTAATGGGTTTTTGGTGCACCAAGAGATTCCGAATCCGTACTCTTAGTTAGGCTTCATATAAGGATTGCTGGAAGAAAAGATAAAAACCTTTAATTAACGACTTGAGGACATTCAGTTATTAGCCCAAGGATTGTAAAATAGGAAAGGTAATAAAAGAAAAAAAAGATAAAGTTCACGGATCACATCATGTGAGTGTGGTACTTTGTTTCCTTCGTATCTCGATGAAACATACCCTTAACAGCGAACATTTCTCAAATATTCATGGCACTCCAGAACTCGAAAGGGATTTATCAGATACAAGTCCACTCACACACACAGACACATTTGCGAAGTTACACTGTAAGCTTTCTATTATTTTTTACTCAGATATCAATTGCCGACTGGAGAGCAATACATAAACACCGAGCTCATGCCTTTGAGAAATGCACTACTTGTCTCGTGCTCCTAAATTCAAGGAAAGTTTTATTAACTGACGTCTTGTGTTTCCCTTATATATATATATATATATATATATATATATATATATATATATATATATATATATATATATATATATATATATATATATATATATACGTACGTACGTACATTTGTGTGGACAAACCATTCCATAAGAACAACAATAATATGGCATAACATCTCATTTCAACTAACGACGTCACTTAATATCTTAACAAACTATGAATGAAAACATCTGCATTTGTTATGCTTTTTACGGTACTTAACACTCTTAAAATGATACAGAAACGCAAATATAATTTGATCTAAAATATAAACGGATTATTCTTTTATGAGTATGTTTGTATTGTGTCACTGCAGCCTAAAGAATATCATGGATTACTCAACGGGTGAAGAGAAATAGGTTGTCTCTAGGAAAGCCCACCGAAACTATCACTGAATGAAAACAAATAACAATGATTTTAATATGTGTAACTATTTCACATGCTACCGTGACTTGAATTAGAAATAAAATAAAAGACTATAATAACTATGTTTAGTTGAACATAATACAGTCGCATCTCTTAATCACCATTCAATATTTTGGCGCTCCTAAAAAATAAAAATAAATACGTTTAAAGAAGAATAGAAAAAAGATGTTTTGGTTTATGCAATATGGTAACTACGCTATCCTGGCACAGCACAAATTAACGATGATGATATAACAACACCACATTTAGTGCTTATAATTGCCATATAACAATAGACGAAAATTATCTTCTCATTTGTGATACATGGCAGTTTCTATGCCAAAGACGTTCATCTAGTTTTACTGAATATAACATTAAATCTATTTGAACCCTTTTCATTGCCTTTCTTATCGTGCTTATTATGAACCAAGTATTATTATAATCATTATGCTTATTTGCAATAAAGACCACTGACTCATGATACATAACCATGTATCATGCGGTGCAATAAGATGCATTGCGTATCTACGGGAGCATAATATCTATCGGATAATGAGGATAATGACGTACATATTCAAGTATCATGCGGTACAATAAGATGTATTGCGTATCTACGGGAGCATAATATCTATCGGATAATGACGTACATATCCATGTATCATGCGGTACAATAAGATGCATTGCGTATCTACGGGAGCATAATATCTATCGGATAATGACGTACATATCCATGTATCATGCGGTACAATAAGATGTATTGCGTATCTACGGGAGCATAATGTCCATTGGAAGTGATATACATGAAACCGATCATTATTACATTTATCGAATTGGATGAGTAGATATAAAATAGTAATCACACAAACGATTTTAAGAACAAAACCTAGAACCTGCAGAGAGCAATTTTTTTATACTAATGTAGAATTTTACGTAGCAGGAATCATTGATAAAATGGTATCTTTAAACTGTATGTCTTTTATAGTAAATATTGCTAAATTAGTCATCAAAATTTAACTAGTTCATAATAATAATAATAATAATAATAATAATAATAATAATAATAATAATAATAATAATAATAATAATAAACAATAATCGTTATCATTAATATTGTTATTATTAACGTATATGTACTTGTGTTTGTTTGTGTGTTTGTGTGTGTGTGTTTGAGAGAGAGAGAGAGAGAGAGAGAGAGAGAGAGAGAGAGAGAGAGAGAGAGAGAGAGAGAGAGAGAGAGAGAGAGAGAGAGAGAGGTACGTCCTTCTCAGAGGAAATGTATGCCATATAGAGTTTGATATTTGTAAGGTTTCTAACAGTAAATATCCGGTCCCACTTCTCAAATACTAAGCATTATCAGAAATGTATAGATGAAGTTTTGAAAAGGGAGAAGATATATTTATATCTAAAATACTTAGATACACCACATATCATAATACCACATTAGGAGCAAATACAGTCTCTCTAGCATTGTCACACCAGTAGCGTAAATAATGCCCGTCTTGAACAGTTAAATAAAGGGTGCAAATACATCCTGTCTAGAATAGTAAAATCGTCGTGCAAATACAGCCTGTCGAGAATAGTAAAACCGTCGTGTAAATACAACCTGTCTAGAATAGTTAAACCGTCGTGCAAATACAGCCTGTTTAGAATAGTAAAACCGTCGCGCAAATACAGCCTGTCTAGAATAGTTAAACCGTCGTGCAAATACAGCCTGTTTATAACAGTAAAACCGTTGCGCAAATACAGCCTGTATAGAATAGTTAAACCGTCGTGCAAATACAGCCTGTTTAGAATAGTAAAATCGTCGCGCAAATACAGCCTGTCTAGAATAGTAAAACCGTCGAGCAAATACAGCCTGTCTAGAATAGTAAAACCGTCGTGCAAATACAGCCTGTCTAGAATAATTAAATCGTCGTGCAAATACAGCCTGTTTAGAATAGTAAAATCGTCGCGCAAATACAGCCTGTCTAGAATAGTAAAACCGTCGAGCAAATACAGCCTGTCTAGAATAGTAAAACCGTCGTGCAAATACAGCCTGTCTAGAATAATTAAATCGTCGTGCAAATACAGCCTGTCTATAATAATAAAATCACCGTACAAATACAGCCAGACTAGAACAGTATAATCGTCGTGCAAATACAGCCTGTCTAGAATAGTTAAACCGTCATGCAAATACAGCCTGTTCATAATAGTAAAACCGTCGCACAAATACAGCTTGTCTATAATACTAAAACCGTCGTGTAAATACAGCCTGTCTAGAATAGTAAAACCGTCGTGTAAGTACAGCCTGTCTAGAATAATAAACCGTCGTGCAAATACAGCTTGTCTAGAATAGTTAAATATATGGTGCAAATACAGCCTGTCTAAAATAGTAAAATCGCCGTACAAATACAGCAAGTCTAGAACAGTAAGATCGTCGTGCAAATACAGCCTGTCTAGAATAGTAAAACCGTCGTGCAAATACAGCCTGTCTAGAATAGTTAAAAACAGATGCAGCTGCAGCTTATCCAAAAAAGTTCAAAAGTGATGCACATACAGTCTATCTAGAAATGTTAAATCTATCCAAAAATACAGCCCGTTTAGAGCAGTACAATGGTCGTGCAAATACAACCTATTTAGACCAGTTAAACAGAGAAGCAGGCACAGCCTGTCCATAAAAGTTCGATAGTGTTGCAAATACTGCACGTCTAGAATAATTAAATACAGGTGCAAATATAGCCTGCCCAGAATATTTAAATATTGTTGCAATATAGCCTGTCTAGAATGTTCAAATAGTGGTGCAATACAGCCTGCCTGAAATGTTCAGATGGTGTTGCAAATACAGCCTGTCTAGAATATTCAAATGGTAGTGCAATACAGCCTGTATAGAATGATCAAATAGTTGTGCAATACAGCCTGCTTAGAATATTCAAATAGTGTTGCAAATACAGCCTACCTAGAATATTCAAATAGTGGTGCAAATACAGCCTGTCTAGAATAGCTAACTAGTGGTGAAAATTCAGCCTGTCGAATAGTTAAATATAGTGTACAAATACTGCCTGTTTAGGATAGTAAATGGGTAAAATCGATGGACTCTGGGACAACAAATATATTAAAAACAATTACACCTATGGAAAAGATACTACCTAGCGGTGCAGAAAAATATACTGTACTTACCTTGCGATATACGCTGTAAACGAAAATAAAATCTTTCTTCCATTCTCCATTAAAAGTCCTTAATTGTTTTGTGTTTTCTTTTCGTTTTTGTTTGTGTGTGTGTGTGTTTTGTGCCTATATTTCATCACTTTTAATGCTGCCAAAATTCTAATAAAATACAAAACAATACAAATGTTTTATTTTCTCACACATAAAACAATACAGACATTATAGAATGCAAGGAAAGAGTAAATTATTTTGTATTGTCTCATACCTGGCCAATAAAAAGCTTTAGCACAGAAACCAATTCTTGACTTTTTCCGTATTTTCAACAAAATTATAATGCATTTATTTATGCAAATTTTGATGGGGTTAATATCTCTCATTTTCTGAATATGTTGAGAAATTTGCATCAAATCAAAAATGATTCCACTGAGAATTTCCGTCTACCATGCAATGCGATAGTAATATAGCAGTGTAATAGAGTAAACCATGCAATGCGATAGTAATATAGCAGTGTGATAGAGTAAACCATGCTATGCGATAGTAATATAGAAGTGTGATAGAGTAAACCATGCTATGCGATAGTAATATAGTATTGTGATAGAGTAAACCATGCAATGCGATAGTAATATAGCAGTGTGATAGAGTAAACCATGCAATGCGATAGTAATATAGCAGTGTGATAGAGTAAACCAAGCAATGCGATAGTAATATAGCAGTGTGAGAGAGTAAACCATGCAACGCGATAGTAATATAACAGTGTGAGAGAGTAAACCATGCAACGCGATAGTAATATAACAGTGTGATAGAGTAAACCATGCAATGCGATAGTAATATAGCAGTTTGATAGAGTACACCATGCAATGCGACAGTAATATAGCAGTGTGAGAGAGTAATTCAATCCGTCAACTTTAGATGCATTATGACAGTGGGTCTCAAACTTTTTGCTTCTTACCTTAGTTATCCTCAGCGCCACCACCTACCTTACTTCGCAACAAGCATTATTAGGCGAAATACAATGACTATTGTGACTCTATTGTGGCTCCATTTACAGTACGAAATACAATAACTCTATTGTGGCTCCCACCCAATTATTATATTTTTAAATCGTTTCGGCTTATAGAGAAGCTGCATTTGCAGGGGTTACCTTGACAGTGATAGTTCGGAACACTATTAAAACTTTTTTTAAAGACTGTCAAATAAGGCAGTTGAAAGTTACATGCTGTTAAACGTACATAACAAGTATTTATGGCATTACTATATCAAGAAAGATGACAGAAAACGAACGACAACAGATGAAATTGGGTACATGTTACATTTTATAAAAGATCGAAACTGTAAAATTTGCAAACGAAACGAACTTTAACGATCAAACAATGAACTAAACAATGCTTAGACGAAATATTGTTACTGAAAATAGATATATAAATGCAATCAAGCGATAATTTGTGAATTATTACTTTGAGTGTTATTAATAAGTATTGCAAAATTTCAAAATTGAATATGTAATGCAAAATCAGTTTAGTTAACTATAAAATATGTTTCTATCGTTACTGTGCGGTAAGTTGGATGAGGTGGGGCTGAGATTGCACAAGATCTTTAATACAAAATCAACTGTTACACAAATTCCCTATCCATTCACGTTGCATGTTTCTGAGTTGCCAACAAGAGTCAAATGCTCAACGTATTACTAAAAAATCATGTACTGTTTCTAAATATAATTGAATAGTCAATCGAGAAAGGGAAAGACAAATACCAGGGGAGTATGCACTGGAATTCCATCACTTAAACAAAATTACACGATTCACTTTTAGAAATGAAATGATCTTTTAATAAATAATACTCAATATTTTCTTCTATAATATTATTAGTTAATTCTATTTCTTACATACATACATACATACATACATACATACATACATACATACATACATACATACATACATACATACATACATACATACATACATACATACATACATACATACATACATACATACATACATACATACATACATACATACATACATACATACATACATATTATTAGTTAATTCTATTTCTTTACTTTTTATATTTTTTTAAAAAATAGTTTACTCTATTACTTTCGGTTTTGTGTGACTAGTTAGCTGAGAGTTTTTTTTTTGCTCATTTCCTTTTATTTTCGGAATAAAGTCATCGCATTTAAGTGTAGCCACTATCGTTACTATTAATTCTGATTGCCCACAAGAAGCCACTGGCAAGCGTCTCACATACCCACATTGGTCGAACAGACGTGAGATGGCAGTGATCCGTAACGGCGAGTTCTTTAAGCCACTCGGCCACTAGGACGTTATAGGACAAATGGTACTAAAGGTTTGGACTAATGGGGACCAGCCTGGAAATGGTGAACATTTATCCTAGTTGTAAGAGAGAAAAAATACATTGTTTTATTGATGGAATTCCAGTCCTTTAACAGTCTTGAGCTTGGAACACTAGTTACTAAAATTAGCACTTGACTCTGGTGTAGAATTGAAAGCACATGTTTTAAACACATGCAAGTCCAGAAAATGCCGCGGCTCATATCCTTTCCTCTACATAGAAGCCTGACAACCAGGTTTCGTCTAAACTGATAAATTAAAGTTTGATCATAAGCATTAAAAATTTTAAGTTGCTGAATTTGTAAATACCATGGTGCTTGCACAGGTTTACTATGGGAACTGAATTAGTACCGTCGTAGCAGACGCGTAGCATGAACATATGGCACCGATGACAAGAACTAAAATTGCGCCTCTATCAAAGCTTTGAATATATACAAAATTAAAACTGTTTTTCTTACCGATTTTGCGCCAGCCTTCAAGTAGTAGTAGTAGTAGTAGTAGTAGTAGTAGTAGTAGTAGTAGTAGTAGTAGTAGTAGTAGTAGTAGTAGTAGTAGTTGTTGTTGTTGTTCTTGTAGCAATATTTTTCAATTTGTTCTCACACGTAAATATTTTTAATGCATTGCCCTGACAATTAGAGTCAAAGAATTGACTGGAAATGAGAAAAAAAGTATAAATCAGTCGTTATTATTTGGCCTTTTTCCAAGGACTTATTTTGCAACCTGCATCTTGGGTGTTAGGAACGAGCGATTGCATATATGATGTACACTAACTTTATCTGATTATCTGTTACTATGGAAATTAGAAAAAATGATATAAGGACCATATATCAATCAGTAAGAATTAAAAGCGAATGCAAAATAGAGACACTGCTTGATTGCTGTTGTCATGGTTGCAACTGATACAATTTCTTAACAGTTGTGTGCGCAAACAAAAAAAAAAACATTCCAGAATTAATGAGTCTAAATTCAATATCAGTTCGATAATAATTACTTTTAAAGAAAATTGTTTCTGTAATTCTAAACAAAACATAAATTATGTTTCAACTAAGAACAGTTGCCATCAGTACAACGACCTCATCTGACGTCATCGCCTTACATACTGGAACTTAATCGAGATTCGAGCTCGGAGGATTCAAATTAGAACTTTTAGTGAGGCTTACATTTTTAGATTCTAGTACTAATTTCTGGATTATTTTCACAAACCGTAACACCTATTTCAAATTTTTACCTTGCTTTGTAAATAAATAAATTTATTAAATTTACAAATTCTTTGGATTCACTCTTTTCTTTTGTTACTTTTCAAAGAGCCTAAACGTAACAAGTATCACTCGGTTATTCGAACCCGCGACCTCCAGAAACGCAAACTCTAATTGCTAGGACACAGGGGCGGTCTCCATTAAGTCGTGCCGTCTCTGAAGATCGACTTCATGGTTCGATTCAATAATCTGTAGCATCTCGAAGGAATATCAAAATATCCAGCCGAGTTGTAATGGATGGTATCTTTCGCGTTGATCTTATTGCGAATGTGGTTTTTGTGCATGTGCAGTCGCTTTCTGAAATCACTGGTTGCGCCAACATATTCAGTGGTACAGCTCTTACACGTCAGAATAATGTATTTGTCTCGACAACAAGATCAATGAAAATTACAATGATCGTGTTGTCGAAGTTATGAACAATGCCGTCATGTATACGTTTGAAATCAGGCAACACGTGGTCCTTGGAGATTTTGAGGTCAACTATTAAAACTTCTTGAAATGTACCCTTAAAACCGTCTGGCCATTCGATATAGTGCCAATGCTTCCATATGATCTATCGTCCATCATTATCAACATTGATTTGGGGTTATGATGATTTATCGGACTATCCAATAATTTGCCAAGCACGAATCTACCTGCTAAATAATTCCCTCCTCTTTCCTCCACCGTCGTCTGCCCACCTCTGCCTGGGTGGGAATTCATGAATGTCGTTTAATGGGTCGTAAACAAATCATTTCGCTTGCTGGATGGAACCTAAGGTTGGGATAAAGACCCACCCCCACCCCCGCTCCTCCATTGTAAGCAGTTACAGGGAATAATTTCAACAAAATAGGAAATGCTTGGTTTGCTTCGATCTCATATTTTGGGAGGGAGGGGAGATGAAGTGGGAAGGGCACAATTTTAAAAATTATCTAGCCTAAAATCTATACCAACGTGTAAATTTTTACATCAACTGACTTCGTTACCTTTTTTTTTTTTGAGAGAGAGAGAGAGAGAGAGAGAGAGAGAGAGAGAGAGAGAGAGAGAGAGAGAGAGAGAGAGAGAGAGAGAGAGAGAGAGAGAGAGAGAGAGAGAGAGAGAGAGAGAGAGAGAGAGAGAATTTTCCCATGTGGCATACAATACACTGTGGGGTCCAATAGTGGCCGAGTGGTCTACAGGTCTACAGCGCCCTCCGTTACGGATCACTGGCATATCACCCCTGTCTGCGCGGGTTCGAGTCTCGGGCTCGGCTAATGTGGGTATGTGAGAAAGCTTGCCAGTAGCTTCTTGTGGGTCGGTGGTTCCCAGATCCGTCCTCTAACATTATTACTGGCCGCCATATATAGCCTATCATGTGCTGAAAAATGGCGCTAAACCCTAGAACAATAATAAATATACACTAAGGGCAAACAGATGTAAAGGTGACAGCGTAAGACCTACAATCATCTCTTTGTTAGTTTGGGTTTAATACAAGCCAAAGGAACTGAACAACTAAAACGACGTATTTAAAAAAGTTATTAGTGATGATTTTGGATGAATGTATTTAAGTATCACGCTCAAGAAGGTACGAATACAATCATGACGAATACTTGTGAGGTTAATGTAGGTGTGTGGGTAGATTGTGCAGGTGTTATTTTTAGTGCAGGTGAATGGGGCGATTGTGCAGGTGTTATTTTTAGTTTAGGTGTATGTAACAGGTACTATATTGTGTGCGTGTATAAGGGAAGATTTTGCAGGAGTTTTATTTCAATAATATTGTAGATCGTAAAATCTGTATTAATTTCGTTACAATTATAAAACATTTATTAAGTCATAAAAATGAAATAGAAGAAATTATACCTAAATTTCGTTTCCCAAATAATAATATAAAAACTTCATTTGCATTTAATAATAATAATAATAATAATAATAATAATAATAATAATAATAATAATAATAATAATAATAATAATAGCGATGGCAATGTGACTGTTGGCATGCATGGTAATATGACTATTGGCAAGCCATATGTCTGTTGGCACGCATGGCAGCAACGTGACTGTTGGCAAGCATGATTGCATGACGAGGCTACTGTATGTTAATAGTTATAACCAAGCGTCCCTCAAACTTCGCTGGCAAAAACTTACACTGAAAATAACTGAACATAATAATTTGCAGCTGAAGTTAACTGAAACTTTGTAAAACAGAATAAAATCACTAAAGTAAGATCACTTTTGCATCTGAACAGAGCCATTAGACCAATCGCTTTACAATAAAAGTATCACAAAAGAGGCAGGATGTTTCTAGTTAATCAGATAAAATACATTCGCAGACAAATGAGAAAATTCGAGCAAACTTCTGTTAGAGCATCCTTGTTTTAATTACATATATCCATGCGCATGTGGCATATAAGTACATGTAGGTTATTTGACTCAAAGGTATTTTTTCCTCTCTCTCTCTCTCTCTCTCTCTCTCTCTCTCTCTCTCTCTCTCTCTCTCTCTCTCTCTCTCTCTCTCTCTCAGTCTCTCTCTCTCCCTCTCTCTAACACACTTACTCGAAAATAAACGTTTGGAGCTGATTGTTACTGGCAATTCATGGGGGATTGTTACTGGATCAGACTGTCTTTTCTCTGCTTGAGAATACCTTCAAAATGTATTCAATCCTGTTTTTTTCTTCCAAGTCTCAGAGTCAGGATATTGCACTACAGATAATTAGCATTTCTTTGCGCCACATGGATACTGCACCTAATTAAGCGGTTTCTAATTACACAGAAACTGCCAATTTCCTAATGTTTTCACCGATTCTGCACATTGTACTCGAGTAATGTAGACGCATACTCCGAATATGATAAATGGAAGCAAACATCGGGCATCAAAAGAATTAATGGAAAGGAGATATATATTTTTAGCTTGATGACTTTGACAGTTTATGAAGACAGGCATCCAACTGTAAGCTTAAATTAGCCGTGCTGTCGGCAATTTAGCTCAACGATTGCGTGAGGTGCAAAGTTAAGAAAGTTTGAAGCCTTAGTCACAATGTTAAGAATGTTGCTTGATAAGTTTAGCGGCTGTGCTTAATGTACACTTATGACCCTCCGCCATAATGGCGTGTAAACGGACAGCGACATCTTGGTAGTCTTCAGGATCAATTTCAGTGAAGCAAAACAGAATGATATAATGAATGAATACGTATTAAGAGTCCCTTTAACTGAGGTCTTAAACCTCGCACTGAATCGAATATACAACATGGTGGAATAATTTATGTTTTGATTCCTAATAGTTTGGTCTTATGTAACATTCTAAACTTAACAAGTATGGGTCTCAGGACAATATGTTTTTACTTTTAAATGGAACAGATTATTTACATAATACCTCATTTGTCTCATTAATGACGAAGACAGTGGGCATGCTAGTGAGAAAGTTTTATTCTTAGACGACAGAAAGATAGACGCGAAGAAACAATTGCGGAAATAAAAAATGGTTGTTGATATTATAGGGTTTAACGCCATTTTTCAGCACACTATACGCTATACATGATGGCCAGTATCAGTGGTGAAGGAAGAACCCGGGAAAAACCAGGAAAGACCCACCGACCTACGACAAGCTACTGGCAAGCTTTCCCACATACCCACATTGTCCGAGCCCAAGACTCGAACCCACGCAGAGGTGAGACTAGAGTGATCCGTAGCGATGAGGGGTATAGACCACTCGGCCACTCAGGGCCCTGAAATAATAAAAACAAAATGGCGAAAAGCTTCACCAAACCAGCGATACTACTAGATGTTGTCATGATGCTAGCTGTTTGCATGAGGATAGGTGTTGGTATGATGCTTGGTATTGGCATGAGGATAGGTGTTGGTACGATGCTTGATGTTGTCATGATGCTAGCTCTTTGCATGAGGATAGGTGTTGTTACGATGCTTGATGTTGTCATGATACTAGCTGTTTGCATGAGGATAGGTGTTGGTATGATGCTTGGTATTGGCATGATGCTAGGTGTTGGTACGACGCTTGATGTTGGCATGATGCTAGCTCTTTGCATGAGGATAGGTGTTAGTACGATGCTTGATGTTGGCATGAGGCTAGGTGTTGTTACGATGTTTGATGTTGGCATGAGGATAGGTGTTGTTACGATGCTTGATGTTGGCATGATGCTAGCTGTTTGCATGAGGATAGGTGTTAGTACGATGCTTGATGTTGGCATGAGGCTAGGTGTTGTTACGATGTTTGATGTTGGCATGAGGATAGGTGTTGTTATGATGCTTGATGTTGGCATGATGCTAGCTGTTTGCATGAGTGTAGGTGTTGGTATGATGCTTGGTATTGGCATGAGGATAGGTGTTGTTACGATGCTTGATGTTGGCAATATGCTAGCTGTTTGCATGAGGATAGGTGTTGGTACGATGCTTGATCATGGCATGATGCTAGGTGTTGGCACGATGCTTGATGTTGGCATGAGGATAGGTGTTGTTACAATGCTTGATGTTGTCACGATGCTAGCTGTTTGCATGAGGATAGGTGTTGGTATGATGCTTGGTATTGGCATGATGCTAGGTGTTGGTACGACGCTTGATGTTGGCATGATGCTAGCTCTTTGCATGAGGATAGGTGTTGGTATGATGCTTGATGTTGGCATGAGGCTAGGTGTTGTTACGATGCTTGATGTTGGCATGAGGATAGGTGTTGTTACGATGCTTGATGTTGGCATGATGCTAGCTGTTTGCATGAGGATAGGTGTTGGTATGATGCTTGATGTTGGCATGAGGCTAGGTGTTGTTACGATGTTTGATGTTGGCATGAGGATAGGTGTTGTTACGATGCTTGATGTTGGCATGATGCTAGCTGTTTGCATGAGGATAGGTGTTGGTATGATGCATGGTATTGGCATGAGGATAGGTGTTGTTACGATGTTTGATGTTAGCATGATGCTAGCTGTTTGCATGAGGATAGGTGTTGGTACGATGCTTGATGTTGGCATGATGCTAGGTGTTGGTATGATGCTTGGTATTGGCATGAGGATAGGTGTTGTTACGATGCTTGATGTTGTCATGATGCTAGCTGTTTGCATGAGGATAGGTGTTGGTATGATGCTTGGTATTGGCATGAGGATATGTGTTGGTACGATGCTTGATGTTGGCATGATGCTACGTGTTGGTATGATGCTATGTGTTGGTATGATCCATGGCGTTGCATGAAGAACGGTGTTACTATGATGCTAGTTGTTGGCAAGACAATAGCTGTTGGTAAGATGCTTGATGTTGGTATTATAGGTGTTGGCATGATGTTTCTGTAGAAACCTTACGCGGACTAAACTAAAGACAGATCGGACTGATCGAGTGATACTAAAAACTCGTACCAGTGAAAACCCCACCTCATGCGGAACCATTTGCTGTTAGCCGTATTCTGGCTCATTTGATGCAAAGCACTTATGACCGCTTGAGTAGTGAAATTGTATTAGTAATACGAAAACAATAAAAAAATGTATCCATCTTTCTTGACCTGTAGAATCAACGGTTAGCACTTCTTATATAAAGAAGGGGAATGTTGACATTTGTTGTTTTTTTTTCGAATACACTGTATCAATTCATATGTCGTTACTAAAGTAATAAGCCATGCAAAAACGAAACATACAAAACGTAAGAAATTGTAGATATGGTAACTGCATATAAGAAAATCATACTGCTCTCCTATAAAAAGTATATGCAGGTTTATCGTTATTTCTGATAAATAAAAAAAAATACAAATAAAGCGTGAATGCTGGCTACGAAAATACTATGGCGACAACTAATAAGGAAGGCAACAATGAACAAAATATAATTGGGCTTGTTTGCCAAACTGCGCAGAAGCCAAAAGTGTGTATAGCAAAAACTACTCTGCGAACTGAATAAGAGAAATTAGCTAATTACCTAGAGTGTTCACCTCTGATGCGGCAGGTATTGGGTTTGAGGCAGGTATTGGGTTTGAACTCCGGCCGAGTCGTACCAAAGACATAAAAATGGTACTAACAGATGCTAGGACTGGTCGGCCAGGTGTCAGGATAATGTGACTGGATGGGATGTGATATACTACATGTCTCCGGCATGATACCAAAGGGCTAGACATTAGTATCGACTGCCACACTGGTGACATAGCAGAGATATGACTAACAATGTTAAAGCAGCAAAAAAGATCTAACACACACCCACACACACGCACACACACACACATACTACTTAAAAATACTCGAATATTGGATATCCTCGTCGAGGAAAGAAAAGATACAATGCGCAATAAAATGATATCATGAAGTTTTTAATCTATTTTTTTAAGAAAAAAAGAAAAGCGAAAAAAAACCTGTTTTTCTTTAAATATTCAAATACAACTATTAACTGACATTAATATCGGGTTAAAATACACACATATGAAGATATTAGCGTGGGAATCAAATATCTAAATGCAGTATATGACAGTTCCTATCTTTGTCACGTTCCCTAAAATATCAAAGGGACATATGTTTTACTTTAATATTTATAAATTAAAAATAGAAATTAAATATCCGCGGTGAATTAATAGAGTTCCAATCATAAAAGACATGACAACAATGATAACGAAAGTCAATAATTTGAAATGTAACTGATAGCCATGACATCAAACAAAAGCGTCTCAGCCATAGTGATCAATTTCATTAATTTTGCACGCTTTTGTAACAATACTCCCACGGCTAAATGGATGTCGTATTTTTACTTCGTATGTACCCGTGTATCTCATAAGTTCATAACCTCCCAATATAGAAAATGAAATTTATATAACAGCATAAAATATATATTAAAAACAGGTGCTCTGACAGTGCAACACATAAACGATGCGTTATAGATCGATTCCGCCAAAGCTATATATAATAGGTAGCAAACGCTCAATTTATTCCACGGCTGGACATCATCATTTATAGGACGATACTAAGTCGGTGGGAAAATCATATTTGCTTCACTCAGGATGCATCTATGGCACGTCACGTAAATAATTCAACCCAGGTAATGTTATCGTTTGTCTCTACATTGCTATGGTCAGGTATATTACACCTAAAGTTATTACTGATGCGTTAATCACATTTTTGTTCAACGAGATCAGTCATTTTAAAAACATCATTACACACTTAAGTTACGAAATATTTCCGAGTTTACTGTATTTTGTTTAAACGCCGGTGGCTATATTTGACTTGTACAGAATCAAAATATGAAGATTTGGGAAAATTATACTGGTCTGAAAAAGTCTCTCACACAAATCCAAATCAGATTACTTCACACAAATGCATCTATAAGAAGCAACATTCAAAACTGAATAAACATAAACCGGACTGGTTTAAGAGATTTGCAGTGTGCAATATCGTGACGTCAGTCGAAATCAAACATTAGAACTGCACGTACAACTCTTTTGTTTATGATTCTGTGTTGCGAGTATTTGATATATGATTAGTATACTTCATTGAACGTGTTAACTTCACTAAACGTGTTAACAACTTCACTGAACGTGTTAACAACTTCACTGATGGTTTTAGCAATTTAAATGAATGCGTTAACAACTTCACTGGACGTGTTAACAACTTCACTGAACGTATTCACAACTTCACTGAACGTTCTTTTCATGTTCACTATTTAAATAAACATGTAACTACAATGACCAAGCACGATTTGTTCTGCGAAAATTTTTGCCGGTACACTTCCAATATGCTTAAATTCTCTGGATAAAATTATGTCCTTGTTCTCCGGACTATAGTTAAACTATAGATATCTTGTTCTCATCGAAAAAACAAGACTTGTATGACCTAACAGAATGATCTGTACAAATATTACGTACTTCTGAGATAGTTACATGCGTAAGGTGAAGTTTGCGTTTACAACATCATACAAAGTGGATAGAATAGTGACATACCTTTATGTTTATCTCACGTACTCGCACTATGTGCTTCAATTAGTTTAAATCACACTCTCTTTAATAGGTATTAAAAGACAATTTTGCTGGACTAGACAATGCCAGCTTCTGAAAGTGAATTGAATGATTTACAAAATAAAATTACTGGTTCTTTTTTTTTCTTTCCACAATTTATCTACAAAGTCAAGATAGCAGGTTTTTTTGAAGCTTAATATTTTGAAGCAAGGCCAAGCTGTATAAAAATTAACCCCAAATTTAACCCATCAATCACCAAAAAACAAAGGGACAACATCTAAGCAATACAAGGCCATTTTTTAATTAGCCAGGATCAATATTGACAAAAACTTGAGAAACTCGTTGTTTTTTTAAAAAAAGAATCTAACGCTATGCGCTTACCACCCCTTTTAAAGCATTCTTGGATAAAGATATACAAATTTCTCTTTTTTTTAAAAAAAAAGATTGCATTCAATATTTTAGTTATAATGCCATGAAACAAAAATTTTATTCGTCGTCCTGAACTTCGCATATAAAAATTTCACTTATTCCCTTTGAAAAAATAATGTCACCTCTATACTGTAGTTGCTACGTTGTTGTTGGTTGCCATGCTTTCCGGTACAGACCAGTTTGCAGACCAGCCAATAGATGCGCTTTTTGTGTACAATCATTATAACCTACAGACACCGGGCCTGTCTAAATGTATGACAGTCTTCAGAACGCTGAGATGAATATTTCACGTTCTTAAGGGAAAATGCCTTCATTATATTCCACTGAATATGTGAATGCGAATAAATGGACTTTATATGTAAAATACCTCTACGAACAGACATAATTTCTAGAAGTTCTGAAATGATATATTTTAATCCCAACGACGTTCCGCCTTAATTTGGTCTTTACAGAAAATTCTTTAAATAGAAACCAAATCCCCACCGACAGAAAAGAAGAAAAGGGCTTTTCGAAACGTGAATTATGCCTGGAAAACCGACATTCCGTGTCGGGATTAGCGAAATGAGCCTAGGCGCGGGATTGATTTATTGACAGCAGCTGACCTTACTAAACCTGAAGAAAACTAGCATTTTTCGATGAATCATTTTGCAGCATACGAAATGATAACAACCTAAAACCTTTATGTATGTAAACTAGGACATTATATGTTGTGTTGTGTATTAGTCCCTGAGACTAAAGTCCTGAACTTGATCGCAACTTAGGATATATTATTGTTATTATTATTATTATTATTATTATTATTATTATTATTATTATTATTATTATTATTATTATTATTATTATTATTATTATTATTATTATTATTATTATTATTATTATTATTATTATTATTATTATTATTATTATCCAACCATTTCTTCGAGCCTTCTCCAACAAACGAGCGTAGGTTTATTTCAAAAGTTTTGTAGGTTTAATAGGCATATAGAATTCTCGTTACTTGTGTCCAATATTATTTGTTCCGACATAGAACTAATTAAAACAGTTTAATTCTAGTATCAAAGTGGTCAAACATCTTTTTAAAAGAGAATACGTCATATGTTTTTTTAAATGTATTTAATGAACTATCGCCAAGATCAAAGTGCAAATATACATAGATTGCAGAGCAAGGCAATAACGAATTAAGGAAAAACAAAACAATGAAAGAGTAATTAAAACATACTCAGTCTTAAACTCCTATAAACAGAAATACATTGTAGCCATTTACCAGTCCACTGATCTACCTACTCATCCGTACACCACTTACCAGCCCACTAATCTATTTACTCATCCTTCACTTTTTACCAACACGCTGATTTATCTACTCATCCATCCACCATTTACCAGTCCACTGATCTACCTACTCATCCGTCCATCATTTACCAGTCCACTGATCTACCTACTCATCCATCCACCATTTGCCAGCCAAATGACCTACATACTCATCCGTCCACCACTTACCAGCCCACTGGTCTGCCTACTTATCCTTCCACGATTTACCAGCCCACTGATCTACCTACTCATCGATCCACGATTTACCAGCACGCTGATTTATCTACTCATCTATCTACCATTTACCAGTCATCTACTTTTTCATCCACTGAATATTTACCAGACTACCCACTAATGTGCCGATTCATCTACATATCTTTTCTCCGCCCACTTACCCATCAACCTACATTCATCCATCATTTACCCGCCCACTACGACATCAACCTACTTATCTACATGCCATTTACGAGCACACTGGCCCATCTACATTCTTATCTACAAACCACCTCTACCCGCTTACTACGACATCAACCTACTTATCTACACGCCTTTTACGAGCACACTGGCCCATCTACATTCTTATCTACGAACCACCTATCATGAATGTACATGTATACACGCCTAAACACCTTGAATGGTATATTTCGGTACAATTTTAGGTATCCTACGTCGGATTTTCATTTACATTTCGCATCGCGATGTGAAAACAGTCTGGTAACAAATTTTTGACATAAATGTCATTAGAAAACATCACTTACACAATTCCAGCCTACCTACCAACTCAGCCTAACACAGACTCTCTCTCTCTCTCTCTCTCTCTCTCTCTCTCTCTCTCTCTCTCTCTCTCTCTCTCTCTCTCTCTCTCTCTCTCTCTCTCTCTCTCTCTCCATGCAACATGAAATAAACACACCCACCCAACCGCAATACAAAAGTAAATATAGAATATACACGCACTTGCATATAAAGACACTGGATTTATAACGCAGCTTTAACAATTTTGCTGTCATATCGCTACGATGTCTGCAGTGTAGCAGTTTATAATGACATATAGCACTGGGACATCATGCCAAATATATGTGGCATGATTTCCCACCCAGTCACGTTATCCTGACACCAGTCCGATCAGAAATACCACTAACCTCTTAATGCTGAGCGATAAACGAACCAGCTATTAGTACCATTTTTATAAGTCTTTGATATGACTCGGCCGGGGTTCGAACCCACGACCTCCCGCATCTGAGACGGTCGCTACTACAAAAACTAGGCAACTGGAGCGGTCGCAATGGCATGTTATATTCCTATATCACTCTTTTGCTTAATGAGATCATAATATTTATATCTGCGTTCTCGACAACTACAAATATGTTCAGAAAGAATATTTTGTCCGCTTATACACTATGTTTTCTAACTCTCCAACACTAACAATATAGATCATAGCCATAGCGATCAATCGTACAGAATTTAAACAGATCCTCCTTAAGCATAGGGAACGTTAGTGGGTCAAGTTGTTAATGTGTACACGTCGGATGCGCGAGGTCATGGGTTTGAACTCGGGTTGAGTAGTTAAAGCTACGTTAAAAATCCAAAGAACACACACACACACAACGCATAGTCTATGGAAGTCACCGATGTGTCAGGTTTAATACGAATGGCCCGACACATGTATATCGTAGATAAAATCGTTGTTGTTTTTGTTGTTGTTTTTTTTGTTGTTGTAGGTTTTAACGACATTTTTCAGTGCAAGAAAGCTATAAATGGCGGGCAGTATAACTGGTGAAGAAAAAAACCTGGAAAAATCCGTAAAGAACCACCGACCCGCGAGAAGCTACTAGCAAGTTTTCTCATGTACCATGTTAGCTCAGCTTGAGACTCGAACCCACACAAACTGAGGTGAGATGGCAGTGATCCGTAATGGTGAGCGCTTTAGACAACTCGGCCACTCTGGACCCCCAGATATAAACGTAATGGGCACGTCGAGTCCTATAATGACGAATACGCATGTTATTAATGAATGTATGGAGATGGGATAGCATCAAACACATGCATTCATATATATGAAGCACACAAACAATGCATAACTGGTGTGTGTGTGTGTGTGTGTGAAACCAGTTCAATTGTATTACGAAGTCTACAGATTTCTTTTCAAGGGCGTAGGTCCATAAGCGACAGCTACACATTCAAAAACAAAACAAAAGCGAAATTTTAATACAGAATCAGTATTGTATTGACTGTAAATATTTACAATGAACATAAAAAATGAAATAATAAATAAAACCATAAAGACTGGACGAGTTTTAAAGTAGCTAGTTCTTAAGTGATTGTACGCCAGAACTGACCAGAAAAAAATGATGGTAATTTACTTTTTTATTTCCAAATCAAATATTTTGTTGAACTGGCGGTTTTTTAAAACTTGCTTAAGTTATGTTATAAAACAGTAATATATCACCGAATTGGTAATAAATAAAGGCTTAAAAAACGCGATTAAATAAATATATCAACACGTTTTCTATATTTCCCAATTATTACATAAAAATGATAATTAAAACCATGGGTCTGAGAAATAGACTCATGACTTTTTACGTTTGCAGGGGAAAAACCCGTTTTCGATTCTTGGTTTGAGCTGTTGAATTTTGATTGCTGGCAATTTCAATAGGTTTTGTTTGCATTTTTTATTCTATTTGCTACATTTCGTGTTATGGGCGATTCCAGTCAGAATTATATCGCTGACAGTTTGGCCGGTAGGAAAGACATATTCCTCTACTGGGCTCCATTCTTCTTGTTTGGTGTGCCACTCTTTCCTGTGGAGGTTCATTCTAATATTTTAATTTCGTTTTTTTTTTCTTCAAACATGCTGGGTGCTGAATACCTTTCATACTATGAGTTATATCAGTTTCTGTGTTGAATGGTATGGTACGGTTTTGGATATTAAATTGTTCACATGTTACTGTACTGGAAAATGACCTTATTTCTATCATGTGTTGGCACGCATTGTATCTTTTGTTACAATACTTCTATTAAACAAGTAATTTATATTTTAGACTGGGATACACACACACACACACACACACACACACACACATATATATATATATATATATATATATATATATATATATATATATATATATATATATATATATATATATATATATATATATATATATATATATTCATATTCATATTCATTTTTGCAACTTAATGCCAAAGTCAAATTTCCTGGAGCTTTTCAAGCTAAAAGCATTTGTCCGAAAAGAAATTTTATTGCGTTAAAAATCATGTACACGCCGATAATAATGTAAATTCGACATTTCACTAGCACGACCTTCGTGATGATAACATCCGCGGTATTCTTTAAAAAAAAATAAAAATAAATGGCAAATGTGTTTTGGTCATTGTGACATAAGTGTCTAAAATCAAATTTTCGGGTGGGTATCATATCACAATTTCATATCATCATATATACATTATATCTCTGCATATGTAAACGTTTAATTATGAACCAATAACATCATGCAAACAGTATTAGCTTGTGTCTGAAAATGATCTAAATTGAGTATAAATATCATCATATAAACAGTATTGTGTCAGTAAAGACATAATCGTGTACCAAGAACATCATATAACAGCGTTGGCTTGTGTCCGTAAACCATCTAAATTGTGTATCAAAAGCAACATATAGAAGCATTACCCTGGATTAGTAAACATCTAATCGTGCACCAAGAATATCATATAAAAGTAATTTGTTGTTTCAACAAACATCTAATCGTTTACCATAGCATAATAATACTTCCCAGACAAGATTTCATTAGACTTGCTAGTTAGAACGTACAAAATATAAGTCGTAAATGCAAAATATATAATGAGTCGCTTTAGACTGTATTTAATTATATTGAGTATGCATACACGTATATGTTGATCCATATACTTTACATGTATACTACGATTGACAAAATCGAATACTGTACCGAACTTACCGTACAAATCGGTATAACAATGGACTTATCCGTCCGATACCATTATTGATGCTTCTCTGGCACAAACTATTTTCTACGTACAATAGTGCCAGTAACTTTACAGTTCCACATCGATTTTTAATTTTTCTGCTACTGCTAATACGAATTCTTTGGTAAAGTTGTAAACAAACAGCTTTAAGCTTTCCATTGCGATCAAGTGAAATCGTAGGTGAATGTTTGTTCAATTTCATAGGGCTTTAACCACACATTAAATTCCCCCAATAAATGCAACGGGCATTCGTTGTATCAAAATACTGTCGACAAGGGCCACAAAGCTAATTGCCCAATTTGGATCAAAAATAATACCTATAAATGTAACTTAACCCAGATAGGCATGATTACCAGTCTCGTCACCTTTTGAGTGCCCCTGCACACTATGGTAAAAAAGAAAAATACTTCTTAACAGCCATATCAAAGGTTAACCCGTCGAAGTGTGTACATTTACTGATGTTAAATATGTCATTTGCCGATATCAGGCACGGAATAACTTTTCCTTCTCACATTTTATTGCTTTTTACGTTTGTCAAACGCTTTATGTACGTCCCATCTGTATCATATGCACCGTGGCGTATATGTCACTCTGGTGAATGAAATTAAATCATCTGTGGACAACCAATGCAGTCCTTTTTGTTATAAAAACAAGCCGATTTTTATGCACCAACGTTACTTCTATTGAAATTACAACACCGGAACCATGGTAAGACGTTCGATTGTTTTTGACAGGGGTGCAAATATTTTCCCGGTTAAAATTGCGATTGCACCAACCGATATTTAAAATTCTCCTATGCCCGTGGAGTGGGTGGGTTGTACAGACAAGTGTGAAACTCTTTTTTATTCCGTTTGTGAAATGCAAAATACGGGTAAGAAAACTAATAATTTCTTTCGTATTTGGGTGAGAAAAAAAAACTCCTAAATCTGAATATGTTGAACAATCCTCTTGGTAACAGTAAGGTATTTTTAAAAGTTATTGAAAATACCGACTTAATTTTCTCATTTTGTCATAAAACTACTTTATGGGAAAAAACATTTATGTTTATTTATGTTTATGATAAGTAAATGCATATCTTTACGTTTATTAATGTTGTTGTTGGGCTTCACGCCATTTTCAGCACACGATTGGCTATTCATAGCGGCCAGTATTAATGGTGGAGGAAGAAACAGGGAAATCACCAGAAAGAACCACCGACCCACGAGAAGCTACTGGCAAGCTTTCTCACCTATCCACATTCGCCGAATCCTAGACTCGAACCCACATAGACTGAGGTGAGATGGCAGTGATCCGTAAGAGACAGAGTTTTAGACCACTCGGCCAGTCGGGGACCCGTTTATAAATAAAAGAATCGTACAAATATTAAGTTATCAAATATTTTCATCATCTGCAGTTTTCTTTACTTTTTTCTGATTTTTAAATTCGTTCCAATAAAAATTATCCGTTGCTTTAGTAAATGGCACAGTTTAATATTTGTTACGTATATGTAATTTAATAGATTTGACTTATTTTCAGAAAATCCAGTCCAGTTCTAGTAAACAACAATGTCGCTACATTATATATTTAGCTGACATAGTTCCTGACCTTCATTCTGAGTTTGTAAACACACAATGAAAATCATTGCTTGTAATCAAGGTCATTCTTGGCCTACGTCAGCTCTGTTGCAAACGTTTTCTTTATTTTGTATTATTGAATTTATAGTAAGATTCGTTCGATACGACCAAATTTGCCCATGGCGTACGTGTAAATTGTCTCATGGGCTTTCTACACTATTCGAATTAAGTGACTATATGACTAACGCTTTTAGTGATTGAGTCAATCGTATTTTCTCCCTTTTTGAGCTCAAAAGTATTTTGCATTGTGACCAGCCGAGTTGAAATTATTATTTAAAATAATTTATTTTTCCTGGAAATATAAGCGCTCTTCATCAAATTTTTGGACAAAGACATTTATTGGAAATTATTCGGATTTCTTAAGCTGGAATATTATTCTTGATTCATAAAATTCAACATGGAACTTTTGACACATGAGAACAAAACTACATTCATCTTACGTCATCGTCCTCCATATTGCAACTTTGCCGGGATTCGAACCTTGATTTAATTAGAACTTTTTAGTGATAGGACTTATATTATTCATTCTATAATTAATTTTGGATTAGATTCGCAAGCCACAAGTCCTTCTACAGATATTTACCTTGTTTTCTAGGGAAAATTATTTTGTCAAATTTTATAAAGCTTGTATGAAAGTAAAACTTTATTTCTTTGTACATCACAACACATTTTACGAGACAGTAAGCCTACTTTAATGTAAACGAACCAAAATTTAGATAGGCGAGAAGGTTAATATTTTAACATCCGGTATATACATAACGATTAATTAAGGTAATTATTTGTTTAAATCATTACTTATTCAATGTCTTTATTTGTCTGTATTTTATATATGCACAAGCCTACATACTTTTGCAATACTTCCATAAAAGCTTAAAAGGATTACTGAACAAAAGAATACATTAACGAGAATTACAACCTTTTCTTGATGGCATAACTTAGTAGGAGAGACTCTAAATTGTAATTTTGTTTAAAAGAATCTGATGAAATTAACTGAATCAAATTTGTGAACCACTCCATAAATATTAATAAATAATGATCAATGATCGCATAACTTACTGTCTCGGGAGGAAAGAATAAACAAACACAACTCAACTAATTGGATATACTGGAAAATGTACCGATTACAACACTGAAACTTTAGGCTACCCAGTTCACTAAATACTGTTTCAGAGCGATGCTCCGTTGATGTGAAATACTCGGGAAAAATACTTGACGTTTGCAGTTAATATGTATGACGCACATTTTAAATTACCGACGGTAATGACCGAATGTCGCGTAATACAAATATCTCCGTGCCCCATAAACGTCCGTAATGTCGAGATTTATACTGCTGAAAGTTTTCTGTCCACATGAGCACCCTTGTATTCTGTACGCTGCGTAATAACAAACGAGTTATATAGTACACTATATACTTGGACCAAGCAATACGGTACCGTGACTCAAGCCATTTTTTAAAAATAGATAATGCTCTGTATAGCAGTTACGTCTTCAGAGCTGAATTGCACTCTTTCTAGATTTGTTTTGAATATAAAGTTGACGAAGAATCGTTATTTAAAAACGTAATCAACGTCGTTATTTCGGTTACGTGATTCCTGCCAACTCATGTTATGTTTTGTGTGTGTGTGTGTGTGTGTGTGTGTGTGTGTGTGTGTGTGTGTGTGTGTGTGTGTGTGTGTGTGTGTGGTTTAACGCCTCTGTTCGGTACATGACAGGCTGGCTGTAAAAGGAGGCCGTATATTTCGTGAAGGAAGAGTAAACAAAATCTCCGAGGAAAACCGCCGATCCCACTGCATGTTGCTGGCAAACGTTCTCGCATACATGCATTGGTCGAACCGAGACTCGGAACCACGCGAAAAAATGATCAGATGTGTGTGATCTGTAAAAACATGTGCCCTAAAATTCATGTCTTGCTGACCGCTGCTATAGGGATCATCGGAGAATCGCTGTATTACGACACAATTAAGTAGAGGTGCGGTATTTTTTCGGCGATACCTACACGGTACTTTTTCACTGCACCGGTACTTCCGTAGTTTCCGTCAGCACCGATGTATGCAAATTCATGTTCTTGTTTGTTTTGGGGCTTAACGCCATTTTTCAGCACACGAGAGGCTTTATATACATGGCGGCCAGTATTAATGGTGGAGGAAGAATCAGGGAAATCACCAGAAAGAACCACCGACCCACGAGAAGCTACTGGCAAGCTTTCTCACTTATCCACATTCGCCAAATCCTAGACTCCAACCCACGCAGACAGAGGTGAGATGGCAGTGATCCGTAACGGACAGAGCTTTAGACCACTTGGCCATTCGGGGCCCCTATAAATTCATGAGTTTCATTGTTATACGTTTACATATTTTAAGTATATTGTTATGCCATCATGGAAGTTGAAGGGGGGGGGCTGTGAAAGATATAAACGCCAACTCTAACTTTTGTAAACAAAATATTCTAATTATAAAAAGGTGACAATATTTCATTTGGTCATGTTCTTTTCAAGTGTATGCTATTATGTTAAATACAACTATTTTAAAACGGAGAATCTTCCTAATATTTTCACTTTTGTCTTTTACTTAACTTCTCGAATCCACTTAATATTTTCTAGTTGGCTAAATCAGCGTGTTACTAGCCCTAATAAATGCCTTTTTAACCGGATGTTGAGATTCCATTGAAAGTTTCCAGTTCAACCACAATTAATGAAGCAAATTTAAGGCTTCATTGTCAATACTTCCTACCTGTGTCAACAAGCCCTTTCAATAAGTTAATCTGTTTAAGAGGGTGTCAGATATAGCGTGTGAAAGTAATCACTCAACTTTAGTTACTTTTCAGAGGTCAACGAGTAAGTACATCAACTAACATACCCTTGACCCTAAATTCGTCTACTATAATGACCATTTATTGGAGGGAAGTCTGAGAATTTTGTTTTTGGCAAACGTTCGTACTTTTCTTAGCTCACAATAAATGATTTTATTTTATTCAAATAATGAAATGGTGCTATTTTGCTATATATATCAGAGCAAAATCCTTTTTCATCTATGTGAGAGCAAGACATTTTTGAAAACTTCTACGCCCCTACTAAAAAAATAAAACTATTCTTTCCTAACATAATTGCGATATACAGTGATCAGTATCGCGGTATCATCAGAAATGCCGCGGTACCTAATGTATATTGGTACGCTGATAAACGATAAGTGTGGGCATAACTCTATTTGGCTTAACCATTACAGCAGTAATGAACCAAGAACTTTTCAAATTATGTAAATGCATTAGAAAATGCATCAAGCGTGCTATAGGCATAAATTATGTCTTTGGTATGATTCGGAATGATTAAAAATAAATGTGAGTACCTATTGTACCAGTTTTAAAATTAGGGTAGGTAGCTATATATATATATATATATATATATATATATATATATATATATATATATATATATATATATATATATATATATATATATATATATATATCTTCATTCATGTTTTAAGTTTAGTCCGTGGAATCATTGACTACTTTGTTCTGATATAATTTTCGTGGAATCCTTTATTTCAATACTAAATGGCATTACAAAGTGCTCATAGACCTTTTGGACTAATATACTAATTTTTGACTATTGTGCATTCAAACACACTTGGATTATTATATCACTGATGAGTTAGGATTATTGTTAAATCATGACATTTAAGACTCCTGATGCAGTAACACGTTCAATACTGAAATTCATTTTGAAGATTCTATATTGCTTGATTATATATTTTGATATAACATTTATGATTATTTGTGATTTAATTCATTATAGTATGCGTTTAAATTATATTTTTCACTTTGTATTCAGCGGAAAAGATGCATTTGTTGAATTTGACAAAACTTTTTGGTTTCACTTATGTCTGTTCTTAAAAATACAGTGTTATGTTATACTATTATGTGTTTCATAACCTTGCTTACGATCTATGCTATTTCACTGGTATCAATATTTTATTATTATATAAAATTAGCCTTCCTATCATTTAGATGGACCGCTTCTGTGGCCTTGTCGTTAGAGTGTCCGTCTCGGATGCAAGAGGTCGCGGGTTTGAATCCAAACAGTCATACCAAAGACTTATTAAAATAGTACTAGCAGCTGCCTTGCTTGGCGCTTAGCATTAAGAAGTTAAGTGTTAGGACTGGTCGGCCTGGTGTCAGGATAATGAGACTGGGTGGGACATCAAGTTACATGTTTGCGGCATGATGTCCCAGTGCTAAATGGCATTATAAACTGCTACACTGCTGACTTCGTAGCGATATGACAGCAAAATTGTTAAAGCTGCGTTATAAATCCAGTGTCTATATATGTAAGTGCGTGTCAGGATAATGTAACTGGGTGGGACATCATGTTACATGTTTGCGGCATGATGCCCCAGTGCTTGACATCACAATAAACTGCCGTACTCTAGCGATATGACTGAAAAATAAGGCTACGTTAAAAATCCAAAACGCACACAGAAACACACACCCACGCACACACACACACACACACACACACACACACACACACACAATCATCATCATTTTTGCCGTAAGATATTTTTGATAAGAACAATCTTTGTGGTTAAAACTAGCAATTACTAAAAAGTCACCAACTGGGAAAATTGAGTCAAACTCGCGTTTGCTGAAAAAAATATCATATTTTAAGGCGTACCTAATATCAAAAAGGGTAAATAAACGGACACATTTCGGAAATAGTAGAACCAAGATTTCTATCGTTAACACAGCTTCAATTTAATATATATATATATATATATATATATATATATATATATATATATATATATATATATATATATATATATATATATATATATATATATATGTGTGTGTGTGTATATATATATATATATATATGTGTGTGTGTGTGTTTGTGTGTGTGTGTGTGTGTCAGTATTTTCACAGTGCAGTAAATTTCCGCATTTGGCATTAAACCTTTCTTCCCCAATTCATATACATAGAGAATTTTTGCGGCGTCATTAAAAACTAAGTTACCGTCATTTACAAAAGACAAAAAAAAAATGTTAGGGAGGGAACTCTTCTTCAAATAAACATTTATGTTACGAGTTCTGATATGAATGTCTTGCATTAAAAATACATAGTCTTTCGAACTACTCGCCCAAACAATTTAGAATGAAATTATAACCACAAAGAATGTAATCAAAGCAAGACCGGATGCCAGTTGAAAAAGGAGGGCTGTAATTCTTTGGATAATATCACACACACACACACACACACACACACACACACACATACACATACACACACATACACACAATTGTGTAAGGAATAATGTAATAAACATATTTACCATTTATGCCATTTGCATTACTTTCGTCGTGCACATTGCAATTCCAAAATCTGTACAGAATAATAATCTTATAAACTGTGGCCACGAACTTCAATTCAAATCGATGGTTTCTCATCCTATTTTTCCTAAAACTTGGATCTCACATTATCAATAATACCTGGAAAAAAATAGAAACCCACAAAATCACCTTCATGTAGACTGAAACTCAATCTATCAGTTAGGCCTGGACGAAAGAGAAGAAAAAAAAAACATTACCGCCGTATAGACTGGAACCCATGAGCAATGTTGTTCTATTGGGTCTATTGGGTGCCTTTAATCCACGTTCAAATCACTATTTTCTGCACCCACGACGCAGCGTAGGGCAATTGTGCTCTTTTAACCTGGCCATACGTATTAAATAGACTATATATTTTATAACTGTATCACCACTACTACTACTACGATTACAAATCGTATTAATGTTTTATCTTATTCTCAAACGGCCGTACGATACTACGAACGCTACCTGTTGGGTCAGCGATGTGTTTAATCCGACACCTAAATGATTAAAACATCAACTACTGTCGACAATTCTTGACGGGTCTTTGTGACGATTTCGCTATTGAAAACGAGATCGTTTTCACTCACGCCGCAAGCAAGCATCCGAAGGGAGTATTGCTCTTGACAGGCTATGCATAATAAGTGGTTTTGAGGCTAGTGTGGTCGAGGGCGGTTTGTTTTGGTATGATAAATGTACCACGTCACATCCAATTGCTTTCTCAATTTATAAGCAACATTTAGGTGAAACCGTTTACATTAACCAACTAGTTCATAGTGCAAGAGAGATAAATAATTCCATGAATTATAATCATTTGAATATATGTGATATTTGTATATAATACAGTATAAGATTTTGTGTATATATAGTAAACGGTTCAACATGAAAAGAACACTCACGTGTAAGGTTTGCCAGGTAAATATCCTTCTTGGCGCGATACCTTTTTGACCATTTCCGGAAAATGTCCAAGCCAGCAGATCAATAAAACACGGAGACTCCTACCTTCATTGCTACGGATCGCCGAGCTCCAACTATGTGAAAATCACTCCACTTGTATTTTAAAGTTTATATGATCGGGCCTAATTTCCTACTGATTTTGTAAATGTCTAGCTCCCTACCGCAAGAGAGGCCATTTTAAAGGTAGAAATTGCGGATGACTGTATAAGTCTCTATTTATTGCTGCGGCCATTCACAAGAAACACGTAATATTTCAGAAGCTGAAGTGTCATTATCAGACATCAGCACCTTCATTACAGAATGTAAAATTAGTTGGGGATATAAAGATGTGATGAAATGGAATTAGGAACCAATGTTACATTTCTTAAAATTTTTCTTTCCTTTATTTTCACTTAATATTTGTAAATACGCAGTTTCATACTTAGCCTAGACATGAAGGGACGTCAGCAACATCTTGTGCTGTTGTTGTTGTTGTTGTTGTTGGGCTTAACGCCATTTTTCAGCACACGAAAGGCTATTCATGGCGGCCAGTATAATTGGTGGAGGAAGAAATCGGAAAATCACCGGAAAGAACCACCAACCCACGAGACGTTACTGGCAAGCTTTCTCACTTATCCACATTCGCCGAATCCTAGACTCGAACCCACGCTTAGGTGAGATGGCAGTGATCCGTAACGGACTGCGCTTTAAACCACTAGGCCACTCTTGGCCCCAACCTTTTGTGCAGAAATAATGGACGTTTGAAGCGGTAATCGCTACAAAGCAACACGATTTCCCAGGCCATTCCGATCTTTTTTTACGTGTCATTCATGTATGAATTGGTTGAACATTGGGGATGGGGAGGAAGTACTGATGTAAAGGGGGGGGAGGCAGGGCCGCGATCAGAGGAGGATAACTAGAACAAAACTGGCGACCCACATTGGTTAAAGGGAACCAAAGTGTAAGAGATTTTTTTTTAATTCATGAGGAACCTACAGGAATTTGTTTCCTAGGGCCAACAAATCCTTTCCATGGCCCTGGGTGGGGCACGTGACCCCCATGCCCCCCTCCCGTTGTCAAACTAATGATTTAGGACCCCCAAAAAGAAACCCCAATAAATTATCAGCATCTGTGACTTGAAACAATAAAATACCAAACTTGCA